>JAEMWC010000023.1:1842500-2042500 GCA_016490735.1 Pachyseris speciosa
ATGGAAAATGGTGCGTTTTGCTTTGTGCATGAATTCATCATTGATTTTGGGGGGAGGGGGTGGTTATTATGTTCAAGACTGTACATAGGTCTTAAGGATGGTGCCTACTTTTGTTACTGCGCACACGTTCTGCGCATCTCGAGATACTTGGGTTTCCTATGGGTGGTGCCTATTGATACAGGGATATTTTTTCGCGGTTTAAAACTAGAGATGGTAAAGCTTCAATTTGGGAAAAAAACGCCATACATTGCTTGTATTTTACTGATTTTAGAATAATTGGTTCTTCATTATCTCCAAAAAAGGCGTGGTTACCCCTAATTTTCTTTTGGATTTCAAAAGCCCTTGCTAAGATCTGCTTTCCCCGCATAGTCATAAACCACACAAAAATACTTCGCCATTACTATGCACCGTCCTCAATGGATGTTTGTTGTTCACTGGTAATAAACAAGGTTATGATTTTCAGATGTGAATGGTATGCCTGCCTGGACTCCTAGCGTGTCATCTGAATTGCTGCCACAGTATGGCCTCGCTATCATGCGCTCCAACAGATGGCCTGGTGCAGTGGCTTTTGCTAAAGACAGGTGGGCTACAAAGCATACTTATAACTACCTCAAGCAGTTTAAGGCCTGGGTCAGGGGCGTTTATTTGAGAAAACGGGTTTTTCGTAATATAACATCCTAGAGGAATGACACTGAAACGAAATTCTTCCCATGGGAAGTTCTCATCATCCTTAACATTTTCAAGTGCAATTAACGACATCATAGATCACGTGACGTGTCACGTGACCGTTTCTTTAAACTTATCACTTATTTAAGGAGTAGGCGACGGTTGTAGGATATAATATCTAATAAAATGCTTTTCTTATTCGTCTTGATTATTTCCAGCATCTCACGTTTGGAGTGACCGTCCATCAATCTCAACAAAAAAATTGTCAGGGCAAAGGTCATTTTTCGGCCAGAATTCAACCTTTAGCTGTTGATAATTGAAAAACTAAGACTCGTGAACAATCACTCCAAGCGTAGAAAGCTAGATATGTTGGATTTGTATTAGAAACGCTGATTTATTTATCTGTAAACTTAAAATCCGCCACCGCATCGCTGATTTAAGAATTTTTCAAATTTTGATCACGTGACTGATCACGTGATCAAAATCATACGTTAAGGCAAACAAGGACAACAAGATTTATCTTCAGGCAAAGTTTCATCCGGTTCTAGGCAATCTGGAGAAAGATATTGGCGATTAAGCATATTTCTGAAGATATTTCTAAACCCAGGCCTTAAACTGCTTGAGACATTGTAACTTCATTTCCTTATCAGCTGTTTGAATTGACTAATCTTTTTGTTACTTGTTTTATTGTTTGTAATCTGTTCTGAAGGAGTATGGGGTATGTTCAGTCAATAAGAGCAACAAAGGGGGACCATAGGTCAGGAAGCTGGGGGAGGGGTGGGGGGAGTCTACAGCAGACAAATGCGGAAAACGTTTACAACACTGCATAACAATTTGGAAAAGCAAATAACCTGGAAAGGAATAAGAACAAGAGGCTACAATTAGCCTAAACTCGGGCTTGCAAAAAACAGTATTGTATCCCTAACTTAGCGCTAAACAAAAGAATAGAGGGAAGTCTGTCTTTCTTACATCGGACGCATTGTGTTTAGCTTGTGTTGGAGTCTATTTCTTTAGACCCCTATCAACATATATTCCTCTAAAATACAGCTCAACCATTGAGAACAATAATTATAACACTTGTAAAAAATATTTCTAAAAGAACAAGAAAAAGAGAAACAGAAAAAATAAAGCCCGTGATATATACCACTAAAAGACATCAAACCCGGGTTAGCTGCGTCACAGGCAGGAACAATGACCTTTAGGCCACAGAGGTTTGTCGTTATGCAAGGTGATAAAAATAGTGTATTGATTCCAAAAAAAAAAAAAAACTAAGCACACTTGTTTTCGCTTCCATGGATAATTGTTTGAGAAAGGAAACGCTTATCGAACGATGTAGGATTTTTTCGCATAAACGTTAATGGAGTCTCGGTGAAATGTGAGTAGAAAATTAATTAGCAGAGTGAAACTGTTTACAAATACGTCAATCCAGGGTCATTTGAAACACAAGAAAGGAACGTTTCTGGACAGTTTCAAGTGACGCTAGTACATTTGTAAAAACAAATCGCTTATCATTCAAAAATTAAAGTCCAGAAATTGAGATATTGTGGGAAAATAGTGAATAAACTACCTGTCAAAGACACAAGGGGAATCGACGTTTTCCGATACGTGACAACAGGTATCATTTTTGCTGTTGATATGAGATTTACACTTCCGAATCACTCGGCCGTGAAAGGTCAAACTCCCTTTGTCTGTAGTCTCTAATTTTTGGCGCTCCCCTCGCGTCGCGTCTCCTCGCAACTTCGCGCGCGCACGTGTCTTTCGCCCGCCTCACAATCCATCGCCAAAATTAGAGACTACTCGCAGTCTACTGAAGCAGAGACGAGGAAACGCGGCAGTCCATCTGGAGTTAAGTTTACTCGTGTTAAAAGCTTTCTTCTTGCCGTTGAACTTGCAAACATTCGCATAGACTCTTCTCTGAACATATTGTTTGTTCAGACTTCAAAAGACACAAGGTGAATCGACATTTTCCGATACGTGACAACAGGCATCACTCTGTCAATCTCGTTCCCAGAGCCCACGTGTCTTTTGGCCAGCGCCAAGACACGGAGCTCTGGAATAATCCATGTTTTTGAATTTTTTCATTGGCTAGAAGTTCGAGCATGGGCAGTTGAGCCGGAAGTTGCTTCGTAAACAAATATGGCGGAGCAATTGGCGGGGAATACTCCTGTCAAGGCTTTATCGAAAGCTTCAGATCGCCGGTACGTTTACAAATACTGCAATTCAACTTTTTCGAGTCTTCCGATTAATTTGTTTGGAGAAAATTCAAAGAAAGAAAACCTTTCAATAATTTTTGAGAATGTAACAGGTCTAGCTTTCACGGAGGACGATGGGTTTCCAAAACAAATTTGCGCAGCTTGTCACAACAGCGTTAAACATTTCAAACGTCATTAAGGATAACGAGAGGAAAGAAGGCGACAGAAAGTGCATCCATCCAGAATCAGCGAGAAGCCAAACAAGGAAAAAGCGACGGAGGAGAACGCGCGTCTGTAGTCAGGCAAAGCCTCGCCAAAACGTGGAAGTGAGGATCTTGCCAGAGTCAATAAGAAAACCTCAACCTCCCTAGCAAAATAAAGGAATGTTGATTTTGGCAAAGACTGCATTGGCTGCGCAATAGTGAGGTTTGTTCATTGTTTTGGTGTTCTTGATTGTACATGTCTTAAAACTAAGGAACTGGAATAAAACGATTTACGTTCATGCATTGTTCTGATGGTTGAGTTAAATATTTTGCTGACTGATATGTTAATGCTTAATTGACAGAATTGGTAATTTTAAATTATGAGATTGTTTGAGGTTATTAACTTGAAAAACCATATCTGGAGACTAGGAGGCTTGAACTCATGGTGTAAGTACAGTATCTTGACTACTTACCGAGAGGTTGAACCACTGACCACCTGGCTAGCCCAATGGGATGAGGCACCAGTCAGGTGAGTGGGAGGCCGCAGGTTCAAATCCCGGTTGGACAACACTTAAGGTCTTTGTAATAATATGCAAATGTTAGGCTTTCTGATCTAGTCTTCTTGGATATAAGGATGATAATCATAAGTCCCACCCTGCAACATTTGTTCGTAAACAACTCTGTGGGATGTGATTAGGTGAATGGAAATGGGCTACAGCTTATGGTATACTTATGAACATCAGATGCTGTGAGATCTCTCTTGTCCAGAAAATGAATGCTGTCTTGCTGGGAGTTGGTAGTGCTACCGCAAAAAAGGGTTTGTGGATCTAGATCTGTCATCTGTGGGTTACAATTGAAGTATAAGTTCATGCATTTTTTTAGTCTCAATGCAATGAGGGCATCTCACAAAATTAACTTTCCTTTTGTCATTGTCACAGTCCTGAAGTACTTTAGTATGTATACAAGCAACATAATTGGATAAAATAAAAATGCCATTATAAAGTGAACTTACGTGTGCCTTTTGCACAGACTGGTAGTTGACAAAATAATGATTGATTTTTTTGATAGCTGAAAGCGTCAAGGCATTATTAAGTTCATTGACTTACATGTAATGAGTTCATGAATGCTAGAAAATGTTGTGTTGTATTAATTGCATAATACAGTTTTTGGAGAGTGATGGATTTTGCGAAGCACAATTACATTGAAGTTTTCTGAATTCTGGTTTTCCATTTTTCTGGCTTTTTATGTTATTATATTTTGCAAACATATCTCCATTAAAAATACTAAGCCAGAAACACGAAGAAACACATTGTCTATTTTTGAATGCAGGCTGATGAATTTTATTTGCTGGTCTGGCAATCATGTCATGTCTGATGACACTTATGTAAATGTAAATTCAACTTGTTACCAACAGAGCAAAAAATATGCTGGACAGAATGTAGCCCTTGTTGAAGAAAAGAACAAAAGCAAAAGAAAATAACTTCTTTAATTATTAGCTTTATTTTTCATCCCTGATTTTTACCATTATTTTATTATGATAACTAGAATAGCTTACTGATTTCAAACATTGCACCACACTGTGCCAAACTCGAACAATTTTTTTACTATAAGTTTAGGTTGACTTCAGAATAACATTTGAAACCATGTCTTTCTACTGTTATGCAGCAGCACATCTATTGTGATACATGTGCATGACAGTTAACACAACTTGGTTAATTAACATTATGCTGATGCTGTCATTAACTCATTACATGAATTATACATAAAGTTAAAAGGCTGCACCACTGATCAGTATTTTATTTGTGAAATGTTTCAGAATTAAATTAGACATACGAGACAAGGCTGTGCTAAAACTGACCAAACCTGGTATGTGACCAGCAGAATATATATATAGCCCTCACACACTTCAACATCATTTTCCCCTCAAGTCTCTCTAGCAAATGGTTTAGTAAGGCACTAAAAAGACAAGGAACATTTAAATATGTTAAAAAATTGAAACTTGGGAAGCAGGAAGAACCCATTATTGGATTGGCAAAGCCTTGCTGAAATTAGGCGGAAAGGTGAGGAACCTGTGTCTTGGTTGTTCACACCAAGACACAAGCCAGTAAACTCAGGTCACTGTGTTTTTTCATGTATATTCTGAAGAAACAAAACTGAACATTGTTGATTTCCCATCAGCTTAAAGTAACGTTTTAGTTCTAAAAATGATCACTTTGGAGTGCTATAGCTATAGTGGAAAACACACACACACACACACACGCACACACACATACAGCCTCTACGTCCTTTAATAATTATCAATTTAAGTCTGAAATCCTTCTAGACGAGCACAGATGCTCTACTAATTGGGGATACAGTAAATCAAACGAACTCTAGCTCTACATGAACTCAAATCAAATGAGCAGAGCAGAGAACCAACACACTCAGCCCACTTATGACGCCGAGTCCAGCAATTACAATCAACTCAGCCCCAAAGGAAAGGATTAATCATTATTAATACTATAGGATCAAACGAGCCGTGTCAACAACAGGTGCTTGTACTGTACTCTTTCCTAGCCTGACATTGCTGCAATCCACGAAGACTTCAGGATGACCAAAAAGCAAACAGCTTTCCCTGGCATTTTTAAGTATAGTAACCTTTTATTACCTTCTTCAACAACGCTTTGAATAATGCACACATCTAAAAGTCCCTCTAACTTCTCCACTTGATCTCTCGTCGATGCGTTGAGAGGGAAAAAATTCGCCGCCTTACCGGAGGTGATGAAACATTACTGGCAATACTTGATAAATCAGTGATTTCCCGAATCCCGTTTGAAGTACGACCAGAACATTCTTTTTTTCTACCCAAACTGCTCGTATGGTATCGTGTTGCTCTCTTTTCAACTCCTTTTCCCCCAGTTTTTCTAACGAAAAGTCGATCGCCTTATGAAAAAGACTCTATTTTGGTCAAGACCGTGACACATGCGCCGTAAAACCGGAACTCCTAAAATCTGGGAGTCTGAAAATGGATTATTCCAGAGCTCCGTGTCTTGGCGCTGGCCAAAAGACACGTGGGCTCTGGGAACGAGATTGTCACTCTGTTAAAAATAGTTAGCGCTTGCGCAGAAACGCCGGAAGTGAGCTTTGTGGATGATACTCGACGACGAAAAAGAAGAACCGTTGGTAGTTTTAGACCCGCGCGCCGCGCGAGACGCGGGCAGCCCGAGTAACTAGGATTGAAGGATACAGAATCAGGAAGTTTGTACATCCTCTTCTCCCTCCACTCACCCAACCCAAGTTGTAGAAATGTGTAGTTGAATTCAGTGGTTTTGTATGGACTTACTACTTTCCCAACCAATTAAGTCTCTTTTGTTCCTGTGCTTATAACTCCAGTACAATCTCCTTACAACGTAGCCCTTTTATTATCATTATATATTGCTTTTTGAATCTTGAAAAACTTTAAATCGCTTCTCTTTTTTTCCTTCAGAAAATTCGAAAACATCTACACTGGTTGGGGCCACAAATTTGATGCGGACAATTATACCCCACCCCCACCCCCTGCGGTGATGGAGGAGTACCCTGTGGTACCGGACGTGACTGAAGTAGATGATCCAACGGTTGAGGAGGAGCGGGCATTAAAGAAAGCACAAGAGGAAGCTATGGAAGCTGCTGAAGATATGGACGATGTAGATGATGACGAGGACGACGATGATTAGTATGACTGCGGTGTTAGTTGAATAACTATGTTAATATGAAATACAAACTGCTTCCATTTTAATTTGTTGTAAATGGCACCGTTGATTAAGGGTTAACACATGCTCACCGAAAAATAGTGGTCCATATTTACTGTATATACAATTGTAATATGTATATATTTTTTTCGATCTGTAGAATAAAGTTGTTGTATTTCAGCTGATCTTTTGTCAGTTTCTGTCAATTGTTTGTTTCGAAATACGCCTGATCTCTTAATGATTTAGTTTGTTGAAAATGACGACTCGAATGTAAGGGAACAAATTTTGAACCAATTACCTAAGAGAATGAGACCTAGGGCCCCCGGAGAATCAATGCAGTCTACATCAGGTGAGCGTGTAGGATCTCTAAGGACACATTTTGGCGAAAATCACGCGAAACTCTTTCTTTGCGCCACATTTAGCCCACTGCTAAAAGAGTAACTTTCTTGACTTGATTGATACACAAAGCAAAAATACGCAGCACACGACATATCTGACCGCAAGTAACTTACATTCGAATGTTTCCACTTACCAAATGTGTATGTCAGACTTAAACAAGAACGCGCGGGCCGAGCCCTCTTTTCCATGACCAGTAAAAACATTCGACCATATGTAACTCTTTTAAAGACTCGACAACATTTACTTCATGTATAAGCAATAACATGCATGAAATATTTATCTGTTAAAAAGATATGACTTACTATTTTTTCCAAAACCACTCTTTCTGACAAACCTGGCCAATATTTTCTGGGAAAGATACGAAAAAACTTTGGCAGTGTGTGTTTGTGTTCTGGATAGCTAACCAGTCACCATAAGCTTGGTGCAAACAATGTTGATGGCCGCTGAAATCATTCGGACCGTACATAAACAACATTGCATTGGGGGGGGGGGGGGGTATTTTGAGTTGAATTTTGGTTAAATCGTCCAACATTCTTGGCTAGGCCGAAAAAAAAGGCTTACGATGGCTCCAATGATTGATAAAGACACTATTCTCCGGAGCCTGGATACTGTCGTCTTGAAACAAGTAAGGTCAAGTAAAGATAATCAAGCTGACTTGGTTGAGTGATGTCAAGCAAAACTGACTCAACTTTGTCCTTTCATGTTCCAATAAATTATCAGCACATTCCCTTACAAAAAGGACCTTACATGACTTAAACGAGTTCAAGGTTTTTAAAATTAGTCTTCCGTTAACCTCTACATATCCAAAATTACCCAATGTTGTTTGAGTCTACTAGAAGCTAATCATGGATAATTGGAAGCAGCCCGGCTTGCTCCTTCCATATCAAGTAAAATATTCCTACATTTAAACTACTGAAACTGAAAAACAATCACAATGTGTTAGTTATGCAGTTCTATGGCGCTTTTTCTGAACTTTCCTTGAATCTAAGTTCAACAAAAATGGGTAGCAAGTGAACTGTAAAAAACTGTGAGTCTCCTATGTCATACCTCTCGATCGTGAAAAACTAAACTACTTATTATATAATGAAATACGAAAAAATATGTACTTTTATCACTCCTTTTGGGCGTATGCGGTTTCCCGCAAATGTTTTTAAATTATTTGCTCAATTAAACTTGTGCGCTGACAAGCCGATAAACTAAAAAGAATTAATTCAAGTCAACTTCAGAAAAATACAAACACTGGCACAAAAAGCTTATATTCGTAATCTCAGTAGCTAGAAATCGAGTCTGTGAAGAGGGTCAGAGGCCGTCGTCGGAACCACGGTATTCAGAATCCAGTCCGCCTTGGGCAGCGTCTTTGGTGCGCGTACACCTCTCCTCCTGTTGGAAAGACCTCCAGACACAGCCAGCACATATGCGATCTACATTGTGAACATTCCATATGATTGCAGCCTTCATTCTTTTCAATTGGTGCGCTGCATTTGGGGCATTTCTTTCTATTGCTAGGATCTTTTTTCATCCATTCGTTGAGACATCCTTCTACTCGCCTCTCTGATTTGAACATGGCACAGGTGAGCCCACTGTGATACTGCATGTGGCATGATGTGCAGATGGCAGCTAAGCATGCGCCGCATTCGTGACGTCTACCATCTTCTGAGACGCGGTAAACCATCCCACAGTCAGCTGTTGGACAATATTTAACAATCTCAGGGTTACCTCTGACGTACGCATCTAAGGCACTGAAGGCGAGTTTCTTCCTCTCACTTTGACTCAACAG
Source organism: Pachyseris speciosa (assembly GCA_016490735.1). Lineage (NCBI taxonomy): Eukaryota > Metazoa > Cnidaria > Anthozoa > Scleractinia > Pachyseridae > Pachyseris > Pachyseris speciosa. Next base: position 1,851,448 of record JAEMWC010000023.1, read on the forward strand.
GTTCTGCAAATCTTTCCATGCAACAGGCTCGTTGCAGTTCTCTGTGACACATTTCAGTGGAATTTCCGCTGATTTCAGTTGCTCAATGACACAAATCTTATCGTAGGCATGGCCACAGCACGCGAGTCTGTATATGTCAGCTGTCTCATCCAAATCACAAAGGCAGATACCACAAGTTAACTGGGTTTGGTTCTCAGTGTCTAGAGATGAAGAATCTTGCATAAGATTCTTACAGCAATCATCCACGAAGCGGCTAATTGTTTCTCGGGCCTCATCCGAACTAATAATCTTAAGAACGTGGCTTCGAAATTCCACATGGATCTTTTGGACGCCTGGAATTTCTTGAAGTCCATGTAGATCGATACCAAATCTTACGAAAAGTGATTTCAGCAATCCACGAGGTTTGTTTGTTCCCCGAAGCTGGATTTGCCATGGGTGGCTGTTACTTGCAATGGAATCATCGAGAAACTTGTTGATAGCACGCTTTGCTGATTCCCGGTTGGCTTCGCTTCCATGTATTCTGACCACTTTGTTCCTCCAATCTTGGCTGACTACTGTTCCAGTATCCTTCTGAATAGCCTGAAGAGCGTCTTTCACTTGACTGGTCAACAGCATTTCCAAGACCTTGGAGATTTTACAGTCTATCTCGTCCCCCTTTAGAACCTCGTTGAGAACAGTTGTCGCACGAATAAAGTAGTCTGTACAATCGCTACGAACTTCCACGGCAACCCTGTTGGTTTTCTGTTGATCTTTTACCTTGACAAACGTTTTGTCAAAGATCTGTTCAAGATCCTTTTTAGTCGCTTGAAACTCACCCTCAGTGACGGTGAAGACATTTCTGGGGCATAGTAAAATCGTTGAAAGGTTGGGTTGCAAGGTTACAGTCCCAGTTCCGAAGATGTTCTTCCTTTGAAGACTCCTCAAAGCTGCTTGACCTTCCTCAGAGTCCTCGAACGTGAGATTAGCATAACCCTCAACAGCTTTTGGTGAAGGCTTTACCATGTAAACGGAAAATCGTCCTTCTGTAGCAATGTGCTGAGACATTCTTCAAAGGATTTCTTCTGAAATTCAAGGGTCTCGTCTGTGGTTTCAAACCCTGGATTTCTGTTGACAAATACCTTTTTCACCTTCACAGAGGGGATCATTCGTTCTATAGCAGATATCACATCTTCCTCCGATGTTTCAACATTGAGTCCCCTCATAAAAATCTGCCCTTGGTGTTTCTTGTCCGCTTGAAATGTAACCCATCTTGACTTAATCAATAGAGAAGAAAGATTGCCAAGTGCATGATGGTAGTCTTCACCATTAAAGAATTCTATGGAACCAATGCCTTTACCGCGACGACGAAGCCACTTGGCTCTCAACTTAAACTTGGGAATCTGCGCATGCATGTCACCTGGCATAGAGTGTTTCGGCTGTACAATGAAGCTGCTATCTTGGGAGATGTCAGATCTCTTGACTGCCTTATATGCATCTTCAGCCTTTCTAAAAGTTGCAAAAACTCGTGTTTTGCCATCCTGTTCTTTGAACTGATGTTTTACAAGTTCTCCAAACGATTTCAAGTAATCTAAAGCCATCTGCTCATCTTGTATATCTGCTACAGTCACAGTTCTATACATATGAGGCATTAGCACCTCTTGCACCTCACCGCCCGGTCCCCAAACGATCCTAGTTCCCTGACACTCTGCTTTTAATTGTTCTTCTTTGTCCTCACATCTCAGTGATCTCCTACTTTGTTGCAAATGGCTTTCTACGATAAGCAGAGCTTTTGCAGAGTAATTTGGTGGTATGAAGACTTTCATTTGTCCTGATTTTTCGTCTTTCTCCAACACCACCAAACTGTCATCACAGGATTTGGACACCTGTTCTTGAACTTGATCTAGCATTCTTCTTCGAAATCCTCCGAAAGCTAATGCCATTAGGTCTGGACTACAAGGCAGAGAAACTTGTGTCATCACCGTCGACATCAAATCATCCATGCTATGGTTTACATCCCCCTTTGAAATCATTTCCCGGAGCCAACTCTCCTCGACAGGAGTCGCATTGATAGCAAAGTCGCGAGAAGTCTTGAGCAGCTGTTCAAAGACGAAAAATTGTGGCATGGACCCAAGGTACTTTAGTGCCGAGGAAGGATGCAACTGCACACAATGGTTGAATGAAGCCACTCTGTATCCTGCCTTCTCGTGACCGGTAAACACGCACAGGTTTGTCGCATAACAGGAAATCAAAATTCTTTGTAGCTTGAGGTCAATGTCGTCATTCTTTTGAATAGCATCTGGTACTGTCATGGTGAGCTCATGCTTCAAAGCCAGCTTGAGTTCTTTGACAGTCTCGTCGGTCATGCGAAGAGACTTGGCATTTAAGCTGTTGTCAAAGGCCCACTTGTTTCTTTTCCCTTTCGGCTGCTCAAGGTACTGCCTATAGACTTCCAAGAAAGTTAACAAGTCGCCCCCATTGTGACAGAAACCAACTTTTCTACTGTCTGCGAGCTTCTTTTCTTCTTCACTGCCCATGCGGAAGAACACACTCCCACTAACAGTTGCAATCGCTGCTAACGCCAAAGCTTCAGCCCCAACTCCTTCGTCAATGCCATTAAATATCAGCTTAGCTAGACGTGGCTCTACAGAGACTCGCGCAATCTTGTGGCCCAAGTCAGTAAGCTTTCCGTTATCGATTGCGCCAAGAGATTTCAATGCCTCTAATGCTAGTTCTATCGTTTCAAGCGGCGGTGATTCCACAAACTCGAACTGAGATACATCTTCAATTCCAAGCTCCATTAGTTTCAGCACTGCCTGCCCAAGATGAACTCTGAGAATCTCTGGTCTGGATCCATCCTCCAAAGCTGCATATTCATCTTCGCTGTAAAGTCGATAACACTTCCCTGCCTGAGTCCTTCCTGCTCTTCCCTTGCGCTGTTCAGCAGAACTCTTGTTGATAGTCGTGACTTCTAAGGAACGTTTGTTTCTTGTTGGGTCGTACTTCATTTCCTTGACCATACCAGTGTCCACCACGTACCGTATCCCAGGAATTGTAATGGACGTTTCCGCACAGTTCGTCGCAAATACTACCTTGCGTTTGTTCGTGTATACATCGAACACCTTCTTTTGCTCTTCTTGACGTAACTTCCCATGAAGAGGAAGACAAACTAGGTTTGAATCAGGTTCAACCTCTGATAACTTCTCACATGCGCGTTCTGTTTCCACTGGCGAAGTAAGGAATACCAGGACATCTCCTTGACCTTCTCTGCGGTGAATTTCGCGAACAGTATCCACAGCATCTTGAAGGTAGTTTCCAAGACTGCTTGATGGGTCCTCTTTCCATATCACATCTACCGGAAACATTCTACCAGATACTCTCAAAACTGGGCATTGGTTAAAATACGCCACAAACAACGCGGGATCAATGGTAGCTGAAGTAATGACTACTCGTAACTCGGGACGTTGAGCGAGGGTCTTCTTTATCATACCCAGGAGTAGGTCTGAGTAGAGGCTGCGCTCATGGGCCTCATCGATAATTATGCAGGAATACTTGGATAGACTAGGATCCTTGAGGCATTCATTTAGAAGAACGTGATCTGTTGCATACACGATACCAGTGGTTTTACTTCCTTGAGTTTTTCCACCAACGTGACAGCCTACAATCTGCCCAACTGCTCCACCCATTTCTCGAGCCACGTGGCGGCTAAACTAGTGGCAGCGACCTTTCTCGGTTGAGTGCAAACGATTACCCCTTTCTCCGCAAAACCAGCTTCAAAAAGATACTGGGTCATTTGAGTGCTTTTGCCGGATCCAGTTTCTCCAAGAACAACACAAACTTGGTTTTCTCTGACGGTCTCAACGATTAAGCTCTTTTTGGCATACATGGGAAGGGCTGCGTCAAGCCTATGACATTCTCGACCAAACGAATTCCTCAATTCCTTAACACTTTTCTCAACACTTGAGTGTGGTTTGCCATTCTGGGCAGACAGAATCGAAATTACTTGACATGAGAAACGTTCAAACTCCTGCTGCTGGAGTTCGAGTTCAGTTTTCTTTTGTTCCAAAGCTTTTTTTTCCAATGAAATTTTTTCATATTCATCCAAAGTATGTGTTTACGAACGGTAAGACTCTCTAAATGACCAGTAATTTCGTTGATTTTTTCACCATGCTGTCCGGTAACAGCTTTGATCTTTCCTTGAATTTCGCTTTTGCATTTAGAAAGAAACGTGTTTGTGGTGAACATTGGATTATCCTTCACAAAACAGACATCAATCTCTTCTCTAGTTTTTAAGGCATTTTCTCTCAGCAACTTTTCAGCTCTTCTTCCTTGATTCGTACTCTTAAAAACGAAAGTAAATTGACTGGGTCTACCATCCACTGTGACGGTGTCTTCTAAGGAAAATACAAAGCTGTCTCCAAGACATTCTCCTACGTACCTGATCATGACATCTTGACTGACGTTTAAGGTTGTTGGAGGTCTAATTACCAAACGGCATGGTTTTGCACTCGAGGGTAACATTTTAGCTTTCTTTGTACGTCTTTGTTCAACTTCTTTTTCTTTTGTGTCGGGGCTGTCCATGAGAATATATAAGTGATTGTGTACTTGTAAGGCTAGTGGGAACTCTTTATCTCCAGGACGTTTTCAGCTGTGTTAGAGGGTTGTGCACTGCCCATTCCACATCATCTGTAATTATCAAACATTGCTATGAGTAAATAAGCCTCGATTTCAAATGTAAGTCCTCTATCACACAAGAAGGGCTATTTTACTTCATACACCAAGAGGAAGGGGGGAAGGGCTTATCAAAATGGGGGCCTTAATAGGGAATGGAACTTCTAAATTTCTGAAATAAATGCAAATCAATTTTCTAAACTTCTGTAATACATACATACACGTATACTCTGTTTGATAAGTAGGTGGTAGCAATGGGTAGCCTGATGTGTTACGGGGGTTTTGCATGGCCATTGTCATGATCCCAATCATCCAATAAAATATGCCAACTTGCATCCATTGCAAAAAAAAAAAAAATCTGGCCGTGTTTCGCTAGGACATTGATCTGATGGAAATAAAATTGTGCTCATGCTGTACTCAACTATGCATGCTGGCTTGTTGGAGGCTATTACATCAGCCTACATTGCAGACACTCTAGAGGGAGGTAACAAGGCCATGCTACTGATGTTAATTGTGTAAGGTTGTTGGGAGGGTGGACAGTATTGAGAGTGTCACTTATTTCCCTTACAACCAGACAGCTTGATAACGGCCCTTAGTAGTTGGGGAAATTAAACAGTTACATTTTCAGAGCACTTCAACTGTAAAGTACGCTGGTGTCAGGTAATTAAATTCGCAAATCAGAAGAAATTATAATTGAGTCCTTTTAGGGGTTTTAAACTTGGTCTCATTTTCCATACAAAGCCAGAATTAAGGGTGGGTCAACACCAGTTTTTCAAAGTGAATCACATGGAATGTGCCATAGATATGCCACTTCTTATCCAAGTGGTCCAAGCCTTCTAAGTTGCCTTATCATAACCTTTGTTATGACATAAATGGATGCATGTATGGATGCATGTGGGTGTTACTAAACAGAGTAACGCAGTAACGAGTAACGAGTAACGGAGTAACGAGAAAACGAGTGACGTCAAAAATATTCCACAGGTTAAAAAAGATCATAATAAAAAATAAAGAGAAAACGAGTAACGGGAAATAAATTCAACAAGAAAAACAAAGAATAAATAAGAAATGAATTAAACATAAATTGCCAACGTAGATCGCGTGGAAAGGAATCAAAGATATCTTTGCGCCAAAAATATCGTGTGGCCAATTCCTCCTGGGGTCCTTCCTTGATCACAGCTGGTGTCATGGAAGGCAAGCCCCTGAGAGGTTTTCTTCCTCTTGTATCGCATAGATTTGTTTAACAGAGGACAGCTACGCCAGCAACAATAACTGAAAACAAGCTAAAACGGAGCCTTGGTTACGGAAGAGGTAAGCTTATAAACAGTTGTTTGTTTGTTTGTTGCCGTTCTCGGCTTCTCTGCTTCATTTATGCTTTTTTCCTGCCAAACAGATAATTGCAATATCGTCATCATTTCGGACAGTTCAAGGCAAGGTTTTTCTCATAGAGCACAAACACATCTGCGGCCAAGTTTTCAAATCTTTTAGCGGACAGAGTAAGAAGCAATAAAGCAAGAACATTTTTCTTAAGTAATGAACAGATTCAGTGATTTTGTGGCAAGAAAATCGAACTTTACCATTTCAATTCGTTCTAAAAATATAGCGCAAATTATATCAGGGGCACCCAACGAGCCAAATCAACCAAAAGCTACAGAAAGGCATTTTTATGTACCTTATGGTGTTTGAAGTCTGTTTAAAGTGATGTTTTCGTAAGCTAGAAGAAGTTCATCTGTTCGGATTCCCTAGCTGAAATTTTTATTGCCCGAAAATGTTAGGGAACAAAATCTTCCTTTGAGAAAATGCAAGCGGAAATGAACTTTCCACGAACTTTCTAGAGAACTATTTTCTTTCCGAAAATGCTAGTTGACGTTTTTGACTGCCAAAAACGGAAATTACGACCTTTTCGAAAACCTTAGGGGTTATGATTTCCCAATTGCGAATCTTTTAGGCCACGTTTTAGTCACGAAAATCCGAGAGCACTCTTTAATCGACGCCGAAAGCACAAGGCGAATTACCTTCCACCGAACAGATATCTACCGAAACTTTTCGTTGGGTGCCCCTGTTATATGGCTTGTAATACTGAATGACTTGTTATCGAAGTATTGTATGTGATTGTAGAAATGGAGCAAACCATTTGACTCATGATTCAAAATATACATCAATTTATTTTGTCGGCAGCTGCGTTTATCTAAGAAATTTACTTGACTGAGATCTTTAAATAAAAATTTGATATATAACACGAAGCGAAAATGTCAAACCACTTTTGAAACCTTCTTTTGTCTATCTTTTTTTTTTTTTTCGTTTTAATTTACCTGTGAAATTTTTCCCGGTTGCTTTTTCAATTTCTTTTTTTAATAGGTCAGAAACAAAACTGCTGGGTTATGAAAGACTAAGGCTGTGAGATAAAATATAATCTTCCTAAAATGACCGTGGAAAATTCTAGACGTATATGCAGAAGCGTTCCTTCACGTTGAAGTGTTCAAACTAACGAATGACTTAGAAGAGCTTATTAACACCCAAATGTCATAGTAGCTGACCTTTTCTCCATTCAACTGAAAGAAGTTTTCTCTCAAGAATCTAAGAAAGTACTGAAAGTGTACGCGCTTTCAAATAAACCAGTCGAAGTTTTAATTTATTTAGTCAAAACGACATATCGAATTACATTTTACACGCAATTAATTATACTATCGCATACTTATTTTTCACAGCGAAACTCTGAAAAATACCTCAATATTACCCACTGTTAATCTCCTTATGATATTTTTGTATGTTGCAGGTGTAATTTTTATCCAGTATAATTTGTGAACAGTGCTGTTTACGATATTTTTCGTGTGTAGTTCGCTTATCAGCAGGAAGCCGTAATGGCCGTCATATAACATGTTTTTGAAAAACCTGTTTGTCAAATGTCGCTTAAATTTGTCTTTTACCAAAGGCATACGTCAATACACTTTGTCTTTGTAGTTTGTAAATGATGGTAAATTCTTTTTATGCCTTGAGTATTTTGTAACTTGTCACGCATTTCATGCGTGAAACAAAAATCTCAAAGTTCAGTTGTAACTAACAACGACTCCGTCCACGGTTACACGTTCTTCAAGACAAACGGCATTGAATCGACTTTGCTAACATTTACAAACTCGTAACTACACGGACAACGATGAAAGTATGTGATAACCTAGTTATTGAACGTTCCAAAATTGCACTCTTTAAAAACAAATGAAATATGCAGAGTAATCTCAGTCAACTGACTGCAAGAATAATGCCATCTGAAAAAGCACCAGTTGCGTTTAAGCTAAAGCAGCACGATCTTTAAAGTATAAAATGTACAACATGTCGTCATCTTCGTCGTATTGCTGCACCTCTCCGCGATACGGTTACCATCCTGGTTCCCAGTTTGTTCCTTCCAATTCTTCCTCTGTCCACAGCAAATCCACTACAGTTCCAACATAGGTTAAATGATTCGGTGAATCTGCAGACTCCTGTAGTTTAACTGGTTGTTTCCTCTTTCTATCGGAACGCTTTCTATTTGTAGCGCTAAAGGAGAAGAACTTTCTCGAAACAGTGCGCTCAGCAATTTTAAACCTCGGGAAATTCAAGGGGAAATAAATGTTGCTTGGACATTGGAAAAATCTCAGCTAATCAAGGATGAGGTGAACAAGGTAAATAATGAAATAAACCAAAAATGTCCAGATCACTTGCTGAAGAAATTTTAATTATCCAGAGCTACTTTAGAGAGGAACACTACGCCAGTGGAGAAAGGCGAGACTTCACGACGGCAACTCCAGCAAGAACTAACAACTACAAGAATGGAATTAATTGACAGCAAAAACAAGTCTGAACGCCAAGTTGCATTGACTAAAGTAGAGGAGATCGAGAAAGAATTGGATTCACAGCTGGCGGAACTAAGAAGATCCCAGGATTCACTGAGGAAGGCAATCGATGCGAGACAAAAACGTCTTCAAACACTGGATACTAATAAAAGTGGAACTTCATCAAATTCCAGTGGTTTGAAAGACGAAAACAGCACTGTAGAAAGCGTTTCTTCTGGGGACGAAGGATAAAGTCGGAGATGGAACTTTGGACTCTTCATTAAAAAGGAAAATTTTCTTATAAGTTGCAATTTTGGTTGTAAACATGAAATTGGGCATATAAGGCACTAATAATATATGCAACCACTTATAAATATAAACGATTGCGTTAATCCACTTACATTCACATACACACACTTACCATCACTCCTACGATGTTACCATCATTCGTACACACTCACCTTAACTATTACGCACTCATCTTCACATGTACTCACTTGTACTCACTCTCCTTCACTTTCTTTCACCTATACGCAGTTACATTCACGTATACGCACTTTCCTTCACCTTTACTCACTTACCATCACCTTCATTCACCTACCTTCACCTGTACGCACTCACTATCACCTTCATTCACTTACCTTCACCTGTAGGCACTTACCATCACCCTCAGGCACTTACCTTCACCTTAATTCACTTACCATCACCTTCATTCACTTACCTTCACCTTTACGCACTTGCCTTCACTTATACTCACTTTCCTTCACTTGTACTCACTTTCCTTCACTCATTCGCACTTACCATCACCTGCACGCACTTACTTCCACCTACAATCACTTACCCTCACTCATACCCACTTCCTTAACCGGTACTCACTTTCCTTCACTCAGCTGCACTTTCTTTCACCTATACGCACTTACCTTCACCCATACGCACTTACCATCACCTGCATGTACTTACTTCCACCTACACTCACTTACTATCACCTGCACGCACTTACCTTCACCTTCATTCACTTGCCTTCACCTGTACGCACTTACCATCACCTATACGCTCTTTACGCACTTTCCTTCACTTGTACTCACTTTCCTTCACTCATACGCATTTACCGTCACCCATACGCACTTACCATCACCTGCATGTACTTACTTCCACCTACGCTCACTTACCTTCACCTGTACGCACTTACCATCACCTGCATGCGCTAACTTTCACCCATACGCACTTTCCTTCACCTGTACTCACTTTCCCTCACTTGTACTCACCTTCCTTCACTCATACGCACTTACCTTCACCCATACGCACTTACCATAACCCGCACGTACTTACCTTCACTCACACGCACTTTCCTTCACCTGTACTCTCTTACCTTCACTTGTTTTCGAAGGGTTCTCCTTCCACAAGGGACCGCTTAGGAGGAGGGGGCCGGGGACCCAGATTCCCCCCCCCCCCGCCACTTTTCCATCAGCTTCTTAATTATCATTATTAATTAACTCCCTATCTACCTAACTAGGATTATAAAAGTTAAAAAAATAATAAAACAATAAATGCTGCTTTTCTTGGAGGCCGTGTTTAAAATCTTACTTAAAACTGTGGCGTTTCAGTTTAGTCTTAAAATCATCCAAGAAGTCGCTTGCCGTAATTCTATTGGTAAACTGTTCCACAACTGAGCTCCATGAGAAACTTTTCTTCAAATAATCAGTGCGGGGTTGTGGAAGAGTACGCGTGTTTTCAGTATTCCTTAAATGATAAGAATTCAAATTATCGCGAACAACAAAACATGATCTTAAATATTCTGGTATCATCCCATTTAAAGTTTTGTATATCATAATACATTTGTTATCCAATCTTTGAAACGGAGTTTTGGCCACTCTAGTGCCTGGAACAAATCATCCAAATTACTGCCATAATCAGCAGACATCAAAATGCGGGCTGCGCGATTATGAAGCTTTTGAAGATTATCAGAAAGGCCTTTGTTACAGTTTCCCCACACCTCATTACAATAATCAAAGCGAGTTTGAACAAGGCTATAATAAACATTGATTAAAATATTAAATGGGATTAGATGTCGTATGCACTTAATTGCACCAATGGCGGAAGCAGTCTTTTTAGAGATATTTTCAATGACATTCCCAATTTAAAGTTTGGCTGATGTTACCTGCTCCACAGCCATGTCATTGATAGTTGGGGGAGCAGGGTTGGCGCAGTGGTGAGAGCGCTCGCCTTAAACCAATGTGGCCCGGGTTCGATTCCCGGACTCGGCGTCATAAGTGGGCTGAGTTTGTTGGTTCTCTACTCTGCTCCGAGAAGTTTTTCTCCGGGTACTCCGGTTTTCCCTTCTCCACAAAAACCAACATTTGATTTGATTTGATTTATTTAGAGTTGATTTGATTACATATATGTGAGGCGCATTTGAAAATTGTATAATTGAATTTGCGCCATATAAATAAATATTATTATTATTATTTATTATTATTATTATTCTCTGAAATATTCGATAACTTCTGCCTGGATGCAATCAGCATAAACTCCGTTTTCATCAGGTTTAAGTAAGCTTGTTGGCTGCTAACCAAGTGTACACTTTGCTTAGATCATAATGCTAATGCTGGTAGACCTCACGGGAAAACATCTAAGCCTGACGGAATAATTCTGTGTTTTAACCATTTTTATAGAGTCAGCCCCCTTCCGGCCACTGCCCTTTAAAAATTGCTCCGCTGGCCCTGTCCACAAGTATCTTGGCTAAATTGTTTTAATTCAAAACGGAAAAGCCTTTGAACAAGTCATTACTTCAGTTGATATGTCGCTAAAGAGCAGGTTTGCAGTTCGGCTTCCACTCCTGCTATTTCCATCTTTCTTGCTAGCTATCCAAAGGTTTGTACGCCCTTAATGGTAGAGCAATCTAGTGTGACCAATTCGCTCATGGTTAGTTCGCGGCTGGAATGCTTTGGAAACTAGAAGAGATCCCATTTACTTGGTTTATGCTTCTCCTCCGGCTGATACTGTACAGCACACGGGCTAACCATTTTATATAAATTCAGGTTCAGTTGTTCAGAGAAAAGATAAGTTTATTCTGCGTTAAGTATTGTTTCGATATGTTGAAATATTTCTGCATTACCGCATCTTTTTTTTTCCACATTTTATTTCCATTTATAGCGATAAGTACACTGCAATTAATAACAGCTTACCAATAACACCTCCATTACTTAAAACTAATTAATTAATTATACCGAATATCTCTAACATCGATATAAAATTGCCATTTAGCCTGAAATTGTTTTACCTTACTATTCTTAGAGGCAAGATACATTTCCGTTCTGTATTTCACATCCAGCATTGCTTTAAAAATTTCCAAATTTGGGGGTACTTAACGTTTATGACAATTCCAAATATGAAGTTTGGCAAGAATAAACAGATAGTTTAGTAACTGGTCAGATTCTCCAACTTGTCTACCGACAAAAACATCTTTCAAGTTGAACTCTACATACTTTCCTGAGAGCATAAACCAGACATTTTCAAACTGTTTCCAGAAACGATAGAAAGAACTTTCATAGAATAGGTGATGTTTTTTCTCCACAGAAAAATTCTAATTCTGTTTTCAGGTGGGAAGGTATCGCACTTCTTACCCCTGTCCACATTAAAAAGTTGGTATTTTTTACTCCAAAACCCCTTACATTGTTGTAAGATTGAATGTTATCTTTATCAAATTGCAATGGTGGCAGAATAATATTCCAGCTTTAACATAATTAGGGTAGTAAATTGATTTATTTTCTATCTTAATGTCTTTATTGTTCCAGATTATGTATTTAGACATAGGAGGCTTTGTTGAAAAGGACTCTCTAAACTCTGCCCACCACGGAAGAAACTCATTATAAACTTTCGAATAAATTTTACACTCTTCGACATCATATATAGTTGCATCTAAGTAAAAATTCACCACCAAAATCCTTAATTAAGTAATTAAAGTAAGCTTTCCAAGACAATGAACCATTAGAAAATAGTTTACCAATCCAGGCCAGTCTAGAAGCTTTGATTAAGGTTTCAATATCTTTTACATTAAGACCACCAAATTACAAATCATTAATTGCAGCTTGTCGGGCTATTTTATCTGGCCCTTTTCAAAGAAAATTATAGATTATAGTATTAAGTTGTTTGATAAAATCCCCAGAGGTTGGCAGAATTGAAAATACATACAACATTTTTGGAAGCAAAAGTGATTTAATAATGGTAATTTTACCATGCAGTGAGAGACCACGGCAACTCCATTATCTTGTTTGCAGTCGAATATTTATATCTTATCATAAATTTTTTTTGCATCAAATCTACCTCATTGTACGTAAAAACAATCCCAAGGGCTTTGACGCTGTTACACCATTTCAAGCCAAGAGGTGTCTCCGTGTTTTGCCGGCACGAACCAATCCACATAGCCTCAGTTTTGGAAAAGTTGACCCTTAGACCAGAACAGGTTTCGAAAAAATCAAGCAGATCCAAAACGCGCTTAGCAGACTCAATATCAGGCTCAAATACAGTGAGATAATCGGCATATTAAACTAATTCAATCTCATCTTGGCCTATTTTTATACCTTGAATATCGGATTTATTGCGAATGGCAGTTGCTAGGATCTTAGCTGCGATAATAAATAAATATGGCGACAGCGGGTCCCCTTGTCTTACCCCTCTTTGTAATTCAAAATAAGGCGTGCAAAACCCGTTGTTCAACACACAACTTGATATGTTAACATAAAATGTCTCTACCCATCTAATAAGGCTTGGTCCGAAACCAAAAACATCTAAACATTTTAACAAGAAATTCCAGTTTAAGCTATCAAAGGCCTTTTCAAAATCAATAAAAAGTAATATGCCATGTATGTTTTCTTTTTTAGTGTAGACCATAACATCCAAGATTGGCGGATCTCGCAGCTTCACCTATAAATCTTCCTTTCACATAACCCAACTGATTGGCGTGAATAATTTCTGGAAGAACCTTAACAATTCTGGTCGCAATTATCTTGGAGGCAATTTTTGCATCTACATTTATTAACGAAATTGGCCTCCAATTCTCTAAATAGTTTCTATCTTTTCCTTTCTTGTCTATAAGTGTAATAACAGCTTGTTTTTGTGAAGAAGACATTTCTTTTTTTGAGAAAGGCTTCATTAAAAGAATCAGTCATCAAATTACCTATTAAAGGCCAGAATATTTTATAAAATTCTACTGGGATTCCATCATTGCCAGGTGTTTTCCAAGTTTGAAGGGAGCTTAGAATACCTTCACACTCCCGTAAAGTTATTTTTCCTTCACAAGAAGTACTTAATTCGTCTGATAATCTTTGTATGTTTAAATTTTCCAAAAAAGTTTTTGTCTCTTCATTATTCAAATCTACGGGTTTCGTGCTATACAACTTATTGTAAAAACGCCTTTGAGCATCCATTATCTTAAAAGGGTTCGTGGAAATCGAGCCAGTACTATAGAGTTTCCTTATATGTTTCTTAATGCTGTTTCGTTTTTCCAAGTTTAGAAAATATCTACTATTTTTCTCTCTATGCTCGTGCCACCTTACACGGGCGCGAATGATAATACCTTCAACTTTTTCATCATACAAACCTTCAAGTTCATTTTTCAAATTTTCTGCTTGCAATCTTGTTGCATCATTTGGGTTTTCCTGAAAGCGTTTTAGCGCCAATTGGTATTTACCGCATCTTATCTTGTATCTTGTATGTCCTACGTCGAGACGATTTTTTTTTGTCTGTACTTTTCTTCTTCTTTTTTTTTTTTTTTTTTTCGTTTTTCCCTTTTTTATAACTGAGTGAAAATTTATTGTACATTACAAAAAAAAAAAATCTAAGAATATTTACACAGCGTTGTTGTTTATCCAACCTAACAGAAGTCTTCAATCGTGTTCGAAACATCACACTGCCGATGGAGAGCCGGACATCTTCGCAAGCCTCCCCTTTTTTTGCTTCGACATCTCCGGTTCCATCAAGTAATATAGATCTTGACAATCAGCGGTCACGTCTAAACTATAACCATCCAAAGAATAAGCCGCAAATTGCACGTACACGTTCCGTATATATAGCTTGCAGGCCTGTCCACAGTTTTCAGTTACACACTCTGCAGTTGCCTAATGTTTGTTCATCATTGCTTGAACTGTGTACCTACACATTCAGAAGTCACAGTTAAAGTTACAGTACTGTAAATTACTAGGATCAGCAGAAAAGATGAGAAATTTAAGGAACATTTAACAAGCTTGGGTTTACTTAAGTCTGAAGATGAAGATACCTTCCAGTTGCGGCAAGAAGGGGACGAAGAACTGCTCGCGTTCTTGCCGTTGGAAGACAACGATGGAGACATCCCAGCGAAGGCAAATGAGTTCCGAACTTCAGGGGTTTACGACAAAATGCTTGGTGATTTAATTATCAAAACTTGTGCAGAAATACTCCAAGTAACTATTGTCTTGGTAACTTCAAATGAGTCTGCTCCTTGGCTTCTTTTTGTGCCCGACCAGTTTTCCAGTGAAGAATCTGTTTTTGTTGCATTCCATTTCTATGGTGCAGGTCACTACGATTCCATACGGAATACAGAGGAAGGTAAGCCCAGTCAGAATACTAAGGCGAATTCATCATGTGCTGGATGGCCTGCTTAAAAATGTACATGTAGTTGAACAAAAGCACCCTCATAAGAAAGTGTTAATTTTGCGTAGCGGTAAAATATCGAACAGAAAATCAAAATGTAAATTTTATGATTGCAAATGAAACTTAAATTTAAGTTTATGTAATACATAAAATATGAGCGGGAGACCTTTATGGGCATTTAAAACGGCGAGCCGTTTTAAAGCCATAAAGGTCTCACGCGAATATTTTGTTACTTGTGAAATGAAACAATAGATTGTGTTTGTCGTGTTTGTAATGTTAATCAGTAGAGATCTGTCTGAAAGTTAATGCATACTAATTAGCGGAGCAGGACACCTTTATGAAAGTTAATGATTTTTATTGGGGTTTAGAGAGGTATACATGTGACTCAAATACTACCCGTAGATTGGTCGTTAGTTTTATGAATTATTAATAAATTTTACAAGACAGCTTAAAGGTGTTGATCGTTACTCTCTTATTAAACCAAATAACCATTTTCCCACCGAAACAGGCATAGAAAAAGTGTCAACAATGACAGATGCCGAAGCTGAAGAATACAAATTTTGCAGCTGTGGGAGAAATAGGAAGACCTGAGTAAATTCCTGCTCAGAAACACCCCTGCATAACAAAGGAAGAAGATGCCCTTGTGTTGCTGCAAAACGCAAGTGTAGCACTGCTTGCAAATGCACTGGCTGCATTAACCAGGGAGCAGCTAAAGATACTTCTTGTAGATGCGGTGAAGAGAAACGACAGGAAGCAACGTTTACCTCCTGTCACGACAAAATTGGGCAGCGGAAAACAAAATGCCCTTGCTTCTCACAAGGGAATGCTTGTGGTGATGAATGCCGTTGCTTCAATTGTAAAAATGATTTCGGTACGAGGGATGTATATTAGGAAGAGACGAGCACAAAAAGTAACTTCAAGTTTACCAAGTAGCAAGAGAAAACCGTGCATTGAGTACCTTGACAACGCAGGGGCAACAATTAATTTTGGAAGCTGGCCTTCACTCGAAACGTGTATTTTGAGCACCACTGAGTCATACATAGCTTCAACTTGCATCCCTCCAAAGTTGTACAATTATGTAATCAAAGGCATGGTCTCACAAGAAGGAACAGGTTTGACTAGATGCAAGTCTCTAAACCAAGTTAGAGCCAAGCTGCTGCACAAAAAGAAAACAGAAGAGGCGTTACGTGGCTTCGTCGGCGCCCTGAAGTAAACAGTCACAATTACCTACGGCAATGAGCACGCCACAAAATAACAAAAACAATAGATATGTTTCTATTCGTGTGTTTTAAATTTTAGTAGATTTCCTTGCCATCCTCTGTATTGACGCCTAGTAAAATGATCGCAGGCAGTGATTTTTTCTCTTTCCAAACTTTAGCGCAAATTATAACGTTCTCCCCTACGAAATAATGGGAAATTTAGATCAGAGTACAAGGACGAGGTTTTCGTTACTAAGTACCCAAAAGAAGAAAAGTTTAACTTCTAAACCTAATGCGCGAGCTCAGTACGGAAAACTCTTCCTTTTTAATTATCCCCTTCCTTGCACTGCTAACTATACGACCAGATTGGATTTCCGAAGTTAGTCTCGGACAGATAGCCATAAAGTCCGGCAAGAAATCCGCAATCTTCTCAGGTTTACTTAGACTCGGACTTCACTTTTACGAGTAAACAAGAAAATGCGTATGAGTGAGTGTATATGCATGAGTACGAATGAAGGAAAGTGCGTATGACTGAAGGAAAGTGATTACAAATGAAGGTAAGTGAGAACAGGTGAACGAAAGTGAGTACAAGTGAAAGTAATTGAGTACAAGTGAAGGTAAGTGTGGAGGTGCTGGTAAGTGCGTATGGGTGAAGGAAGATGCAAATGAGTGAAGGAAAGTGAGAACAAGTGAAGGTAAGTGCGTGGAGGTGCTGGTAAGTGCGTATGGGTGAAGGATGATGCAGATGAGTGAAGGAAAGTGAGTACAAGTGAAGGAAAGTGAGTACAAGTGAAGGTAAGTGCGTGGAGGTGCTGGTAAGTGCGTATGGGTGAAGGATGATGCAGATGAGTGAAGGAAAGTGAGTACAAGTGAAGGTAAGTGCGTGGAGGTGCTGGTAAGTGCGTATGGGTGAAGGATGATGCAGATGAGTGAAGGAAAGTGAGTACAAGTGAAGGAAAGTGAGTACAAATGAAGGTAAGTGCGTGGAGGTGCTGGTAAGTGCGTATGGGTGAAGGATGATGCAGATGAGTGAAGGAAAGTGAGTACAAGTGAAGGAAAGTGAGTACAAGTGAAGGTAAGTGCGTGGAGGTGCTGGTAAGTGCGTATGGCTGAAGGATGATGCAGATGAGTGAAGGAAAGTGAGTACAAGTGAAGGTAAGTGCGTGGAGGTGCTGGTAAGTGCGTATGGGTGAAGGATGATGCAGATGAGTGAAGGAAAGTGAGTACAAGTGAAGGAAAGTGAGAACAAGTAAAGGTAAGTGCGTGGAGGTGCTGGTAAGTGCGTATGGGTGAAGGATGATGCAGATGAGTGAAGGAAAGTGAGTACAAGTGAAGGAAAGTGAGTACAAATGAAGGTAAGTGCGTGGAGGTGCTGGTAAGTGCGTATGGGTGAAGGATGATGCAGATGAGTGAAGGAAAGTGAGTACAAGTGAAGGAAAGTGAGAACAAGTAAAGGTAAGTGCGTGGAGGTGCTGGTAAGTGCGTATGGGTGAAGGATGATGCAGATGAGTGAAGGAAAGTGAGTACAAGTGAAGGAAAGTGAGTACAAATGAAGGTAAGTGCGTGGAGGTGCTGGTAAGTGCGTATGGGTGAAGGATGATGCAGATGAGTGAAGGAAAGTGAGTACAAGTGAAGGAAAGTGAGTACAAGTGAAGGTAAGTGCGTGGAGGTGCTGGTAAGTGCGTATGGGTGAAGGATGATGCAGATGAGTGAAGGAAAGTGAGTACAAGTGAAGGAAAGTGAGTACAAGTGAAGGTAAGTGCGTGGAGGTGCTGGTAAGTGCGTATGGGTGAAGGATGATGCAGATGAGTGAAGGAAAGTAAGTATAGGTGAAGGAAAGTGAGAACAAGTGAAGGAAAGTGAGAACAAGTAAAGGTAAGTGCGTGGAGGTGCTGGTAAGTGCGTATGGGTGAAGGATGATGCAGATGAGTGAAGGAAAGTGAGTATAGGTGAAGGAAAGTGAGAACAAGTGAAGGTAAGTGCGTATGGGTATGAGTGAAGGAAAGTGAGTACAAGTGAAGGAAAGTGGGTACAAGTGAAGGAAAGTGAGAACAAGCGAAAGTAAGTGCGTGGAGGTGCTGGTAAGTGCGTATGGGTGAAGGATGATGCAGATGAGTGAAGGAAAGTGAGTATAGGTGAAGGAAAGTGAGAACAAGTGAAGGTAAGTGCGTATGGGTATGAGTGAAGGAAAGTGGGTACAAGTGATGGAAAGTGAGGACAAGCGAAAGTAAGTGCGTGGAGGTGCTGGTAAGTGCGCGCGTATGGGTGAAGGAAGATGCAGATGAGTGAAGGAAAGTGAATACAGGTGAAGGAAACTGAGAACAAGTGAAGGAAAGTGAGAACAAGTGAAGGTAAGTGCGTGGAGGCGCTGGGAAGTGTGTATGGGTGAAGGATGATGCAGATGAGTGAAGGAAAGTGAGTATAGGTGAAGGAAAGTGCGTATGAGTGAGGGTAAGTGCGTATAGATGAGTACAGGTGAAGGTATATGAGTGAAGGTAAAGGTAAGTGCGTGCAGGTGATGATGAGTGCGTGCAGGTGATGGTAAGTGCGTGTAGGTGAGTACAGGTGAAGGTAAGTGAGTGTACGTGAAGGTAAGTGAGTGAAGGTTAAGGCAAGTGCGTGAAGGTGATGGGGAGTGCGCGAAGGTGATGGTAAGTGCGTACAGGTGAAGGTAAGTGCGTATAGGTGAAAGAAAGTGCAGCTGAGTGAAGGAAAGTGAGTACCAGTTAAGGAAGTGGGTATGAGTGAGGGTAAGTGAGTGTAGGTGGAAGTAAGTGCGTGCAGGTGATGGTAAGTTTGTATGAGTGAAGCAAAGTGAGTAAAAGTGAAGGTAAGTGATTGTATGTGAAGGTGAGTGCGTATAGTTGAAGGAAGGTGCGTAATAGTTAAGGTGAGTGCGTACTGGAATGATGGTAAGTTCGTGGAGTGATGGTAAGTGTGTGTATGTGAATGTAAGTGCATTAATGCATTCGTTTATATTTATAAGTGGTTGCATATATTATTAGTGCCTTACATGTGAGCTAGCAGCCTGAAAGTATTTGCACTCAAATGTTTTGTCACGCAATACTTAACAAGCCAATCGTAACCATGTTCTGTTAAATGTAAACAAAATCGCGTAGCAATAAAATCATGCAACATAAAGTTATAAATGATCCGACCGGTTATTCGCCGCATATTTTAAAAATTTACAGCAGACGAGAAGCACAAACGAATGTAAATGAAAATCGAGCGGAAGTACACAAAAGAGAAGAGAGAAAATGCTCACTTCCGCTCGATACCCATTTCCGTTCGCTCGCGCAGTCAGGGGACTGGGGAAGATAGTTTTCTAGTCCGGCCATTTTGTTCGACCTTGACGTTAAACATGTTGCTCTGGAATACTTTCTGCGTCGTACGAAGCTGGAACAATAATGGAAAATACATGACAAAGAATCTTACGTTTATCTCAACGGACAGAACGTTTCATTTTGTTTGGTTACCTGAATCGATTGGCAAAGTACGTACGTGTTTATTCGATCAGATTCAACCCTCTGGAAAGAAAACTCTTTGTGTACCCCCGGCCTTCTCCCCTTCGGAAATTTACCTCTTGCGACCCCCCTACCCCTCGGAATTTCCGTGACCCTCCGTGGAGTGGGTATGGATATTTTCTGGAACCACACAATTTGTCTTCCGAATCCAAAATATTTACAATACCTAAACTAAGTACGTGTACACGGCGTCGACAAAACCAGGATCGGATCGGATCGGATCGGATCGGATCGGATCGGATCGGATCACGGATCGGATCGGATCACGGATGGGAAAAGAGTAATAAACAAAAGTATATTACAATGGACAGTGGAGAAATGCTGACATATTGTGACATATTGCGTGACATATTGGAGCTTAGGTCCTACGGAAAGTGATTTCCCGACATGTAGTCACCTTCACGGCTGTCGCCATGGACGAAAGCAAGCGGAAGGGACGCATTATTTTATCATTCAGTTATAATTTCTTTTTTTAATATCATCTCACGTGTTTTTTTGAAAAGGTTTATTCCTTAGCCTTTAACGTCACATTAGAATCCAAACTTAGGGAATTTCAATATAAAATACTAAACTGTATTGTTTACACCAACGAAAAGCTATTTCGGTTCGGCTTAACTGACTCTCCATGCTGTACCTTTTGCCAAGAAGATATAGAATCCACTGAGCGTTTATTTTTCTCGTGCAAAGTAGCTTCTGATTTTTGGAAACACGTTTTATCTTGGTTAAGGGACAATTGAATCCAAATAAATACATTAAAAGAGACAGATTTGATTTTTGGAAAATTTGATAATACAGATTATTTCATTCTAATCAATCATATGCTACTATTGGGTAAATTTTATCTCTACTTCAGTAGATGTCAAAAAATTGGAGTACCTAACCTTTCAGCTTTTATAGCCAGGACTAAGCGTATATTGCAGCACTTAAAGAAATGGGAAAAATTAAGACGAAATCCGCTAGAAAATCGAGCAATTTCAGGTTTTAGTGGACAAAAATCTGGTACCAGAATATTTTAAATTATTTTACAGTCATTTTTACATTTTCTTGAAGCTAAATACATTGGTAATTGCCTGAAATAACACCGAAAACTATTTCCTATGGGAACGAGAGAAAATAAATTTCAAAGTTAGAGAACTTGTGCAAACACAGGCAAAATTTCATCATTAGTTTCATTTCACCAGTACTTTCAAGTGTTTCATACACTACTTCAATATTCGTTTTCGACGTTTGGTGTTGCTAAAAATGATTTTTTTGAGAAGATATTTAAAACAGTCGTACAGAAGTTTACAATACGATGAAAATAATCTTGGTACAAGGTTTTTGTCCACTTGTTACTCGAACTTCTGGTGGATTCCGTCTTAATAATGTTTTTGTGATTACTCTGGACATTTCTTACAGCATACGGCTATAATCTTATTTCTTGATGTCTTGTATTTTTATTGTTTTGTTATTTCTGTATTTGTAATGTAAGTAATACTCTAACTGTAAGTGTACGTAATTTTATCGGTTCTGTAATTGTATCTGTATTTGTGCTCTACAATATTTAATATCATTAAAGAATTTGATTGAAAAAAAATCTCACGTGTTTATTTAGTTTTTCTATATTTGATATTATTTTAGCAAGGGCAAGAGAAGAGACGAAAAACGAGGTGGGGAGTAACGTTTTTTAGATGTGACGATTAAAGTGTAGTGTACGCGAGCGATTTATTTAGTTAAATCCATGTTGGCTTCTTCTATGAACTCGCTCAGCTCCTCTTAACCTAAATCGCAATTATTACACGCCAAACGACTTAAATTCCACGAGTATATAGAACTCAGTGATGAACAGTTAGAGATCGCACAATAATTTTGGCCGTCTAGTTGTGAAATCATCACGTATTTTTCGTATTGTAATATTATAATAATCTTTACAAATCCCTTGGCTCTTTTAATAATTATATAATATAACCATTGTGACCAAAAATATGCTCGTTGATAAATCATTTTATATGGAAAGCGACAAGTATTTTTTTCAGCGGCGTGAATTCGCAAGATCGCCGACCAGAACGGCGTCAGCGGGGTCGAGCACGTGCGTTGCCATTACAGTCTGGAGGCTTTTGTCTGGGATGTTTCAATGACGGTCGACCAGATTTTAGACTTAAAGACATTTTTTCGAAAACTTAAGACCATAAATCGAATTCTATTCTACACACTGAGAAAACTCATTTTAAGAATGCCTAGCCCTCCGGGGTTTCCTAAAAGCTCCGATGGCGAATTCGCGCCAAATGCAATTTGAAATCAACTTTCCACGAACTTTCTGGGGAACTATTTTCTTTCCGAAACTGTTAGCTGACGTTTTTGACCGTCAAAAACAGCAATTACGACCTTCCGAAACCTCAGGGGCTATGATTTCCCAACTGCGAATCTTTTAGGCCACGTTTTAGTTCCGAAAATCCGAGTGCACCCTTAAATCGATGCCGAAAACCCAAGGCGAATTACCCTCCACCGAACAGATATCTACCGAAACTTGTCGTTGGGTGCCCCTGGTTACTCTGTTTAGTAACACCCTCAAACAATCTTTCTAATGAGACTAAAAAAATTTAATACGGGGAGGCTCCGCCCCGAGGTTTATTATATACCATTTTTGGCAGAAAAGGTACCCCTTTCGTAAACCTTACTATGACGCGCCAAAACGGACAAAAATACTTCTTTGATACTTATAAGACTTCTCCTAAATATATAATACTTGTTTCATATAGATATAACTCAATGTAGAAATATCCAACTTGTTTCCAAATAAACACAATACTTCTTTGATAGATATAAGACTTCTCCTAAATATATAATACTTGTTTCATATAGATAAAACTCGATGTAGAAATATCCAACTTGTTTCCAAATAAACACAATACTTCTTTGATATATATAAGAATTCTCCTAAATATATAATACTTGTTTCATATAGATACAACTCGATGTAGAAATATCCAATTTGTTTCCAAATAAACACAACATCTTGTAAATATATAAAACTTCCTTTGAATATTTATACAACTTGAGGCACGCATACAAAACTTGTTTCAAATATTTGACTTGGTTCACACAAATAGGACTTGTCAGCTTGGCACGCCGCATATATAAATAGAATAGAATAGAATAAACTTCATGGGCTTGATTGCTGCAAAACTCAGGCTAAGTCATCATATAATTTGTTGACCATATTTTTACCCAAGCGACTTCAACGTTTGTGAAAATTTCCACCAAACTTCTTTTTTCCGGATTCCGAATTCCGGATTCCGGATTCCGCAATCCATATTTTAGGTAAACCCGTTTTCCAGAGGCCTGGATACTAACTGTGGTATCGATTTGCAATAATCTAATCGATAAGAAGTTTTATATATGCGGCGCGCCAAGCTGACAAGTCCTATTTGTGTGAACCAAGTCAAATACTTGAAACAAGTTTTGTATGCGTGCCTCAAGTTGTATAAATATTCAAAGGAAGTTTTATATATTTACAAGATGTTGTGTTTATTTGGAAACAAATTGGATATTTCTACATTGAGTTGTATCTATATGAAACAAGTATTATATATTTAGGAGAAGTCTTATATATATCAAAGAAGTATTGTGTTTATTTGGAAACAAGTTGGATATTTCTACATCGAGTTATATCTATATGAAACAAGTATTATATATTTAGGAGAAGTCTTATATATATCAAAGAAGTATTTTTGTCCGTTTTGGCGCGTCATACCTTCCATTGAAAAATAATGAAAGGCCCTTTTAAATACCTAAATGACAGATTTCCCTACCCTTTCATATACTTCGACTCGTGAAATCCCTACCCTTTCATATACCTGAAGCGTGGAAATGGCACCCCTTTCGGGCGGAGCCTCCCCGTAGAGGCCATTACAGGGAGTACTCCACCGGGCCTGGCCATTTCTTCCTCAAAGGAAAGGGAAGCGTAAATGGTCGCCAGAAACAGTAAGCCAGTCCAAAGGAAAAATATTATTTAGTTCTTACGGGCTTGCCTCCAACATGTACAGTGTCGGAACTAATGGAAGTAAATAAGCCCTTGTCTTAAAGGAGGAGGAGGTTTTGTGAAGAACTGAAACGAAAACCCATGTGCTACTATGAACACTATGCTGACGTGTCAATTGCACTGTGAGCTGCAGGAATTAACGTGCCAGCAGGCCCAAAACCAAAAACACCACCAAAAAGCGCAAATAATAATAAAAATAAAAATAATTTTCTTAAAGTAAGTAGTATATTAAACCACACCTTGTTGAAATGCATCCCTGGTTGAATGTCCTTTGATTGCGCCAGCTTTCCTTTTCTTACAAAAGAGCTTTGTAAGACTTGTTTTGGCTGGTTTCAATTTCGTGGAAGCAGATTTTCCCGGAAACACCTAAACCGGAAGCGGAAATGCATCTCTTCATCTAAATGTAAATATCAATGAATTCATCTGGTACAAAGACATAAATGGTATATTTTCTTTCGATTCCACGGACAGGATATTTGGTTGAGATCTTACACTATAAATTTTGTAAAATCGTTTCCCTCAAGAAAGATAATTGACAAAAATACGCAAGACCGGAAGTTGGGTTTAAAAAGGAAGTCACCTAATTTTTGTCCGTGAAGGCCCAGTCCCTAGTAGTAATCTGTAGGGTGGAAGTCGGAGAAATAAATTCCTTCTTGCACTGAGCAAAAGTGTTTATGTAAAGGTGAGACCTCCACCAGTTACGGTGGCTTCAAAGGGACATCAATAAATCAAAGCCAGTGGTAACCGGTATCTCTCCAGCTGAAGGCCGCCTGGAACTAAAGTCATTATTCGTGGAGAGCACCTCGGAGTCAACGCTAAAGATGTGACAGGTCTGAATTTTCAGCTGAAGCTTAAGCTTATTTAAGCTGACGTTTTATGTCGTCCTTACCTTGCATTTTGAAGCTCTTCTTAGATCTATAAAACCTGAAACATATGAGCGCTCTTTCAAGTGCTCTGTTAAAACATATTTATTTAAAAAGGCTTTTAGTTAGATTATTTATTCATTTAAGCTTAATTAATATCGTGATTTTTAAAAATTCTATATTTTACTAATTATTCTGGAAATTTTTATACTGTATATATTGCAATTTTACCGGGTAATTTTTTTTTAAAATTTAGTTTAATAATAATATTGTAATGCGCTTTTGAGTATTTTTATAGAAAAAGTGCAATATAAGTATTAAATATTATTATTATTATTATTATTATTATTATTATTATTATTATTATAACCTCATCCTAACAGCTCTCTTTGAATATGGGTGTTTTTTGTTGCAAGGCGTGTTAACAGCTGTCACACCTTTCAGAAACAAAATTCTGTATTCTACATACTAGGTTAGTATCTCCTTTGCCAGAATTTAGCCATTGATTCATTTTATTTTATTAGCTTCCCCAGAGACCTGGCAGGGACACTACAACAGCGTACGCCAATTACTGTAGGCCTGTAACTGCAAATCCCTCCCCCGTAACCACATTCTAGTAGAGATAGACCACCACACTGGGGATTACGTCCCCTACTCTTTTCGAACAGTGCGTGGGTTCTTTAACGTCCCACAGAATCAATTATGAAGAGTTATGAGACGGGGCCTATGGTTTATCGTCCTTATCCGAGAAGACTAGAAAGTCTAACCATTTGCAGATATCATTACAAAGGCAGCACTTTCTCCTCAATTATTTAAAGACCCTGAATGTTGGTCCGGCCAGGGTTTGAACCCGCGACCTCCCGCATGGTAGCCCGGTGCTCTACCACTGAGCTAACCAGTCGGCGGTTGGATTCTCAATGACTATTTTATGATAGGACTGACAATCTGCGGTGCTAACTGCCTTCTTTCTGCGGACTTTAAGTGAGCCAGTAAGATCATAGCACGTACAGGACAGTCCCATCCTGGTAAGGGGTATGTGATAGTGAGCACCCGGTCTGGTGGAGTAGGAAGCTGTACTGTGCAGTTTAAAAGTGTTATCGTGGTTCCAGGTAGGGTGACTTCAATTTATTTACAGAAATAGTTTTCTTGTCATTGTTGGCAATACATGGTCCATGGTACAGCAGTGGCAAAATGACTGCATGTGCTTGGCTTTTTTCCCGTGTTCAACCTAAAACTACTCTGGCCATTTCTGTATGAAGGACAATCTTTTTGCAAACAAGCTTTTTCCAAATCTTGCCCCTCAGCTCGCAAGTTGATTTGTCTGTGCCTGGCTAGTGCCGACTTCAGGCTGAAAATTCACTTTTTTCTCTGCTAAAAACCTTTGGACCTCATCCCCACAAATTGAAAAAAAGTGTTTAAAATTGCCACCATGTTGATCTCTCCCTGCTTGTGGCTTAAGCATGCACACTCATTTTGCCTCAGTGTCACATGGCACACTAGACTCCCAACGTTTGCTAGCAAGGAATACTGAATTTTGATCCTAAAAACTTCAAACTTCGATTTTGCAGCAACTATCATATTTCTTGCACGCTTATTGGCTAATATTTTATCATCAATAAATCATTAGAATACAGATGAAAAGTTGAAGATGATGCCTTTGGGGAAAACTTTTGAAAACTTTTTAACATATGACTTATGTTCAGACTCAAAAGTTACAGAATTCTTGAATGAGAGAATCACTTTAATACTTTTTGAAAGGTTCATGTAAAACCAGGAAAACTACAGCAAAGCTCTGGAGAAGAAAGTTGAGGGTCTTTTTTGAGGTTTGACGTCCTAATCGGCAGTGAGCATCAATTACTTTCGAGACTGAAATTGCCAGAACCAAAAAGAAAAAGAAATGTTCAGTGTTTCAGATCCTACGGTCAGTTTTGTAGGTCGTTCAAGAAGTACAATTGCCTGGCATGCTATTTGTTACCATATTTGAGTGGTCCTTTTTTAAAAGTGACTGTTTAAAACAGGTCAAGACAATAGAAACAGCTTGTTGGGACTTGGTAAAGGGGGATCATGACCACTTAAAAGAGATGACCGTTTAAAATAGAGCTCAAAATTACAGTAATTGGGGGCATAATTTTCAGGACTTTGACAACTGACTGCTTAATAGATGGTGAGCACTCAATACCGTGCCGCTTAATACAGGTTCTCCTGTAAAAGTTTTAAGAACTCTATGATTTTTATCCTTTTTTTAGATCCATTGAAAGAAAGTGCTGTTTGGCTGGAGGAGGTTGATCCAGATGAGTTAAGGGCAAGGTCAGGCTCAACCAGACCAGTGTCGCCTCAGATAAACACCAGCCAGGATCCACTGGGAACAGGTGCTGACGTCTTTGGGTAAGTTTATTAAACCGTGCAAATTCAATCTGAATACTAAACAAAAAATGCCAGTATAGAGTTTAAAGCCTCATTTGAAGACTAAAAAACTATAATTATGATTGTATTGTTCCTGCATTATTCATGAGAAAGGGGGGTTTCAAAAGTCAGTGAGTGTTTTTAGAGCACAGTATGAAGTAAAATTGGAATTTTCAGGGGATAGGAGGTCCAAACCAAGCAACTCTCTATGGGAGAACTATGGATATTTTTTGGAACAACACAATTCATAGTAATTCTAAATAAACAATTGAGGGTCTTTCTCATTAATGGGAAAATGTGGGGTTTTTTTACTCAAGGGAAAAAAATTGTAAAAGATAGCAAGTTGCAGTAATATATAACTGCCTAAGTGTCCAAGAAAACTGCAGGTCTTGGCATGAGATAAACATAATTCTCTTTTTTTGTCCAGATATTAACTATCCCCAAGATGATAGAATTCTGTTGCATGCAGATACAAACTTTTTAATTGAAGCAAATTCATGAAATGACAGTGAACTGATGATATGATCAAAGTGTGAGATTGAAATCCTCTCAAGAAAATTTCAATATTTATATTATAACGATTTTTGATATTTTGAATAATTATTCTCTTTTATTTTAGTTACAAGTTTACAGAGGAACAGCTAGAAGAGTTTTATCCCGAAGGTAAAGTGCAATTTTACCTATTCATATCATAACTTGTCAGAAACTACAGTAATAATCCATGCTTACATTAGCCTGTGGTTTCAATCAGAACTGGAAGCAGACAAATTACTTAATATACACATTTATTGGTTCAAGGTAATGATGAAGGTGAAGGATTAGAGATTGTACAAACTCCTGTTTTACAGGAGCCTGGGAAATAGCCCCATCATTTTTCCACCTTTCATGTGTTTTATACAAATTCAGGTTAATTTTTTGCTCTGCAGATCTTTAGCCTTACTTGACGCTGGTGTAAGCTGCTTATAATATTGTAACCAACCATGAAACATGAAGCTAATGCAAATATAATATAAAGAAGATCAAAACTTAATAATCTTGGTTGAGTGTCAAATTATATATTTAGCACAAACATCCTGCTTGAGGACACTTAAATTTAAAGAAATTAATGTGATTAATGAAATTAATGAAACATTATTTAATAAACATTTTCAAAAATTATCCAATTTGAGTGAGGCTGCCTAGTTGGTTTAGTAGCATGAGTCAAATATGGGATTACCATCTAACAAAATAACCAAGTACCCTAACCACTTACTAGCTAAACCTCAATTGTGAAAAAAAAAAAAAAAAGAAGAAAAAACAGAAAACAAATTCACAGTTTGCTGGCAGGTTTATGTATGTGAAACTTTCTGTTAAGGATCAATTTGTACAGTTTAGTCACCATTTTTCAGTATCTAATTTCAGTACATTTCTTGTTAACATCGTACTGAAAGCATCACCATGATTTTTTTTTCAGGAAGTGGAAACATGTTGAGTGAGAACTTCCTTCCAGGCTGGTTTCTGCTGGAAAAACACTCTGATACTGAGTAAGTTCTGTTTATTTGTTATCACCGTGAGCATGATTAAGTAAAGCCTGTATTATTTTAGTCAATACCCTTGAAAAAACCCTGAATGTTTTTCAACATTGTTTTATGTGGGTGTAAAATGTCTTTTCAAAAGGAATTGGAGTTGGTGCTTTTCAAAAGAGTATTGAAGTATTCTCTGGTTTGAAAAGGTGCAACCTGTTCAGGCCCATAGCCTATAGTCCATGGGCCAGAAAGTGAAACCCTCCCCCCTCTCGGGATTTTTGCAGACATGTATCATTTTAAACCTCTACCCAAGGGTATTCCAAAAATCGATGTTTGCACTTGACCGATTGGTGGGTGTTTATTTATTTATTTTTTTTTTATTTTACAATTTGCTTTGTTCATGGGGAGAGTCAATACTGAACATGCATCTGAAACGGAATGACCTTTAAAAAGATTACAAAGATTTTTAACCATCCTGGTCAGACGGCGCATGATAGTCGATGATAGTCAAAACTACCATCCACTATTATCAATTGTCATTCGCGTGGTCAAACGGGAAAACTAACATGAAGTATTAAACACGCTCAAAGTGAATGATAGTTGACGGTAGTCGATGATAGTGCATGATAGTTAGTGGTCAAACGAGTGAGCGAGTCTAAACTATCATCAACTATCATGAACTATCATGCACCGTTTGACCAGGGCTTAACGACTACCCGATAGTAGCGGCCTCTTTGGCCTGCTAAATCCGAAAGTAACGGGGGCCTTTACTTTCGTAATTCTACGGTAATTTGCAAGAGAAAACAAGAAACTGTAGGGTTCTGGTAGCAGTGTAGTAAATGACGCCATTGTGAAAAAGGCCTATTGCCGGTCACATTTTAAAACATGCAGCTATGGTTTGATGCACTACACTATGGTGTATGGCCTTGGGTTGGCTTTCCATCTTTTCACCCAGTCTTCAGCAATCTCGAAATTTTTCGTGACAGAGGGCTGAAAATAAGGCAACAGCTCTTTGGGGCTAAATGTCGGTAACCGTTTTTTTAATAAACCAAATCGTATTACCGAATCTCTCATCCCCGAAAATAAAATGGCCATTCTCTGTGTGTATATCCCTTCGAGATTGAATTATTATGCACCATACTGAATAATTGTGTTCGACGTAGAAAGAACGCACTCCTAATCCGAATTGGGTTCGAGATTGTATGGGACAATTTTGAGTGCATACATGAATGAATGGATCTTGGGCCAGACGCCGATGACATCATCACCAACTTGGCAAAGGAGAGAGAGAGCCTGGGATCTAGCCTGAGTATTAGGCTTGTACTCAGGTTACCTGGGATCAAGGTCATCGAACGCACTCGCTAATCTTTGATTATTACTGGTATAAGGGATAATGATCTGCTTTCGTTTCGCTTGATGAACCATTTAGAGCGACCTCGTAAGAGAAGTAAAAGCGCTGCTGATGTTGGACACTGGATGACCACTTTGTAAGGTTTTCCCAGTATTTGCCCTCTTTAGGCAGAAATCACCTCCGGTTCACTTATCTCGTGACGTGTCTTCTTCTTTAATGTTGGAGAAATGAAACTTGGTCCGGTGTTTGGTCAAACATTGTTATCATATGCGCCGTTTAGCCACCAAACGTTATATGTGAAAAACACCATGTTGGATGAAAATACAGTAAAAACGCGCGTATAAGAACCTAGAATTTTGAAGTTCAGGCTGAACAGGTTCTTATATTTTGGGGTATTATTTCCAATAACAGGCTGATTAGGTTCTTAGTAGGTTCTTATTTGCAAAAGTTATTATAGTGATAGCATTCGGGGAACTGCGCTAGTACTAATATGCTATAATTATAAAGCATAAAGAATCAAGGTCCAAGAGAAAAGTCCTGTATTAAAAAAATCTGTTTTGATTTTTAAATGTACTGCACAGTATTTGTGACTGTATTTGTAACTACAGCAAAGTTTTATGGAATGAATAATATTTTATTGGTAAGACTAAAAAGCAGTACACTACAAAAATTTTCACAATTAAAATCCAGAATTTGAACATCAAATCTGGAGTGGTTTTTTTATATAAGAACCTATTTTTCTTTGTCAGGCTAGGTTCTTATATATTTGGGTATTAAAATGCAAAATTTCAGCCTGTAGGTTCTTAAATCACTAGGTTCTTATACGCAGGTTTTTACTGTATTCGATCGTTCAGCCGGGACTTAACAAACATATTTCGTAGTAAGTCAAAAACTTTCTGACATAAGCTTAAATGTCGTAGAAAAAGAGAAAAAGCAACACAATCCTGATAGTTTGGACTGATAGGTAATTGCATGGGGCCGAGTAAACTTAAGAATTAATGTTTTCAGAAAGTTGCTGAAATTGCCCTCGTCGCGTAAAACATAAGTGATACTGATCCTTAATTTTAGGAGGACTCATTGGGATTACGTGTTAATAACATAAGAGCAAACGTTTCTTACAGTTCTTAACACTGTAGAAACACAAAGGGAAACATGTACAGTCAGCCAAGCAGAGGAAAAACACTCGTTCGCTTGCAAGCGAAACAACAAACAAACAATTCGACTAGCAAACGGTTTGTCCAAAGAAAGAACTTCTTCCACTAAGTTTGAGATACTCGTTCCTTCCATTAATGCCGTTGAATTGTTAAGTGAACTTTCTTGGTGAGGTGCAAGATGCCGCGGTAAAGTGAACAATCCCTTGAAGCGTTAAATCATTTTGTTTTTCAACCACACGATCCGGGCGCCATACAAGTGGATCCAAAATTTAAGAATTTCCTGAGAAAAATATTTTGCTCTTCCATTTTATAAGTTGAAAATTCACCTTCCGGAGTATCCTTTAAGTATTTCTTGATTGTTATGCCTTTTTATGCGAATTAAAAGACAGAACTTCGAAGGAGATGAAGTTGTTTTGCTCAAAATGAAGAAACTAACTGAATGTGAAATCTCAAGCCGCAGAAAGCGCGCGAAAAATTAAGTCTCGTTTTGGCTTGGGTGGCTCGTTTTGGTTAAGTTTAACCTCGCTTGAGCCTGCGATCCAATCGAAAACCTGTACCTGGTCAGCAGTCAACTTAAAAAAAAGCTGACCTGGATGAGGTCTCAAGTTAAGCCCGCGATATGGTCACGTAATACTGGTCAGCGGTTACCTTTTTTGACAGGTGTCAATTGGCATAACATGAATGTCCAATATCAAAGACGTACGCTGTAAACTAGCTTGTCAGCTGGAGTATGGCCGCCACGTTGAGTTATTACTTTTTATTGTTATTGTTATTATTATTATTATTACTATTATTATTATTATTATTAGGATATTATTAATTAATGGGCAACTTGCAAGATTGCCATGAGTTGACGGGTTTCTATAAGTATGGTTCTCCGCTTGGCGGCCCTTCGGGCCGCTGGATCTCCGCTATTACGAACCAACAAAATGACCAGCTCCCAGTTGGCTTGTAAGCTCAGTTGGTAGAGCGCTGCACCGGTATCACAGAGGTCATGGGTTCAAACCCCGTACAAGCCTGAATTTTTTCAGGCTTTATTTTCACTTCTGCTTAGGTAGTGTTCATAACTGCGACCAACATTCACATATTCATTAAGAGACTTCATTAGATGATAATTTTGATATCAACCAAATTAGTGGATATTGAGCTCTCCGCAACTAAATTCGCCACTCAAACTCCAGATAATATCAGATTTCGCGCACAAGACACAATTTATTTTACTTTTCGTCCAAATAAAGTGTTTTTACTGAAGATGGCTATTCACTGCTTTCGTGGTATGTTGACACAATTATTTATGTTAGTACTGCTCCCTGCTGATGGTAGATTCAGCTGAACGGCTACAACTGTACATATCTTCTTTGCTGAATGATTGTTATAGATAAGTTATACTTTCGTGAATTAATTTAACTTCCTGTTATGTTATGTTCATTAACTAGAAATGAATAAAAAATCCTGTCAAACAAAAAAGGCTATTGATCATATTCGATCATGCAGAAATATTTATGGCGAAAGAAAGACATCTCAGTAATTACGCTGCCGATTAGAAGAAGAAGAATTCCCTTTGATGTCGACTTATACCAATCTTTTTTTTTAGATTAATACTCCAATCGCATGGAAAAGAAAGGATACCGGACGATCTCCGCTGCCGGACATACGAACAATACCAGCTTAGTGTCTGTTCTTTTTTTTCAATGGATGAATATTGTCTTCAAGAGAGGCAATGAAGGAACTGTACAACAAAAAGATTTTCTACCTCTTTCAGCTGAAAACACCTCAAGAGTTTTGAGCCAACAGCTTCAGATAAAATGGGAAAAGGAAACAACAAATTGCAGAGAGAATGGTAAAAAACCCCGACTCTGGAAAAGTGCTGGAAAGATACTGTCTGCTAAAGACATTGTGTTCCTTTTTTCAACCGGTGCTGTGTTCACACTATCTCGCATTCTTCAACCATTGTTTGTGGGATATCTCATTGTAAATCTTATGTCAGCTGAGCCACAGCGTAACTATATACTCTACGGCTGCGCACTTGGCATGGTTATCAATGAAATGATTGGTGTCGTCATCTTACATCATTTTTCCTACAGAGCTGAAGTCTGGGTATCAGAATCAGCGCCGCTTTAAAATGCCTTGTTTATCAAAAGGTAAGTACAAAAGGACACAACCTGCTGTCGGACGGCAGCAGTTTAAAGGACCTGTACATGTTTATCACAAAGTAAACCCCAAATGACCAATGGATACCGTGAAAACCATCTAAGCTTGATCTGTATATTTTTCCAACACTATAGCGGTGAAATAACGTACAGTTTTTGAGTGTTAATACTAAGAGCCATTGATCGTGGGCTCCTGTCGATGCTTATTCTGTTGGTTCATATGAGGACCACAATTGAAAAACACTTTGTAGCCTCTTTGTTGTTCATCCTTAAAGGGGCACTCCTTTTATCATTGAATACATACGTAGACTACGAAGTTATTGCTCAAAGATTACCAAAATCACAGCCGTTCATAGTGCGTATATGAAACACTTGTTGAAGGCTTTCTTACGATTATCATCTCACTTCGTGATAGCAAATTTAATCTATCTTTTTTTAAATTTTAGACGCTTCTTCTAAGCAAGGTTACACTGTCTTATTTTTCAACTGGATATGTAATTGACCTTGTATCAAATGATGTTCAGCGATTGGAAGAAGACACCGCCAAGTTCTTTGTCTTTGTTTGTTTGTTTGTTTTTGTATTTCGGTGGTCCTCCAGGCGAAGTGCAATGCCCGGAAGTCATAAAAGCAGAAAAAGAAAATACAGAATTAAAAATGACCACCGAGGAGAGGGAGAACCCCCTAAATGCGGCCGGCCCACCAAACTCGCCGGGGAGTCGAACCCCGCCTCCCCCACAGAAGTACAAAAGCAGGAAAATACAGTATAAAAAGACCCATGGCTCAGTAGGCCGAATTAAGGGGACCAAGCGCAAAGGTGAACAAACAAAAAAAAGAAAAAAAACGATAAAAAACCGAAAAAGCAGAGGAAATAGAAACCAATGAAGACAGGGAGAAACGACAAAAGGCTCAGAACGAAAGAGAGGGCTCCTTCTATTGAAAAAGACGAGAAAGATATTGTTAGAATGGACTACGGTTGAGCTCATAAATCCAGATCTGTAAAGACTTTCAAGCGCATCATGTCACAAGGGCCAAGTCACTCAATTCAATACTTTGATTGGCAACGATTATTATTTCTCCACTCTAGCCTCTACTGGTCTCGCCCTTGTTTACGTCATCCAAACTGTGATCTTGACTCAATTTGCTGTCCGAATGACATCACTGGTCGAGAATCTAATGACGTCGGTTGAACGAGTCATGACGTACACCATGCTTGAATCTGAGTCTGGATACAAAGAAGTTCAACGTCCCCCTGAAAACTGGCCACGCGAAGGAAACATCACATTTCAAGACGTGTCAATGACATATTATCCGGAGGGACCACAAGTGCTGAAGGGAATCAACGTAAACATCAAGGGAGCAGCAAAAATTGGTATTGCAGGCCGCACAGGTGCAGGAAAGTCATCCTTTGTGGCTGCTCTTTTGCGCATGCCAGAGGCCGATGGAGACGTACTTGTCGATGGTGTACCGATAAAGAAAATGAACCTGCGAGAGGCTCGAAGGCACATTTCCGTTTTAGGCCAAACTCCCGTTCTATTTAGTGGATCCCTGAGGGAAAATATTGATCTGATGGGGCAGTTCCAAGACGCAGATTTGTGGCGAGTTTTAGAAGATGTGCAGCTGAAAGACTTCGTAGAAAATCTGGACGGACAATTACATTACGAGTTGTTGGAACATGGTGCTAATGTCAGTGCAGGACAACGGCAGTTAATCTGTTTGGCTCGTGTATTGCTGCAACAAAACAAGATCATCATCTTGGATGTGCCAACTGCGCATGTGAATCCAGACACTGAACAAACAATCTGGAGCGTTGTGCGTGGGAAACTGCGAGACTCCACGGTCATCACTATAGCTCATCGTTTGAACACAATTAAAGATTGTGACAAATTCTTGCTTTTGAAAAATGGGTAAGTTGAAGATATCGATGATTTTAATGTACTAACAAGTAGGAAAGGAAGTATGAAATAAAATGCTCTCATCCTTGAAGAAAAATAAACTCCTGCAGTGAATGGTCTTTTAGGCCCAATATAAGCCGTTGTAAATATACACTGTTTTCGGGTCATAAAATAATTTGCGTCTATACCTGTTAGATTATGTCAGTGAGTAAATAGCTTGTTCAGGTAGGTTTCTTGCTTAAAGGAGTACTATCAGGGCTGTCTCAACAATTCCTGTTACAAGTTTCCTCAAAATGAGGAAAATCAAAATTAATCTAAGGCTATGTGGATTGGCTTGTGCAGGTAAAACACGGAGACACCTCTTGTCTTGAAATGGTGTAACAGCGTTAACGCCCTTGGGATTGTACAATGAGGTATATTTGCTGCAAAATAATATGAAAGATATTCGACTGCAAACAAGGTTATGGAGTTGCTGTGATCTTTCACCGTATGGCACAATTACTATTATCAGATCACTTTTGCTTCTAAAAATGTTGTATGTGCTTTCAATTCTGCCAATCTATGAAACAACTTAATAGTAAAATTTATAACTTTCTATGGAAAGGGCCAGACAAAATAGCTGGACAAACTGCAATAAATGATTTGGAATTTGGTGGTCTTAATGTAACAGATATTAAAACCTTAATCAAAGCATCTAGATTGGCCTGGATTGGTAAATTATTTTCGATTGGTTCATTGCCTTGGAAAGCTTACGTCAATCACGATTTTGGTGGTGAATTTTTATTTAGTTGCAATTATGACGTCGAAGAGTACAACATTTGTTCGAAATTTTATAATGAACTTCTTCAGTGGTGGGCAGATTTTAGAAAATCTTTTTTTGGTGGTGAATTTTTATTTAGTTGCAATTATGACGTCGAAGAGTACAACATTTGTTCGAAATTTTAAAATGAACTTCTTCAGTGGTGGGCAGATTTTAGAAAATCTTTTTCAACAAAGCCTCCTAAGTCTAAATGTATAATCTGGAATAATAAATACATTAAGATAGATATTAAGTCCTAATTATGTTAAAGCTGGAATATTATTCTGCCACCATTTGCAATTTGATAAAGATAATATTCAATCTGATAATAATGCAATAGGGGATGGATTAGGAAATACTAATTTCTTAGCGTGGACAGGGGTAAGATGTGCAACACCTTTCCATCTGAAAACAGAATGCCCAAATGAAAAAGAATTGGAACAATTAGAAATTTTCTGTGGAGAAAAATCATTTAATCCTCTTACTGGCAAGAGTAAGCAGTTTTCTCGCTTGTTAGTGTCCGCGAGAGTTAAACCTTCGAGGGTTTTCTAAAACATAAAGAGGATTTTGGTCCGGACGATTCAACTGCTGCTAACGCTTTTCTTATTATTAAATCGTTGTAATCTGAAACCTTTATTAGAAGTTTCAGTTTAAATTATTAGCTGATATTACTTTTACTAATTATCGTCTCGCTAAAATATGTAATTTCCCGAATGATCTGTGTACCTTTTGTGAAGCAGGATCAGAAACGATTCATCACCTATTTTATGAATGCTCTTTCTCCAATCTTTTTTGGAAGCAGTTTGAAAACTTCTGGTTTACGCTCTCAGGACATTATGAAGAATTCACCTTAAGAGATGTTTATGTTGGAAGACAAGTTGGACAATGTGACTTACTAAATTACCTGTTCATTCTTGCTAGACTTCATATTTGGTATTGCCGTAAGCGTAGAGTACCCCCAAATTTTTAGGTTGTTAAGGCAATGCTGGATGTGAAATACAGAGCAGAAATGTATCTGGCCTCTACGAATAATAGGGAAAAATTTCAGGCTAAATAGCAATTTTACAT
Source organism: Pachyseris speciosa (assembly GCA_016490735.1). Taxonomy (NCBI): domain Eukaryota; kingdom Metazoa; phylum Cnidaria; class Anthozoa; order Scleractinia; family Pachyseridae; genus Pachyseris; species Pachyseris speciosa. The sequence continues at coordinate 1,888,454 of JAEMWC010000023.1, forward strand.
TAACGCTAGCGATACTCGTTCGGTTGCCTATAAGAAGGTGTTATTGGTGACCAGTATTAATTGCATTGTACTTAAGACTTTAAATGGAAATAAAATGTAGAAAAATAACGTTTCCTCAAAATGCGAGGCAGTGTTTTTTCTATTACATGAATGGCCTGTGTAGCACGAAGAGTAATATTCTTCACGATGACGAAACTTGAAAAAGTTAACCTAACATTTCAAAGCTGCAAACATTTTCTTCCTCATGATCCGTGGCGATAGACAACTGCAAATGGTTTCAATGCACGTGTTAAGTACGTAGAAAAACTGCCTATTTTTTTATGTTCCACTGTTTAGCATGGACCGCGCAGCAACGTTTTGCAATTGGGGGGGACTCGTTTCGAACGCGTTAGCGTGAGTCAACTAGGGGGTCTGAGGGTATGCAACCCCGCAAAATTTTCATATTAAAGTCCTCTGAAATGGCTGGAAATTTGTATAAAACTAACATGTGTGGTGAAACTTGTATACTTTCAGAAACAAAAAAGCGGTGTTTTAAAACAATTTAATTACCTTTTCGCTTCACTAATCAGTTTTCGGTAAAATGTTAAATAGAAAAGGAACTTCTAACTAAAGCCCCAGCCCCTCCCCCTGCTCGGCCCCTGTTTAGGTTTAGGTCCAAATTACGCGACAGTGTCCCTTTAATAAGAGGCCTTAGCGACGACGACGCCAACGGCAACGGGAATGCCACTTAATCAAAAGGTTAAAAAAGAAACAGAATGGCTCTCCAACTGCATCATTTTTTACCATTTTATTTTATTTTATTTTATTTATTTATTTGCCACAAATAACGAACTGCAATGATTAATAAATTACAATGATTAATACACAGAAATTACAAAAGTTAACAGAAAAAAATAGGATAAAAAGAAAAGTGGCGAGGGGACCTAATAAAAACCATGAGGCTTGTAGGACTTAGGTTCTCTCCCAAGAAAAAAAAGATGACTAAACCCAGACAACATGACATAGTAACTGAAGTACGGACAGATCATATTTGTATACGCTTAACAGAATTAGTAATCACTGATAATAGATGTTTTAAGTTTTTTCCTAAAAGGTGCAAGGATGCACCATCCCGTCCAAAGGAAATGAATGACCAAATTTATGCCGTTTCTACCAAATTAATTCCAGAAAAGGTTGTCTAAAAGTGGTTTTTACGTTACGTCATCGCCGCCATGCTGGTGGACGTACACAATACATCTCTCATTAGCTCCTTTTGTTCGTCCACCAGCATTTGTTCATTTCACCATTGTTATGTGTGTCTCTGGAGATTGATTGCAAACCACCTATTCTTGATAAGTTTAATGAAAAGGAATAATCGCGCAGTAATTAACTCGACAATACGAGGGCGATCGCCTTCCACCAATGTAGCCCGGGTTTGATTCCCGGACTCCACGTCATATGTTGATTGAGTTTGTTGTTGGTTCTCTTCTTTGCTGCGAGAGGTTTTTTTCCAGGTACGCCGGTTTTCCGCTCTCCTTAAACAAACCAACAGTTCTAAATCCAATTCCATCCGTAATGCTCGTACGTTTAAAGATGAGCCCTTGACTCAGGAGATTGGGAATTCACTTCTAACGCTATCAAGATTAGCCTTCCTCGCTGGCGGTATTGTAGTAATTTGGGTTTTCAAGCGCGAGAGTAGACGCGCTGAAAATCCGGTCGGTCGCCATATTGGACGATATAGTGGAAGATCTGGGACGAGAGAAAAAAAGAGGGGGGGGGGGGGGGGGGAGTGAGGGGGATATATTCGAAGCCCGCTAAAACCGGTCAACATGTTGTTGTTGTTAGTGGAGGATCTGGGATGAGTGACAAATTGAGAAGAGCGGGGGAGGGGTGTAGGAGGAGAGAAACCCTTCCCCCCTCGCTTCTCACTTTGTCACTCGTCCCAGATCCTCCACTAACAACAACAACATGTTGACCGGTTTTAGCGGGCTTCGAATCTCGCGCATGAGAACACAAATTACCGCCTCCAAGCAGGCTATATCAAGATTAAATATATTGATTTGAATTGCTTTTGATTTGCTTTTGATTTGATTTGACGGTGCCGTAGTTGTTGCTAGCTACGTAAAGCTTCTTAATATTTCTAACAAAAAGAGAAGATGCATAAAAGCCTTTACCACGCAAAAAAGGGAGAAGGAAGATAATTTAAAGCAGTAAAAATCTAGCATCATCATGGAAAATTTATTGTGAGCTACAATAGATATTTTTGTGTCATCGGCGTACATAATCGAGTTCTATCGAGAAGCATTTGTTTTGGTTATGCACTAAACTAGTGACTACCGGTAGTGTTTTCCACGCGCCGTGATTGGTTATTGCTCTGGCCGTAAGGCGTACAGCTGAAAAGTGAGGGCCGTTTGTTTTTCATCGTAGCCAAAACTTCTAGTCTTGTTTGTGATTGGCTAGTCTCTGTAAGCTCAGGAAAGGCCAGAACTGTTGGGCACTGTTCCTTAGTTTGACCAATGGAAGCGGAACATGCATACATTGCCGACGTCACTCACGTGTCATGGTGTTTACTCTTTGCTCTCGCCCGTTTGAAAGATCAAGAATGTTGTAGGGTGGTGCTTGCTTCTCAGGTGAGTGTCACTTTTAGGATTTGTTAAGCCATTATTACTCCTGAAATGGTACTCGATATTTTGGTGAGGTTTTAGGACAATGTCTTTGTCGATATTAGGCTCAATTGTGCAGAGCCCAACTGGTGAGACAAGGCGAGAAAACAACCGTCGCCGACGCCGCCACTTAGTGACCCTTTTTTTTTTCTGGCAAGCTAGTGAGTGCTGCCCTTTTCTGTCATGTAGAAAATACTTATTCTTGGAGAGGCAAATGCTTTTCGGGTTGCATCATTGTGTTTTTAAGGCCAGTAGCTTCAAAAACTAAGTGAATAGTTTTCCTTCAAATCGACCTTGGTAAATATGCTTCAGTTTTGTGCACGTTGAAGACTGCCAGCAGTCTCTTTCTTCCCATAGTTCTGTAGTGAGCGTTGCATCTAAGCTGGTGCACCATATACCAAGTTTACGGGTGACACCACAAAGCACACAACAATGGAGAAACAATACACCAATACACCATTGCCTATAGCGCGCCCTTGTACGAGTCATATGTATCAAATGTTTCCGAATATATAATTTTAGTTGTGTCTTAACTGTAGTTATAGTGTTTGCATAATGGTAAGTTTTATTTCTGTCAGTTATTCTTATCAATTAAATTAAGAGGCGAACGCCGAGGCCGCGTAGATCCGCGAGAAACGCGGGCGCAGAGGTAAGGAAGGAGAAAGCGACGGATAAGGTAATCTTTCTTCTTCTCGTCCCAATCCGTCCTCGTTCTCCCCACTCATTTGCATTACTTTACCTTCTGCGTGTTCGTGTGAGTAATGTGAGGTAAAACGTATGACTGCTCGCTGTCGACGCATGTTATGAAACTCTTTATTGAAAAATAATAATAATAAAAGGAAACAGAAAATAAGAGAGAAAGATAGAAGAAACCAAAACCAATGGGTGCCACTAAAGGCTCGCATTATTTCACCTTTAACCGGGATGTTGTTCCCAGGATTATGCGACAGAGTAATTGCCTTCGTATCCCAAAAGGTATGACCGAATCCACCAAGAGAGCCTTCTTTTACAATGGAGCCTTCATTTATGATAAAGTTTTAAATTTGGATCCTTCTTATGTGACGATTCAACTCTCAGCCCTCTTATTTGCTTATTTTATTCATACTGATTTTAGGGCCTATTCACATGGAGGCAGGGGACCCCAGGAAGATGAGGTACCCCGCCTTGGTGGGGTTACCAATCTCTCCATACAATGTCTCTTTATTTCCCGATCGCGTTCACATATGAAGTGGGGAACCTCACCGAGGCAGGTTGCCCGGTCAGCCGGGGCGGGTAACCCCGCTCAGCTGGGGTGAGTTTTCTCATCCGGGTAACTGTCTCTGAATTCTTTGTTAATATACGAACTTAGCGACCACGCGATAGCATTTTAAACCTCACCCCAGAGCCCCGGGGTTGCATGTGAACGCCAGCTTTTTTTTGACCACGGGTAGGTGCCATGTGAACAGACCCTTTGAGGCTATAGTATTACTGTTTGTTATATTTTATATCTCTTATATTTTTTAATAATTTTAATAGTTGTTTGGGCTCCTATTGATAACAGAGTCAGCTTTGACTCTGACGGAATTTCCCTGAATATAAAAACCACAAACAAATGGTCAAGGGCGTCTTTATGTTTTTACAATGATGTCTCTTGTCATTTTTTCTCCCGGCTCCAGTCTCGCACGCTTTTGATAGCTTGTGCTTTCGCTCTAGACTGCATTGCCCTCGCGCTGCACCCTCAGGCAACGCACGAGGGGAATAAATCATATAATAACTCGCTTCAGGCCTATACGAAGCCTCCTTCGCAGCCTTTGTTTGTGTTGGTCCTATTCTTCCTCCCCACCAACGTCTGCTGAACCGAGCCGGACATTCCATTCCCATTGTGTCTGAGTATCCAATCAGGAGGGACAACGAATGCGAAGGAGGCTACGGGAACTTAACCACCGAAATTTAAAAGCCACTACGTGATTGGTCAGTTCCTAAGAATGGAATGTCCGGCTCGGCTTAGCAGACGTTGGTGGGGAGGGAGAATAGGACCGACACAAACAACGGCTGCGAAGGAGGTTAGCCTATATCTGGCTTACTCTTACTTTGGCGAGGATTCCTCAACGGACCCAGCAATACATGAAAGGATGATGAAATGTGTTTATTGCTCAGTTTGTTCAACTTGTTTTCCCTTAACAAGTTGAGATAATATTGGCGTTAACGAGGCACATACTGTTTTCTTTTGTTTGATGTTGACCAAGAGTTACCTCCTATTCAATATTCATTTCTGTTACACAAGGGATTTGACATCATTGAATTGTTTTCTGCATGATTTCAAATTTTAATTCCAATTGAGTTGTTTGTAGTCTGCTGCTGCAAGCTGAGCGATGTCTGAGTTGTCGAGCGATTCAGAGTCGGAAATGTTTCTGGCCCTAAGCAGTTTTCGGGAGGCAGTATTGTAGAAATTGATGCAGCCAGAGAAAAACAATCTAAAAGAAGCGAAAAGAGGGAACTGGACCGCTTCATTTCACAAATTGTAACGTTGTCTTTGTCTTTTCCAAGTAACATTTGCAAAGAGATTATGTGTAAGTATGCAAGGGAATTATGTATTAATATGCAAGGGGAATAAGTCATAAGTTTTGCTATGTTAACCTCCTTGCATTTTAATTAGCAGTTTATTAGTCCCACTCTTCCCTTTAAACAATCAAAGCCGCTCGCAACGTTTCAGATACTGAACAGCGGGCGGGATTATGAGATATATTCCCCTATAAAAACAAACAAACAAACAAAGGAATTTCAACCAAAGTAAAAATAAAATATTTTAAGGTGAGTCTCTGATATAGAATGATGAATAATTAGCAAATGAATTTCTTTCGGCGGCTGGTATATTGAAGGATAATGTCCCCAGGTAATCTGGTAATAGATTGTCCAAAAAATGAACAGTTGGCCGAGAAGCGAAGCTTCAAGGGTAATTTTGAGGACAATCCATCAGCCAAGGACATTATCATCCGATGTACCAGCAAGCCAGAAAGGGGTTTATTTATATATATTACCCTGCGATTTATTTTCATCTCAAGCAGTTTAAGGCCTGGGTCAGGGGCGTTTATTAGAGAAAACATTTTTTTGTAATATAACAGTCCAGAGGAATGACATGGAAACGAAATTCGGCACATGGGAAGTTCTCATCATCCTTAACATTTTTACATGCAATAAGCGTTATCATAGATCACGTGACGTGTCACGTGACCATTTCTTTGAAATCATCACTTATTTCAGGAGTAGGTGATGGTTGTAGGATATAATATCGAATAAAAACGCTTTTCTTATGCGTATTAATTATTTCCAGCGTCTCACGTTTGGAGTGACCGTCCATCGTTCTCAACAAAAAAATTGTGAGGGCAAAGGTCATTTTTCATCCCAGAATTTAACCTTTAGCTGTTGATAATTTAAAAAATAAAACTCGTGAACAATCACTCCAAGCGTAGAAAGTAAGATATGTTGGATTTCTATTAGAAACGCTGATTTATTTATCTGTAAACTTAAAATCCGCCACCGCATCGCCGATTTAAGACTTTTTCAAATTTTGATCACGTGACTGATCACGTGATCAAATTTATACGTTAAGGCAAACAAGGACAACAAGATTTATCTTCAGGGAAAGTTTCATCCGGTTCTAGGCAATCTGGAGAAGATATTGGCGATCAACCATATTTCTGAACATATTTCTAAACCCAGGCCTTAAACTGCTTGAGATATCGCGTATACACAGTTCAAAGTTGAAAATGGTGAAAAAAATTCGTGATCAGACCACGATTGCGAATGAAAAACAACTGCTTATTGACTGGTTGAGTTTATTTTATTTAAACTGTGATGGGATTCTTCTATTTGAAATTGAAGAAACTTTAAAAAGACTGGCTTTGTTTTGTTTTGTTGTTTTTTTTTTGCGACTAAAAAGTCGAGGGAAAAAGCGGACGGGGTATAGTGGCAGATACCCGTCCTCCGATTTGCACCGCGTGATACAAATTGCCAATAAAATCGCACAAAAATTAATCGGTGGGTTATAAAAGCTAAAAACCTGCCACGCTTAGATGAACTACCGAGGATGGCAGCGAGGTAGCCGCCTAAATGGATGATCAGTGTTCTTATTTTCTCACGACAATCATAATTGTTTCATATGCAAATAAGGCTATTCTACAACTAGTTGGCAGCTTTCTTCATGACCCGAAGGTTAACGAGGTGAGTTGTAAATCTCTTTGCATTTTTCTCACATTTTCTGTCGGCTTGCTATTTAAATGGCGATTGAAATTTGCAAGCGTCACTGAGATACAAAGCATTAATATCTCCAGGTTGACTCGCTGCTCATCGTTAAAGCCCTCAGCTAAGGATCGCTAAGCATTTGCTTCGTTCAGGAGGTAATCATTTTTAAGTTCCCCAAGAGGATATTTCACAATTATTAGAAAAGAGGATGTAGCATTGCAAAGTGAATTTCACAGCCAGTTACGTCCCTCCAATGCCCCAATGAAAAAAGAATTTTAAAAGTTCATCTAAAAACTGATTTTCAAAGGCTAAATAATAACAGACTCGCAACAAGCAATCCCAGCACGCTTCTCAGTTAAGCCGCATCCTGCAGTCATATCTTGTTAACAGGTTTCCTATTCCAACTGATAACTACTTCAAAATTTAGTGAAGGGTAGTTCCTGACCATACGTTTGATCCAGTGAAAGGCAAGTTTTACCTCACATATTCATGACAAAACATTCACCCTCGTGCTATCTCAGACTGGTGAAGCATGAAAGTGCAGTTCACCAAGGACAAGCCACAAACGTAATCGATTTGCAGTTGGCAACTCGGCATGTAACTTTGAACATAATTTACTTTAACAAACGTCTTTTAACACCAATAAAGCTAAGGCTCACCTGAAACTATGCTGGATTGAGTAAGATTTTCAAATTTCAAATTTAATAACGGAGAATAACAATGCTCCTTCAAGCTAAACCAGTGATGCATACATAAAAGATTCTGTTGATTTTCTATTCTATATTTGTAAAGAAAATCTCTCAGATTGGTGAAGCATGAAAGTTCAGTTCATTAACCACAAGCCGCTCTTAACACGCAATCGACTTCTTAACTGGGACAGTTTATCTGTCTGTCTTAACGAACTCCTTTTAACAACAGCAAAGGCTTCCCTGAAACTATACTTTATCGAGTAAGAATTTCAAATTTAAGAGAGAACAAGTTAAACAATGCGTCTTTCAAACTAATCCAGTGATGCATCAAGGATTTGCTTGAATTAATCGCTCATCATCGCCATGTTTTTGACAGTTTTCTCTTCAAAATGTACAGTGAGGAATTGTCTTAGCATATTGTCGATTTGCTATTGTATATTACTTGTTCACATAGACGCTTCTCTTGTCAAAAAACACACGGGGAATCGATGTTTTCATGTACGTGACATACTTTTAAGCAGACATGTTTATGTCACACACTCTAATAAAATCTAAAATTCAAATTGCTCTCTTTTCAAAGCAAAGCAAGCTACCGAGCTGAAAACATGCAAGCAGATACATTTCTAAAACGCATTTTACGTGATGAAGCTAAAAATGCAAAAGTCTGTTTAATTTTGAATTTTAGTTTTTTATGACGTCATGTGAAAACCAACAATAACCTGCCGCGCTTACATGAACTCTTGAGGATGCATGGGCGCCCTCATATAGCGGGGATGCTTTCGTCTTTTTGTCTCGTTATTATAATAGACATGAAAATATGGCTCCTCTCATAGTGGCAGCTGTAATGGTATGAAAACATATCGCCGCAATTGTTTCATGGTCCAAACGGTAAGTTTTGAATTTCTTTGCATTTTGGCTGGCTTTTGTCGGGGGGATGCTTTATAAATTGCGATTGGAAGCTGCAATCACAATTGAATTGCAAAGCATCAATCTCTTTACAGTGATTCACTACCCGATGGCTAAATCACTCAGCCCTAACTTTGTTTCGTTCACGTGTTCTAAAGTTAATTTCACAGATAGCTATGTCTTTACAAATCCCCTATAAAGAAGAATTTTAGGGAATTTAAAAACTTATTTTTACCGCCTAAAGAATCACAGGTTCAAGGCAACGCACAATACCCAACACATTTCGGCGCATTGAGATTGTAACGGTCGGCTGCATCTTGCAGTCACACTTTTGCTGTTCAAGAAAACAATAATTCCTTTAAGCCTTGGCCAAACTATCGAACAAAGTTGGATCCAACATCCAATATTGTTGGATGTGAATGTTGAGATAGCGGCAAAACACTATCCAACATTGCTAGACGAAACAAGCTATCGGTACAAATTGGCGCAAAATTAAATTCAAAACATGGCGCTAAAACGGAAACGAAAAGCGTTTATATAGCGTTACATGTAATGTTTATGGTACTAGAGCTGTTCGAGGACGTAAATGACGGTGTCAAGCGCATAAAAACCTTGGAATTGTTAAGAGAACGAGCTGAAAAGGGGATGCTTCATACCGCACTACAGTTATCATTGTAAGATACACCCGCGAAACTGGTCGTTCAAAGTAAGTCAGTGACGCATGTATAATCAAGATTCTGCCGAGAGTCCTGAGTTGACCCTTCAGCACCTCCATATCCTTCACAGTTTTCGTTTAAGTTGTACCGGTGTTAGTGTTATTTGAACTTATTAAGAGCAGGCTTATAATTTCTCTTTGTCCTTTCGCATGTTTTCCTAGGAACCGGCAGGGAATTGTATAAAACGGGAAGTGAATAGTAAATGTAGCATATTCATCGCCGGATAAGTGCGCTAACTCCCCGCAGCATCTGGCAGTTGGGGTCTCATTTATTTACAATGCAACATTCACTTGGCTCCTTAGGACATCGCCCATTTCTCCTGATCAGGGAGACAGGTCAATAAAAACCACAACAACCCTTTTGTATTGTAAAAAACAAGTATAACCCCGTGTAACAAGCCTTCAATATTTCAACTCGTTAACAAATCACTGCCAATATTGAGCAAGAGGGCTCGCCATTATATGTAATGACTGGCACCTAGGCAAAATCGGCCTGCAAATTGGTTTTCATTCATATCATGGAATGACGGCCATTTTAACCTATGTCAAGAAATTGCTTGGCATTTCACCAAATGGCGGGTCAATTCTGAAATCGTCACCTTTTTCTTAAAGTGAGAAGAGAACGGCTTGTTAAGCTTAACTTTAAGTACGAGGTGACAGAAGAAGAAGAGTACTGGAATAGAGATTTAATTTTAATACAATTACTTCCCACCTTTTGCAGAAAATCTTTTAGTTCAGCGAAGGTAAAAATTAAGAAGGATTCCCTCAGTTAGGGTCGACGTAATGGGAATCTTTGCTTTATGTTAGGTTAATTATCTGATCGCATGGAAAAGGAAGGATTGCAGGAGATCTCCGCCGATGGACATACGAAAAATGCCAGCTTTATATCTCTTATTTTTTTCCAATGGCTGAACATTGTCTTCAAAAAAGGCAGTACAGGAACTGTACAACAAGACGATTTTCTGCCTCTTTCAGAAGAAAACACCTCAAGCTTTTTGAGCCAACAGCTTCAGACAAAATGGGAAAAAGAAAAAACGAATTGCAAAGGAACTGGTAAAAGTCCCCGACTGTGGAAAAGCGTTCTTAAGATGGCGTCTACTAAAGATATCCTAGTTATTGCTTCAACCGGCGCTGTGTTCGCGTTAGGTCGCATTATTCAACCATTGCTTCTGGGATTTCTCATGGAAACTCTTATGTCAACGGAGCCACAGCGTAACTATCTACTCTACGGCTGCGCACTGGCTATGGCTATCAATGAATTGATTGGTACCCTCATCATGCATCAGTTTGGCTACAGAACTGAAGTCATGGGCGTCAGAGTCAGCGCCGCCTTAAAAGGCCTTGTTTATGAAAAGGTGAGAACAGAAAGACAGAAGCCTTTTAAGGATCTGCTAACCAGAAAGTAAGCACGAAAGTATGGTCGGATAGATGGAAGACCGCGTAAGCTTGACCTATTTTATAACCAATTCTATGGCAGTCTAATACAGTCAAACCTTCTGTAAGCGGCAGGCACCCTCGCGACCGAGGGTGGTGTCCGATTATGGGAGGTGTCTTCTTACAGGAGGTTGAGAGACATAAAGGCACCTTAGGAGGTAGGATGTGTCACTCATACTTTCTAGGTTGCATGAACGAGATAAACTCGACACCGGAAACATTTGAGAAACTGTGTCCTGTCGCTAAATGGAGACACAAATCCACAGAGGAGTAATATAAATGGGGTAGAACTGCCGTTTGGGCTCGACTGTTGACAGCGCTCTATTTTTCCGTAGGATTGTTGAGATTCTTACGCTTCGAACAAACTGCCGCTATCTTGGTTGTTAAGGCGATTGCAACCTTGGGATAGTGACTAAACTACCGAAGGGACCCCTGGGCAGGGTGCATTGTGCGTGTGTGTGTGTGTGTGTGTGTGTGTGTGTGTGAGGGCGGGGAGGGGGGGGGAGGTAAAGAAAAATATCTATATTTTTTTCGGCCTCTCTCCCCCCCCCCACTCTCGTCCCCGTTGGTAGTTTGGACAACCTCCCCAGGATGCGCTCGCCGTTACAAGGCGGGAGTTCGATCGGAGCGTACGAGTCTCGACAATCCCACGGAAAAACAGGAAACTGTGAACTGACTAGCTTGAGGGATGTTATTTTAGCCCACTGTATACGTCAAAGAAGTGTCCGCCTCCGCTTAGGAGAAGTGTCCGCTTACAGGAGGTTATAAATGGAGAGTTTTAATGGGTAAATTACCGGGATCGCGGTTTGGTGCCGGTCCGCTTATGGGAGTTGCCCGCTTACATGAGGTGTCCGCAAACGGAGGTTCCACTCTAACTTACTGTTTTTTAGAGTTAATACCTGGAACCCATGACCATTGGCTCCTGTTAATACCGATTCTTATATACTCATATAACTTAATTATGCACCAGAGGAAAAACATAACAGGCATAATAATCGCCCAGTATTACTATGAATGAGGAAATGTTTAGAATATTACATCAAAAAAATAGGAATAAACAAATGAAATATTATCAATACAATAGTGGAAACTCGTTCGAAAGGTTTTTTACACTGTAAATTAACAGCTCCTTGTTTGCCTCTTTATGACCCCTTGATAACGTTTGCCAAATAAGGACGTCCTTATTCGGGCTTTAATTTTTTTTTTCAATCAGATGCACACGTAGAGTGCAGAGTAATCGATCATCAACATCACACTTACTATTTTTATACCACTTCATGGAACCAAATTAAATTTATCTATTTTGAATTTCAGACGCTTCTTCTCAGCAAGAATGCTCTCCTTGACTTTTCAACTGGACATCTAATGGACCTAGTATCAAACGATGTACAGCGATTGGAAGAAGACACCTCCAAATGGTTTTTCTATGGACCTCTTATGGTAATCCAGCTCCTAGTGGTAACAATTTTAGTGGTCTATTTGATTGGCTGGCAGGCCGTTATGGCAGTGATATTCATGTGTCTCCCTCTGCCATGTTACGCCGGCTTATCCTACGCTGGCGCTCTACTTCGCCAGCGCACCGCCGCGGTATCGGACCGTCGTATTTCCTTAATGAATCAGGTGGTCTCAGGGATTCGCGCTATCAAAGCGCATGCGTGGGAGGATGAGTACAGAGAAAAGGTCAAAGATATCCGACGGTAGGCAAAACGTCACTGCTTGTTGTTTATGTTAGTTCGTCTAACGGGACTGTGCACCTATTGGCAATTACGCTCGTAGAGGCTTAGCAACGCTTTTCCGAGGGTTTATTACCTAGCATCTCACGCAGTCGTTTTTAGGGGAGCTGAGGTGAAATACGGGTTCCCCTGAAAACGCTATAAATTACCCTTCCTTATAACTGCATTTCATTCAGTTTCCGTTTCTCCTTTTTTATTTCTTTGCGTCCTTAACAAGTTTAACGAGGTTTAAATTTCTTTGCAGACAAGAAATAAACGTGATCCGTTGGAAGAGCGCCGTTGTGTCAGTTGTTGCAGCATTCCCATACGCCTCAGTGCCCGTGGCGCTTCTCATGTCCGTCATCACTCTAGTGCTAACTGGTCAGCCCCTCACACCTGTCTATGTTTTCATGCTACTTTCTTTTATCAATCTTCTACGACTAAGCCTAGGCACCTTGATGGCTCAAGGATTCCTGGACATATACGACGCTTATGTTTCGCTTGATAGATTAGAAGACTTTCTACTTTTAGAAGACCTTCCAGTAATCTCTAGAGACCAAGCTAGTAACGACCGAAGTGATACTGACAGACACGTTTCGGATTTAAACACACCATCGTCAATATTTGTCAGAGGTTTGACGCATCAGCAAACTAAGAGAGAAGACAAATTTACTCTGCAAGATATCGATTTCACCGCTACTTCAGAACGTATGACAGTAATCACCGGACCAGTGGGCAGTGGGAAGTCTACTCTACTTTCAGCAATCGCAGGCGAACTTCCAAACGCAGTCGGCATCATAGAATGCAAAGGCTCTCTTGTTTACCTCCCGCAGATAGCTTGGGTATTCTCTGGAACTATAAGAGAGAACATTTTGTTTGGCAAACAATATGAAGAACCCAAGTACATTAAGGTTATTGAAGCGTGTGCCCTTAAAGAAGACATCCAGCAGTTTTCCGATAGTGACCAAACGATTGTAGGGGAACGCGGTCAAACTCTAAGTGGAGGCCAGCGTGCGAGAGTAAGCTTGGCACGCGCAATCTACGCCGATGCCGACATTTACTTGTTGGATGACCCTCTGAGTGCTGTGGATTTCAAAGTTGGCCAACAAATCTTCCGAGAATGCATCAAAGGCCTTCTGGGACATAAAACCCGAGTGATAACTTCTCATCACGAACAGCTCATGCAAGAAGCAGATAAGGTGATTGTGTTGTACAAAGGTCGTGTGTTGGGAGAAGGAGATTTCACTGAGTTAAACGAAAAGGGTATTCTAAACAAAACGGTTGATCCGCTCTACAAAAAAGTGGATGGGAGCAATGGAGATAGCCACTTTGATGCTGAGAACGAAGAGAAAGGTGACGTTTCTGACGGTGATGATAGTATTGCTCCAAAAATCAATGAATTCAAGGGTGTCCAAATATCAGAAGAAGATCGCATAATCGGAGTTGTGTCATCTAAGCTTTACTGGAACTATTTCAGAAGCGGAATATCTTTGTTTTGGATTGTTGCGGTAGTTTTTCTTATTCTCGTCACTCAAGGTGAGCAAAGCAAATGATGATGATGATGATTATTATTATTATTGTTGTTATTATTATTATTATTATTATTATTATTATTATTATTACTATTACTATTATTATTATTATTATTATTATTATTATTATTTAACGGCTCTTTGCAAATTTTACGCTTTGACTTTATGTCCCTTGATGTTACTTTGTGAAATTTTATAACCAACACTCATCAAAAAGTTAAGGATATTAAGTAGAGGGGCCAGTATTCTTCTGTCTTATGCTGATCGTTGAATTAACAGGAAAAAACAAAATTCCTCAAAGCTTCTTCCTGATGTTCTGGTTTCATAAAAACACTTAGCACTTCTGAAGGAGACGTTACTAGATAACTAACAACATAACATAAAAGAATTCATGCGAGAAACTTCGGCCAAAACATTATATAACGTGTTGCTATTTCATGGCACCGAATGTTATATCTTAACGATTTTTTGTTCTCATTTTAAGCGTTGTTGGTAGGTTGTGACGTATGGGTATCATTTCTGACAAAGATGCAGCCAGAAGATCAGCGAGACACAAGAAATCTGAACATATATGGCGGCCTAGTCGGCGCGACTGTTCTATTTGCCATCATTCGAGCATATGCATTCCTGTCTCTTTCTTTGAGATGTTCGGAGAGTCTTCATGATGAAATGGTTGTGGCTATTTTGCAAGCACCAGTCCTGTTCTTTGATTCAAATCCCGTTGGAAGAATCTTGAATCGTTTTTCTAAAGATGTAGGCTGTGCGGACGAGGCATTACCCAAAACGTTTCTGGCATCAATCCAACTGATCTTGCTGTTGGTGTCGTCCGTTGTTGTGCCAACTGTTACAAATCCTTGGCTTCTGTTTGCTGTTGTACCAGTGGTTATGTTAGCTGTACTGCTCTCGAGGTATTATTTGAAGACATCAAGGGAACTGAAAAGGTTGGAGTCCATTTCTCGTAGTCCTGTCTACTCCCACATCTCAGAGACCATTGATGGACTAGAGACGATTCGGACAAGAGGAAGTCAAAGAGATCTCGCGGATCGGTTTTGCAGGTATGTACCACTCGAGGTATGGTGTCCAAGGAATGTCATAAACAAATTGTTGTCTTCAAGAATTAAGTTTTTGACCGCGCTTTGATACTCCACCGATTTCTGAAATTTTTAAGACTAATTTAGTTGGTGAGATTGTTGAATTTTTAGGTTTAATGTGGAAAATGATTATTCGATTTCCAATAATTTCCTCTTTGATTCAAGGAGCGTGATTAATTTTTTTCAAAATTTTGTTGTTATGCAAGGTATTTGATTCTCAAGCTAATTTTCGATTTTCAAAATTTCCCTTATTATATTTTAAACAGTGAAAGTTTCCTTTGTTTTCGAAAATTAAAACCTCTATGTTAGAGATCAAGCCACGTTTGAGAAATCGAAACCCTTTCTATTTAGTAAGTTTTGTAGTCGAATACCTCATGTTTTATACTCGTTTTCATTATCATTTAAAGAATAGTTAATCCTTGTAATATGAAACTCTGTATACAGTTAAATTCAAATTGTAACGAACATTTGCAACTGAAGATGGGGAGGGGGGGGGAGATGGCTTAAGTATGTCGAAACATGTCTTGTTTTAAACTTAAAAGTGTTGTTTTATTTTTAAAAACTCATTTTATAGATATCAACCGTACAGGAACAAAATTAGGAACACGAATAGGGGTAATGGTGATTTCGTTTGAATTTATTATATAGCATTCTATTTACCATGGTACTAAAATTAACTGATTGAATATTTTGTTCGGCAATAGCTCAGGGGCACCCAACGACAAGTTTCGGTAGATATCTGTTCTTTGGAGGGTAGTTCGCCTTAGGCTTTCGGCGTGGCTTAAAGAGTGCACTCGGATTTTCGTAACTAAAACTTCGCCTAAAAGATTCACAATGGGAAAATCATAGCCCCTGAGGTTCTCGGAAAGGTTGTATTTGCTGTTTTTGGCAATCAAAAACGTCAGCTAGCATTTTCGGAAAGAAAATAGTTCCCTAGAACGTTCGTGGAAAGTTCATTTCAGCTAGTATTTTTTCAAAGGAAGATTTTGTTCCCGAACATTTTCGGGCAATTAAATTTTCAGCTAAGCAATCCGAACAGATCAAATTCTTCTAGCTAAAGAAAACATCACTTCAAACAGACTTCAAACACCATAAGGTGCTTCATTAAAAATGCCTTTCAAGTTTTATTTATTTAAATCAGACACTTAAGTTATTCGTAGGCTGGCTTGCAAATAGCGAAGAGCTAATCGCGGCAAGCCAGACTGTACAGGGATTAATTTAGACAATTTTCTAAAATAATAAATGAACATTCGATACAACTACAACATGTAAGCATTACGGTCTAGGTAAAATGTAAAGGGGAAAACTAGAGACTAAACTTGGCTTCAGTTGGAAATTTTATTTTTCATCATGTTATTTAAGGTATCTATCTCGGCATGTGCGTTTTCAGTTTCTAGAATTTCAATTAGTTTTGTTCTAATAGTTTGTTTAAAAGAGTTATTGGATAAGTTTTTGAGGCTAGTTGGTATCCCATTCCAGATTTTAATACCAACACTTGAAAAGGCCTTATTTTGAACATTAGATGCGGCTTGTTTGGTATAAAAATGCTTAGATGTTGATGAGCATGTGCTGTAAGAATGAACACTGGCAATTTTAGAGAATAAAGTTGAAATATTAGTCGGTGAAGAATTAGTATTGATGTTGTACATCAGATTAGCAATTTAATTTCTCATAATATAGGAATTGGAGCGGTAAAAGTTTTCCTTTCGAAAAGGGGTATTGCATGCTCCCTTGGTTGAGCAAAATGAATAAGACGGAGGGCACGTTTTTGAAGGACGAGAACTTCATTTGACAAAAGGCTACAGCTATTGGTTGATTTGGTTCGTTGGGTGCCCTTGATAGCTGGAGAGACGATCCTGATCAAGCTTTAAGTTGAGTGAGAGTAATGGTTTCCTTAGTCCAAGTTTAAACTGTCAACCATTTCTCCTTTTAGATACCAAGATGTTCACACTCAGGCATTATTTCTAGTGAAAGCCAGTGGACAGTGGCTCGGTGCTCGCTTGGACCTTCTTTCTTCTCTGTTAATCGGTGCAGTTGCTCTTGCAGCAATTCTGGTGTCTCAAGGTGCTGGTAGGTTAAAAGATTTCCGTACTAACAAAAGTATCATTCCTCATTCCTCTTCCTACTTTCATCAAGACCCAAGAACAGTGCGTCAGCCAAGTCAGCTTTCTCATGTTTGCAAACACCTCAACAAATCAAACAGTTTTCTTTTTGTTTTCGTATTGATCATTCCATGGTACAACGTCTATTAGGTAAGAGACGGCTCCTTTTATTGAGAACGATGTTGTTAGAATGGACTACCTTGAGCGCATGAAGCAGATCTGTAACAAGGTTCATGCGCATCAATGTCACTAGGGAGACGTCACCTAGTTAAATATTTTAATTAGTGACGAATATCATTTTTTCACCCTAGCCTCTACTGGACTCGCCCTGGCCTACGTCGTCCAAACTGTGGTCTCGACTCAATTCGCTGTCAGAATGACATCAGATGTCGAGAATCTAATGACGTCAGTTGAACGAGTCATGACGTACACAATGCTCGACTCTGAGCCTGGATACAAAGAAGTTCAACGTCCCCCTGAAAACTGGCCACGTGAAGGAAACATCACATTCCAAGACGTATCAATGACGTACTATCCGGGGGGACCACAAGTTCTGAAAGGAGTCAATGTGAACATAAAAGGAGCAGCAAAGATCGGTATTGCAGGCCGCACGGGTGCAGGAAAGTCATCTTTTGTGGCAGCTCTCATGCGCATGCCAGACCCTGATGGAGACATTCTTGTCGATGGTGTTCGAATAAAGGAGATTAACCTGCGAGCGGCTCGAAGGCACATTTCCGTTTTAGGCCAAAATCCAGTTATTTTCAGTGGATCGCTGAGGGAAAATCTCGATCTCATGGAACAGTTCCGAGACGCAGATTTATGGCGAGCTTTAGAAGACGTGCAACTCAAAGATCTGGTGGAAAGTCTGGAGGGACAGTTGGATTACGAGTTGTTGGAATATGGTGCAAATGTCAGTGTAGGAGAGCGGCAGTTAATCTGTTTGGCCCGTGTGCTGCTGCAACAAAACAAGATCATCATCTTGGATGAGCCAACTGCGCATGTGGATCCAGACACTGAACAAACAATCTGGAGCGTAGTGCGTGAGAAACTGCGAGACTCCACAGTCATCACTATAGCTCATCGTTTGAACACAATTCAAGACTGCGACAAGCTCTTGGTTGTGGAAAATGGGCAAATTGAAGAATCTGATGGCTTCGTAGCTCTAACATACAGGAAATGAACTATCATAAATAACTTAAGATGTGAGAGATCATCCCAGTTATAAATGATACTTCATCAGTAAAGAAGACAAAGGCTATATTATTCAGCCTTTTACGAAACAACTAAATGACCAGCTCCTTGTTGGCTTGTTCGCTCAGAAGGTAGAGTACGGCTTCGGTGTCGCAGAGGTCATGGGTTCGACTCCCGTAAAAGCCTGATTTTTCGCGCTTTCTTTTCGTTACTACTAAAATAGCGCTAATAACTGCAATGATCTTTCCCATATTCAGTCATTGAACCGCAGTTCTACGTATGAATTTCATATATTCACATTTACGGATCATGAAATACGATGTCCTCTTTTTTGAAGGAACAAAGTTCCCAGTGGATGGTCTTTTAGTTCCAGTACAATAGAAGTGCCATCGATTACTTGCAAGTCTATATATGTAAACAGTCTTCAGGTATGGCGTTTACCAAAAAATTAGTTTGCACCCATACCTGTTAAATTAGTTGTAAAATGTCTTTCTTTTCTTGTTATAGAGCGGTTTTCAATTGAGTGTCGAAAGTAATTGTGGTCTTGCTTTGGTTTTGCATTGCTTCGCTCTGTGATTGGCCAGCAAAACTCGCTCAATTGTGACTTGCACTCGCGTATTTTCCCGCGCTTTGCGCCGGCTACATGTAATTGCTTCGTATTCTGATTGGCTTCTTGCACTGCTTACCTCTGTTGTGATTGGTCGGAGTAATTACTTTGGGTTTGGTTTTACGACACTCAATTGAAAAGCGCTCTATTATTGTGTGTAACGGCTTGTATCATTAAGTTTTACTTGCTTAGAAGTGGGGCTCCACACCCAAGACCAATTTGATAGCGATGACGTCACTAAGGTTCTATGGTTCATTTCAACCGCAGTCCGGGATTTGGAAACGTTGCTGGTTTTTAAGGCCGCGGTCTCTGTGGACCACAGTTAAAGGGTCCGTACATGAAAGAGTTAATGCATATTTGTTTTGGTTTGCTTTCTCCTCCATTTTCTTTGTCTTATTTTACATAGCGACCATTTGCGCTACTTTTCTTATAATCACAAAACACACATTTTCTTTGGATTACCTCTTTCGTTTCGGTTTCTTTTTCATTCTTGTTAAAAAAGACAAATTTGGCTGAGAAGTTGGAAGAAGCAGGCCTCAGGACGCTGCGAGTTACACGTCACTAACGTCTGCCTGGAATGAATGCTTCAGTGCTGTGCATTCTTTCCGTTTCAACTCTCAAATCAAATAAAGAAGCCGTCTCTAGAAGGCATCATCTCAGGCATGAATTTCCACGCTAAATCATTCAATAATTTTGAATAAGGAAAAAAATAACATGGTGCTGATCGATAAACGAGGATCGACTAAATTCTATGCCAGCTTCCTTTTAGGAGTTCCGCTGATAGGCTATTTATACCATGCTATAGAAAATACAGCCAATCAGAATACAGGAAAGCCGTTGTATATTTGTCGGTATTCCACCGAATCTTTCACATCGTGCACCGCGTTGCTTGTATAAGGCTTTGTATTTTCTAGGGCCTGGTATAACATCGTTATGCGAAGCTTTCACCAAATTGCATTCTCTTTGGATACAAGTAACTCGTGGGATATTCAATGGCTTGTCACTGGGAAGCATTGCACAACCAGTATAGTTTACATATATTTGATGCATTTACACGCAACAATTTAATTACCTCTAGAAAGAAATTCAATAGGTTAAACTACCGTAAAGCTCTATTAAGCCCCCCTCTCTAATAAGCTCCCCGTTTGGAAGTCGGTTTTTGTAATAGATCTCCCCTCTCTAATAAGCCCCCCCCCCCCCCCCCCCTTGGGACATGAGATTTTGTAATCCACTTCACGCGGCCCTGTTGGTTTGTTTTTTAAACAAATATACATTATAATAAAGTTTCGATATAACGCGCACTCCGATTGGTTAAAACAGCGTGCCTTATGAGAGTACTGATGCACGGGCAGCTAAGGTGTCACGCAATGGACCCAAATGAAAATCTGAATTTTTCCCCTTGGTTTTTATTTTGACTCAACCGTCTTGTACGACCTAGAACATGTGTATGAAAACGAGCGGTTAGCCTCAATGGATTTCGAAGATGTTTCTGCGAGTAACACCACAAATAACAGCATAAAAAATTAAGGATTAATGTCAAGCGTGTTTTCAGAAGTTGCTGAAATTGTCCAAGTCACGCAGCGACGAAGGCAATTTTCAGCAACTTCTGAAAGCACAAGTGGCTTACGAGGACTCATGCTAATTACGTGTTAATAACATAAGGGCAAAATTTTCTTAACATTGCTGAGGCACGTCGAAAAACAGTCAGCCAAGCGGAGTGAAATCACTCGTTCGCTCGCAAACCAAAACGAGTGTAGATGATTACTATTTACATCCAGTCGAGAGATAAATACGAGTTTCAGTCCTAAACTAAAGTAACAACAATTAAACCAAATGTTCAAAGCTGAAATTTATTTAATCTTATGCACCTATCAATGTTAGTCCCGAATTGGGGGGGGGGGGGGGGGGGGGAATACGGAATGAGGTGGGGATTTTGATCGCCATTTCTGAAAACTGAGGAAATATTCATGAAAGACCGTTTCCTAAGCTTGGACTTTGCCATGGCAAAATGCATGCTGCAATGCTGCCTTCTTGAAAACCGACAGAGCAGACCCTGGATACGAGTGACTTGCCATCATGAAAATACTCAGAAGTCCCTGTGAGGCACGAACAAGATTGAGGAAAGACAGGTAATGAAATTTGCCCAATCTGTTGTTACTATAAACCATCGGTTTCTATCTGTGTTTTTTCCACGTTCCCGTTGTTAAAAGGAAAAACTGAGATTTTTAAACCTGGATCTCAATCCCTACAGTAGGGAACTTTGAACTCGAATCGTTACGTCAAGGGTGGGGAGGTTTGACACAAAATTTGCGTTTCAGATCAAAGTCCCCACCCTATCCCGTATCCCCCCCCCCCCCCTCGGGACTAACATTGATAGGTGCAATAATTCACCCGTCGTTGTAGAGGTTTCCATCACTTGAAAAAACACATCCGCTTAAAAAACACGCATCGGTAAACATAGCAAATGGATTGTCCAAAGAAAGAACTTCGTCCTCCAAGTTTGAGCTACCCGTTTCACCATTAATGGTAAACTGTTCTGTGAACCTTTCTGGTGAGCTGCAAGATGCCGTGTAATCATCATTTTGTTTTTCAACCACACAATCCCGCTACGCCGGGCGCCATGCAAGCCGATCCAAGTTTTAAGCTTTTCACGAGTAAAATCTTGTGCACTTTCTTTTTTCACTCGAAAATTCACCTTCCTGAGTATCTTTTAAAACTAGCTCTTGATCATTACGCCTTTTTTAGTGAATGCATGAGCCAAAATTCCCACGAATTTCACTGAACAATTTGCTTTTCGATAGTGATTTTAGACTAAAAAACAACTTGCACTTTGATGGTTTCTGAACTTTGATGGTTTGACATTTTGACAGCTTTGGTCGTGTTTAACCAATGAAATGTATTGCGCCATTGTAATAAGGATTGTGATTGGCCTGTTTTAGCGTGCCTTATGAGAGTACAGACGCACGGCTGACGCCACTCGTAGGATTTGAAAACTAAAGTTTTCCGAAAATTTTAGCCGAATACGTGAGGAAATTAAGAAATTCGTTATTATAAAACAAATAAAAAAGCCTTAACCGTGCTTTGTTCTGTTATAAGGCACGCAAGGAAGTGACGAGAGCACTCAAGAAGTAGGAAGAAGCACGAGCCGCAAGCGAGTTCTTCTAACTACTTCTTGAGTGCTCTCGTCACTTCCTTGAGTGCCTTATAACAGAACAAAGCACGGTTAAGGCTTTTTTATTTGTTAAGTAAAACACATAATACTGTTTGCCGCTCTTTAATAAATAATAGAGTTTCACTGCAGTTTTTTGAGTTTTTTCCAAAATATATATATATTTTAAGAAGAATGCGGCGAGTTTTAGATGTAAAATAAGCCCCCCTCCCTAATACGTCTCCCGTTAATGAGGCTTGAAATTAAATAAGGCCCCCGGGGGCTTAATAGAGCTTTTACGGTAATGCTAATCAGTTGTTGCCCTAGCCCTGGCGGAGAGCTAACACTAGAAACTTCCCGGCTCTCTCTAGTTTACCCTATTACCAACTCGAGTGATAAGGTGCAAAGTTGGCCGACCGGGACAACTTTGAGATAAAGCTTTTACTTTGTCTTACGCACGAAGCAAAAAAAACGGAAATAGCTACTGATATACGAATTTCCTTGTTGTAAGAATTCTTAGTACTAAAATGTTACATTATACACTTAATGTATGGTCCCGAGGGAAACAGTTAGTTTTGTTTTCCCGAGAGTCCTGATGTTTCCCGAGACGAAGTCGAGGGAAACATCAGGACTCGAGGGAAAACAAAACTAACTAGTTTCCCGAGGGATCATACATTAAGTGCTTTGTTATATACCGAGACTTTCCTTCAACAATCACAGCAAAATAAACTGACAAACAAACAAAGACGGCATTTAATACAAAAACACGTCTTTATTCACAAGCCTGCCGAATGAATAATTTACAAACGTTTAAAAGTACCTGAAAAAGTAGAACATGCTTTTCTTGTATTTTCCGAATCTTTTCCTCCTATTAGATGCTGAATTTCTTCGGCTGATACTTGAGAAAAACGTTTTCTTTTAGTCTCGGGTTCCATAACGTTTGTATTATCGTTGGTTTATAAAACTGAAAACTGGCAATGGTTTTCAGGTCCGCCTCGTCAATCAAGCTGACGTGAGCACGTGCTGAAGATCATGCCACTTTGTAGTCATGCACTAATCACGTGCTGCTGTATCCGGGCACGCGGGCAACAATTGGGGAATTGTATCCCGGTCGGGATACATTTGAATTTGGTCAGGGGCACGTGACCAAGAATCAACCAATCGCAGTACTCCTTTTGTTGAGTGAAAGTGTAGGTATATAACAATATCCATTGTATTAAACAGTACAATTGTTGTATTACTTGTTTGTTCTATGGTTTCTGAAATTTGCAAAAGCTTAAGCGCCCGTAAACAGACTTAAAGGTTTACCGTCATCCAGTTTTCATCAAGTTCAGTATACTCAAAGAAATTCAAGTACGTTATTCAGACTTCGTTGCCAAAAAATAGCCATTTGAGACCGCTTAGCCTTGGATTACGCCAAAAACAAGCTTCCCTCCCATTTAAATGTATCAACAACGCTAAGGAAACCACAGTCAAGGCAAAGCGATTTTCACATACGACATTCGTTTATTACCATCTTTTTCCGTGCTCCAGTTTTAGCAATATGCGCTACAAATCTGGAACTGCAATGACTGAAATGTTCAATGAGGTAACCCGTAATTTTAATGACACTGTCTAGTTGATGAGGGATGGAGTTTAGACTCCTTATCTACTGACAGCCTGAAAGGAATTCTGGGAAGTCAACAATATTTTTGTAAAAGAACAATAGGACCGTTTATACGAGAGAAAATAAGCCGCGGCTTACGTAAGACGCGAAAGGAACCATTTATACGGGTAAAAACTCCTAGGCCAGGTTAAGCCGCAGCTTGAGAAAGCCGTGAACGTAGATTTTGTACCATTTAAACGGAGTGTTCGCGTCTTACGTAAGCCGTGGCCAGAGTAAGCCGCGGCTTATTTTCTCTCGTATAAACGACCCTAATCGTCAGTGTCCGGACAGGACTCGAACCTTCGACTTCGCTGACTAACCTCTCTTTTTAACCACAAGACTACCACATCGCCGGTTGCACAAACTTCAATCTTGAAACATAATATAATTCATGCGCTCATTCTACACCCTGTTGTAAACTTATATAATCTAAGAAATAATTTTAGCAAGTAAATGAAAAAGGTCTATCACCAGACCTCAACAAAAAGCTAATCGTTTGAAACCAGTGCACAGGCTAATCACTGTAGATCAGTGATATTCGCTATGCCAGACTCTAATGAAAACCTAGTTATACAATTCCCCGTCATCTTTTGTCTAGTGGTAAGAAGTTGTTCCTTCTAGCGGGAGTTCCGGGTTCAAATAAAGGCCAAATAACATGGAAACTGTCTTTTATTTTTTTTCTGAGCAATTTACAAATTTGACGATAATCGTTGATTCAGAGAGGAGATAATGTTGATCAAATTGTCGTGATCTCGCTGAAGCTTTTCCTTCAAAACTACAGTAGCGTGGGCTAATCACCAGTCTTTAGCATGCACTGGGAATGCGAGAGAACAAGAAAGAGAAGCGGAAAACGGAACCCATTCCATTACACGGCCCGACTAAACAGCCCCTTGGTGAATTTTGCATGTACGTCAATTTAAGCCTGGAATTTCTTTTCGTTTCATTGAATGGCTGTCAACATTATGGTTGGTAACGCTGTTCAAAAATCTGAACCTAAGAGGACTGAACCTTGCCATGAGAGGGTTTGAAGGTAGAAAAAAAATAGCAATAAATAAATAAACAAACAAACAAACAAACAAATAAATAAATGGTTATTACTTGGTCCTATTTTTCTTTAGTCTCTAGCCTTCGTTTTTATGACATTTTCTTTTCGTTGGCTAAGTAGCGAATGTTTGGTTGCCATGAGTCTCGAGAAAGCGAGAGGCTACGGAATAATATTTCAAAGGCGTATGCTTTAATTCCGCTCTCTCAGGGAGCATCTTACGACTCCACACTTGATATTGAGGAGTGAGAAATAACAATATAGAAGACTTAACAGTTTATTCACAACATGAATGTACATGCGTTTTTTACAAAACGAAGGCTTCCACAGCAACTGAGATATCAAGTATAGTTTGTCAGTCAAACATTTAACACTTAATGACTGGTCCCTCAAAAGTCAGTAGATGTCATTTCTTTTGCGTTTCCAAAAAGCAACTTTCTATGGCAGGGCCGGTCATGGAAACTCGTGATGTCATTCAGTGAACTTGTCCCACAAGCTTCAGCTTTTCTCAGGGTGAAAGTGCTCCGCAGCAAATGCTCGGGCCTCAGCTATTCTTGCTCGGCTAAAGAACGCAGAAAACAAAAGTCAACGAAAAAGATTTTTGAGTGAAAAATCATCATTGTCTCCCCACTAACCTGCTGCATCGGCTTGTAGGTCGGCCCTCCCCAGCGGTGTTCGGTCGGGATACATTCACTGAGTCAGAATCAAACATTGCCGCCTCTGAAACACCAGAATTTGCAACTATATCACAACGGTATATTTTGAAATCGTCTTCACTTTAATGCCCCATCCTTGCATAACCAATTCAAAAGACACTGATACACCTATACATCAATTTCTTTTGGCCAGATAAAGGCATGAAGCACTCAGGTTCCCTGCGATAGTTCTTAAAGCGAGCCACGGCTCCTTCATCCCCAACTATTGTGAAAGCCTGGAACGGTATAAAGTCAACTGAAGTTTCGGCAGAACGGGTAATGGCTTGGGTTGGGTTTGCTCTGGGTTTTGAGCGACTCCCTGTGTGCGGATACACGCAGACAAATTACCCAAGGGGAAAGTGATTTCCCTGCGTCTGGCAATCATTGTGATTGGTTGAGCCGCTTTGGGGTCTCGATAACCATAAGACTCATACGACTTACAGTCTGGATTGTCATGGACAATTCTTTTGTTCTTTTTGACGTATCCATGGAAATTACCCGGAGGCAATTTCACTTTGGGAAAGTGGTTACACATTTACCCAAGGGCAACATGGCCATTGTAACCGCGCCAAATAACCGCCATTATGAGAGAAAGGATTTGTTTCAAGGCGGCGAAAAATTTCCCCACGCACTTCCGAAGCCAGTTTCTTGTGTGTCCTATCCTACCTGATAAAGGCCGCTTGTGAGAGTTGGTGTTAATCTCCAAAGGTAGCGATTCAAACAGATCTTTTACGATGCCAAACCTGAAGAAATAAACCAGAAGTTAGCCTCCTTCGCAGCCGTTTTCTGGGATGTCACGCAACGCTTCCCCAAACAGGATATAATATGCGACTAATGATAAACGCGGGAAAACATGTAGCCGCTGAGCTTTAAGGCGCGGTAATACGGGTAACAAATTCGTACAACTTTTCGCGCAACATTGTTGCGGTACGAGTTGAAGAGCGATGTTGCCCGTTTTACCATTTGCGTGAGCAACTTGTCGCGCAACAATTGCTGTCGTTTCATGTTGCAATCGTCATGATAAAATCCTGTTTTGTGATTGGTCCAGAACTCGGCAGATCGTCAAAGATGGCGGTCGCTCTTCAGAAAAAGCGTGCGGTGCTATTTTTCTTTTATGTTTGGCAGACGACGTAAATCACGAAACAGTAAAACAACGGAAAAAGAAGAGAATCACTAGTGAATAGATTCAGCGACGAGAAGAAAAGGGAATTTTTCATCAATTTGTGCAAGAACTTACACTTGAAGATCACGAGTCGTATCGCAACTTCTTCCGTCTGACAAGAGCACAATTTTGCTTTGTCGCAGAAGAACTGAGAACCATACTTGAGAAGCAGCCGCTACCATTTCCTATCAACAGGTGCGAAACGCGGGAAAACATGAAACCGGCGCCAAACGCGGGAAAACAATAAGTAACCGGTGCGAAACGCGGGAAAACATGAAACCGGCGCCAAACGCGGGAAAACAATAAGTAACCGGTGCGAAACGCGGGAAAAACGGGAAATAGACACGATTAGTTTGGGTTGGGAAAACATAACAGCAAAAATTAGTTACCAAAAGAGCGTACCATGAGTGCCCTCACCTTGACGCGATTGAAGCCTCAAAGGATTCTTGTTCCAGTAATGTAGCTTTTATTTGTTCTTCCACTTGCTTTGCACTGAGAACTGTGAGAAAATAATAAATACGAACCTCAAGAGCCGTATGCTGCAGGAGTGGCGATTACTCAGTTTAATAGGGAGCTAAGCAACGACGACGATGACGGCAACGAAAACGTTATTTCGAAATAGAACTTCTCGTTTTTGTAACTCTTTGACGATTATTCCAAATTGTTTAACTATATAAAATGCCGGCGAACTGTCCAGGGACTAAATTGCTATCAACGACGTCAAAGTAAGGGAATAGAAAGAAAACTCACGTTCTCGCTTTACATAAAATTTGGTCATTTCACGTTGCTGTTTTGCAGAGGACGGCAAAGAAATGTACCAAAATGTAAAACGCACGCGCAGAGCAATTTTTTTGCTCATTAAGGCCCCGTCCACTTGTATCCGGATATTTTTAAATCCACAACTTTTTCTTTCTGGATTCAAAAATTTCCACGTCCACACGTAACGTCTTCAAATAGAACAATAGGCTGATTTAGCAACAGCACGGGAACGTCATTTGAGGACGCGAGAGCGCGCGGAAAAGACTGAACATGACTTCCGGTGCTCAATTTGCTGCTCTGCCATTGGTCAGCCGGTTTTTAGATCTGCGCGCGCCGTTGTCAAGAAGTCCCCGTTGTCTTTGCTAAATCAGCCTAATTTGTCGGTCCACACGTATCCTCCACGTATCCGGATTCGTTCTAGTATCCAGGACTCCTCTGTAACTATTGTCAACAAAGCATGCGCCATTAGGCGTGCGAGTTGATGGCAACGCCACCGGATTTGAAAATATCTGGATTCGACCGTCCACACGATTCCAAATTCTTTGCGGATTCACAAATTTCCACTCTGGAGAATGGGTTAAAAATGAGGATTTGCATGAAAAGTATCCGGATACGTGTGGACGGAAGGCGAATCCGGAAAGAAAAAGTTGCGGATTAAAAAATATCGGGATATGTGTTGACGGGGCCTAAGCCTATTGTTTTGAGACGTTCTCGTTGCCGTCGTCGTCCATGTTGCTTAAAGGCCCGGGCAAACGGCTTCAACATTTGCTTCAACATCCGTCCGATTTTGTTGAACAGCGATGTAGAAACCGTTTTCCAACCCCTTTCAACCCTGTTGAAACATGGTGAATGAGTTTAAAAACGTTTAAACTTTGTTTCACCATCCATTCAACATTTCTTTTGTTATCGCGAATGTTGAACGATGTTGAAGCCGTTTGCAACCCGCTTTCAACATAACTTTCAACATTGTTAGGTATGCGCGTGCGCACTAATCGGACTCTTAAAGACGCATCCATCGTAAAAACCATGGGACTGAATACCAGGCCTCTCGATCAACATCGTTCTACAGGGTACAAAAAAATCGAACGGATGTTGAAGCCGTTTGCCCGGGCCTTTAAGGTCCCTATTTAATGAGACCCTGCCGCCGGTGTGTTGTGGCCGTGAATTCTAGTGACAAGCATCCTGTGCTGTTGTAATGTTTAACAGCTCTTGATAAGGTCAACCGCATTAAATGTTTGTTTCCCCATCGTCGTGAAAAGAAATATATACCAAAAAAATAAATCCTACCGACCACTGACTTGCGAGAAATTACTATCGTTTTAAAGGATATTCCAAGACACCGTTGCGAGGGGTACGGCAGAGGCCAGAGTCACTTAGTATGTATAAAATGCAATGATTCAAATTGGAAAAGCCAAAGAAAATGGGGTAAGTGATGAATTAGACCCTTTTCTTCTTTTCTTTTTAAGGAAATTGACTCGGTTGGAAACGAAACCTTTTTTTGACGAACACCAGAGCACTACTTTTCTTGAAAATTTGGTTTATCAACGGAGTTGATAATGTAAATTGACCACCGTACAGGGATTCGATTAGCTGACGTTTCGAGCGTTAGCCCTTCGTCGGAGCGAATCGAGGAATTGTGGGTTGTGTATGGTTTATATACAGAAAATGGAGCTACGCTATTGGTGGTAACATGGTAACGTGAAAAACAGGAATAAATTAATTGAATGAAAAGCGCTCGTTGATACCGTGGGGATTAAGAGTGCCAATTTGAAAGATCAGTTTTTGCTCGAGATTTTTACGGCTTTCCGTGGTACCTTGATGTAGGGAAAGGCCTGAGATCGACATGTGTTGTTTGGAATGGTTAGGGAGATTAAAATGCCGAGCGACAGGTTTGGATGCGTCTTTGTCATCTTTCTCGACATCACGAAGATGTTCTCGGAATCAGTCACCTAGTCGTCTTCCTGTTTCGCCGATGTATAACTTTTTGCATAATGTGCAGGTTATGCAATAGATAACATTTGCGGAGGTACACGTGAAACGATCAGTGATCTTAACAGATCGCTTAGGGCCCGATGTTTTGTCAGTGTTTTGAATGAAAGGACAAGTTTTGCATCGCGATCGCGCGCATTCAAAAGTGCCAGGTTGTTCAGTCGTTTTGAATGCGCTTTTAACTAGAAAGTTACCTACATTTTTGTCGCGTTTGAATGAAATGAGCGGTGGTTCCGAAAAGATTCTAGCAGTTTCTGTATCATTTTGCAGTATCTTAAAGTTATTAAGAACGATGGCTTTAACTGGGTTATTATGCGGGTGAAATGTGAGGGTGAATGGAATTCTGTCATTCTTTTCCTTTTGTGACGTATGTAGTGCTGACTGTTGATCAATCTGCTGAGCGCGGTGATGGCCCGATTGAACTACAGAATCAGGATAGCCACGTTTCTCGAAAAAATTGCACATTTCCTCTGATTTGTTGGAAAAATCAAAGTCATCACTACATAGACGTCGAAGTCTAAGAAATTGAGAATAGGGAATGGCGTTTTTGACATGAGATGGATGTGAAGATGAATACAACAAATAACTGTGAGAATCGGTGGGTTTGTAGTGCACACTGGTACATAAACCGTTGCCGCTGATAAAAACTTTGATATCAAGAAAGGCCAGGGAAGTTTCCGAAATTTCCCAGGTATATTTTAGAGCCGGATGAAAGGAATTAACGGCGGTTATAAATTGATTGATTTCCTCCTTGCTAGACGAAATTGCGCCGATACAGTCGTCAATGTAGCGACCGTAGAGTTCAGGTTTAAGTAAATACACGAGGTTCTCGGAGTAGTGATGATGAGATTAGTAGCGGTAGCCGGCAATTCTTGTTTGACTATTAGGTCCTGAATCGTGTCTTTGACAATTTTTTGGTTGGTGGAAGTGAGATCCTTCTCGACTTTAGCATAAATTGCCGGCTACCGCTACTAATCTCATCATCACTACTCCGAGAACCTCGTGTATTTACTTTTTACCCAAAATCCACAAACCTAACAACCCGGGTCGACCTATCGTTTCTGCCTGTAGTTGCCCTACCGAACTCATTTCTAGCTATTTAGACAAGATTATGGCGCCCATCGTCAAATCTTTGCCATCTTACATTAACGACAGTCAACACGCACTTGAAATTTTCCGCGATTTCAATTTCACCGGCGAAGTCAAACTAATTTTCACCATGGATATTACATCTCTATACACTGTCATTCCTAACGGCGAAGGTCTTCAAGCACTTAAGAATTTTTTCGATCAACGCACCGTCAAGGAACCTAGCTCGGAAACGCTACTCCGCTTAGCTGAACTAGTTTTAACACTTAACTGTTTTTCTTTCGCTGACAACTATTACAAGCAAATTAATGGTGTAGCGATGGGCACAAAAATGGGTCCTAGCTACGCCAATCTTTTTGTAGGGTACGTCGAGTACCAATTCTTCAAGCAGTACAACGGTCCTAAACCTGAACTCTACGGTCGCTACATTGACGACTGTATCGGCGCAATTTCGTCTAGCAAGGAGGAAATCAATCAATTTATAACCGCCGTTAATTCCTTTCATCCGGCTCTAAAATATACCTGGGAAATTTCGGAAACTTCCCTGGCCTTTCTTGATATCAAAGTTTTTATCAGCGGCAACGGTTTATGTACCAGTGTGCACTACAAACCCACCGATTCTCACAGTTATTTGGTGTATTCATCTTCACATCCATCTCATGTCAAAAACGCCATTCCCTATTCTCAATTTCTTAGACTTCGACGTCTATGTAGTGATGACTCTGATTTTTCCAACAAATCAGAGGAAATGTGCAATTTTTTCGAGAAACGTGGCTATCCTGATTCGGTAGTTCAATCGGGCCATCACCGCGCTCAGCAGATTGATCAACAGTCAGCACTACATACGTCACAAAAGGAAAAGAATGACAGAATTCCATTCACCCTCACATTTCACCCGCATAATAACCCAGTTAAAGCCATCATTCTTAATAACTTTAAGATACTGCAAAATGATACAGAAACTGCTAGAATCTTT
Source organism: Pachyseris speciosa (assembly GCA_016490735.1). Lineage (NCBI taxonomy): Eukaryota > Metazoa > Cnidaria > Anthozoa > Scleractinia > Pachyseridae > Pachyseris > Pachyseris speciosa. The sequence goes on from JAEMWC010000023.1 coordinate 1,919,801, forward strand.
TCGGAACCACCGCTCATTTCATTCAAACGCGACAAAAATGTAGGTAACTTTCTAGTTAAAAGCGCATTCAAAACGACTGAACAACCTGGCACTTTTGAATGCGCGCGATCGCGATGCAAAACTTGTCCTTTCATTCAAAACACTGACAAAACATCGGGCCCTAAGCGATCTGTTAAGATCACTGATCGTTTCACGTGTACCTCCGCAAATGTTATCTATTGCATAACCTGCACATTATGCAAAAAGTTATACATCAGCGAAACAGGAAGACGACTAGGTGACTGATTCCGAGAACATCTTCGTGATGTCGAGAAAGATGACAAAGACGCATCCAAACCTGTCGCTCGGCATTTTAATCTCCCTAACCATTCCAAACAACACATGTCGATCTCAGGCCTTTCCCTACATCAAGGTACCACGGAAAGCCGTAAAAATCTCAAGCAAAAACTGATCTTTCAAATTGGCACTCTTAATCCCCACGGTATCAACGAGCGCTTTTCATTCAATTAATTTATTCCTGTTTTTCACGTTACCATGTTACAACCAATAGCGCAGCTCCATTTTCTGTATATAAACCATACACAACCCACAATTCCTCGATTCGCTCCGACGAAGGGCTAACGCTCGAAACGTCAGCTAATCGAATCCCTGTACGGTGGTCAATTTACATTATCAACTCCGTTGATAAACCAAATTTTCGTGTTTCACTCCCCACCGACGCAGCACCACAGTTTCTTTAGAAACTAATCCCCTTTACTACTTTTCTTGGTCTATTTTCCGTACGATCTAAAATACAAGAGTAACCTCTTTTTTCCTTATAGTTCTGAAACGTCTCTTACTGGGGTTTTTCCTTCAACTTTTTTATTTATGCTAATATTTACTCAATACGTCGGTCACATCCTTGCGTGACAGTTGTTTTGAAACAAAAGAGCTCTTCATCAGTAAACAGAGCCTTGAGCTATCGTGAGTGGTTCTCACCTTGTGATGCTGACATTGGTCTCATGAGAGGTGGAGCGTGTGGGTTCCCTGTGCTGGGTCTCTTTAGTGACACCTGAGGAAAACAGTGAATAATATAACTGTACTATCCTCACCCCGTGGTCAAACAGTGAAACTACACTTTCAGTTTAATAAGCCGTGGAGGAGACAAATGTACACTGTATGAAATCACAGAGGATGGACCAGCAAACAATGACTTTGACTTCCACTTCACACATACGCAGGCATAACCATCACTTATTAAAAGAAAAGTGAGCCGATACCAGTTTTCTCGAATCGATCCGATACAAGTCCGGCATTTACCGATATTTGGCGTCTTGCAATATCGATTTGGATATTGTTACGAAATAGTTCATAATTTCGAATGTTGCAATATAAGACTTAAACGCTTAATTTAGTCATGTCACAACTATCTAAAGTATCGACACAGAATCGTGTGATAAGGAGTAACTGGTATCGATCTTGGCCCACTTGTCACCCTTTCGTTTTTATCAGTTCTGATAAGGAAGGTTCTTCTATTCACCAACCTCATTCCCAGGGTCTCTCCTCTTCCCACTCCCCTGGAGCAAGATTACGAGAAGGGGCGGGAAAAGAAGAGACCCTGGGGACGAGGTTGTCTATTCACCAGCGGACGTTTAATAGGAATAGTTTGTAAAACCTACTTTATCAAGGAATTCCAGTGAGGGTATGCTTTGTGATATCTGACGATGACAGCTAGAAGGAAAAAAAATCGAAAACACATTATCGAAGCCTGGCTTAGGAAGGGAAAGACGGCGCTTTGCTGTGTTGAATACAACTAAACCCAATTTTAACGACGTCTTGCGTGGTTAGATGTGTAGATGCCTACTAACAGCACGGTGTATCAAATTTGAAATTAAGAACGAGGACAACATTCTAAACTAAGTAAGACAAGGGGTGAAAAAAAACATTCAGAGTTGATACTAAGTCAAGCAGTGCAATTTACATACCTAAACGAATCCTTCGCTTCAAACGGATTCCCTACATAATGTTCAATAAGAATAAGAACAGTGTTAAGCTACACGTTGTAACATTGTTAGAAAGAACACGTCCCAACATTGTTGTAAGAACGCTTCTAACAATGTTGGATACGCATATAACATTGTTGGAAACACTTCGCTTCGGGGGTCTGACTTCAACAAGTTCCACCTCCGCCGTTAGGTTCTCGGATTGTAACTGGGCCTTTAACTCTAATTGGTCTTTGCAATACAAAATTGTTGAAAGGGCGGCTACACGCTTCAACGTTTGTTGTATGTTGGAGAAAATGTTTGATCGAAATCAAAACATTGTTCCAACCAAAATGTTGAAGAAACGTCATCAAACATGCATGCTACACGTTCTAACATTGTTCATCCAACAAATGTTTTATAACAATGTTTGCACGTGTAGCGGGGGCTTTAGAGTTTTCATTCAGGGTGTTGTAAAATCTCTGTGGTGAGGCGTAAGTGAGTCTGTTTTGCGCGGGTAAAATAGACCTTTGCTCTGTTTGTTAAACTTTTCATTTAGGCCAAGTAACGGAAATACGTCGACACTGCTAGAAAAAGCACCTAAAAAGTAGTTAAATGCCTAAGTTTGAGAGTCGTAATTTTTAAAATCGCAAAGTTATAGCTTCGTTAAGTCGGGAAATTTTACAGACGTTTGCATGCTGGGGGCACAAACTTGCCCCCCAGCACAGAAACGTCTATAAAATTTCCCGACTTTGTAGAACCATATTTTCGCTATTTTGCAAGATGCGACGGCTCTCAAAGTTGGCCATTTTATAAATTTTGAGGTGCTCTCTCTTCCGGTGTCGATAGATGCTCGGTACCTGGTCAAAATCAAAATTTGAAAAAATAAAAAAAGAGAAAAGAAAAACATGGAAAGGTCGATTTTGATCCAGCACTCGCATAAACGCGGTGACGGTTCTTTCACATTACAAACTTAACAAACGTTATCAAATACAACTGCATTTATTTAGCAGAAATACTTAAAAGAATACATCAGTTCCACACGTTTAAATCAGGAGTAACATTTAAACATTTTGCTCGGAAAACAGAAGTTGAACGGACGCTCAGAGAAATGTCATTTAGCATTTGAACCCCCATTACACTTCGCTGTTTTACTCAGTTCACCTTGGAAATTTAGCAAACCGTTGTAGCGCGATATAACGGGTGAAGAATTTAAGCCTATGTTCAGAGTCATGGAACGAAACTAGTAACGTACAAGTACGGTTGGATTATTTTTAAACAACACCGTACAAATGAAGAAAAAAAACTCTCCCAGTTGATACTACAATGTATATTTCGAAACTGAACGAAAGAAAACGGTAATTAAACGCTAGAACCTGACTCACCCATCACAGTCAGCTCAACTAGCGTTGAAATAGCAGACAATACAAACTGAAAGAGGAAAAAGAAAAGAAAACAACAAAGCAAAGAGACTAGGTTATTAATATTATGCAAGCCGGTGCTGCAATGAAGCTGATAATAATACCAAGAGAAGCAAGAATCTAAACATGACTATTGAACAAATACCATTTCTTCCACATTTTCGATGATATTGTTCGACAAATCTAAGATTTCCAGAGAAGAAAACTGGCTGGAAAAGGACTGCAATACAAGAAAGAATCGAAAAGAATTAGCCAGTGATGAAAGAGATGGCCCTAAAGTGTAGTTCTATGTTAGCTAACGTATCGCCAATCTGTCTCCTCAATCCTCATTACTCAGAGAAAGACTGAAAAAGCCCTCAATGAAAATCCACTAAACAAGTGAAATCTATCAGTTTGATTGAATCTAAGCTTTCTGTCATCTCCTTTAAACGTCTGTACGGCCAAATGCACAGATGTTCTGAGTGCTCTTGAGGTGATCCATTCCTTCCCGTGCACTAAGAGTGACTGCACAGGAGGCTGCTGTGTCTGTATAAAGTTTGGTAAACAAGTTCTCTCCCCCAATCAACTCTTTGGCCCCTTAAAATTAGAGACACACTTGGCTAACACACACACAGACAGTTAATATAACCTTGGTGAAAATTAGAGCAGACACAAAAGGCTAACAAGTATAATTGAACCCGAGCTTTCAGTGAGCTTCTATGTCTCTTTCACTTAGAACTCTCTTCCAGCCTCTAGAAAGGAGAAACAGATGGTCTATGCTAACTACCAAAGGATTGAAGGCAGGCTTTAATGCTGAGAGGTAAATGCTGAGACAAAATTGCATTTGACTGAAACATGACCATACCTTTACTTCAGAAATTCTGTTGTTGGATAAATACAATTCTTGTAGACACCTGTAGCAAAACTCATATTTAATATTTTGGTGACTAACGTTTGTTGAAAAATATTATACCTAAGTGAAAAATAATGCAAAAATTATCTCAAATCAATTTACCGTAATTTTCCTAAGGAATGAAGTGAAGTGATTCCATTATTTTCTGCCCTTAAAACCTACACAAATAAAAAAATAAATAAAAAAAATAGAATGAACTAGCAATTACAGAGTTTCTTAACTTCTCATAGCAGAAAGTAATGCAACGGTGAGTTCCACTTGCTTGATCCAGAACATTGTGTGTACGCTGTTTATAGAAATGAATTAATTCTATCCAATCATGCAGTTTTCAGTTTATTTGAAAGAGCACAAATATTATGTCCACCACTAAAATTGTTGCACAATGGTTCTAGGGTAAATTGAACTTCGAATGGTTGCAAACTACAACTGCATTGTATTTTTCAGTTGCATATAAAGTTGTCTACAAAACAAATTAAGGGAGATGAACTAACCTAACAGCCTGGTGGGGGCCAGGGAAGTCAGCTTACAGAATTGTTCTCAGAACTGTTAGGTACAGGCTGACTTTTTCTCTATTGATACTTACAGTTAGACTAGAGAGGCTCCTCAATCCAGCTAAGTTGCAAATGTCATTTCTGGAGATATCCAGCTCTTGAATCTGAAATGAATTTATCAAAATATATTAGCTTAATGCAAAGAGACAAGAAAAATATGACATCCCCTTCCATGTTTATCAACGCAACAGCATCAGTAATTCACCTGTAACTTTCAACATTACTTGTGGACAGTGTGCACATTCAGAGCATTTAAAATCATACAATTTTCAGGCAAATGGGGCTGTCTACGTGCCTCACATTGGAGCATCTTACACTATGCCTTGTAAACACAAAATCCCATTCACATCTAACCCACTTTCTCCTTACAAAACCAAACTTTCATACTTCAAACCATACAAACTTCAAAATGTTATGGTTTTCTCTCCTCCCCCCCCCCCCCCCCCCCCACACACACACACACACACACACACACACGGACACATGCACGTACGCACGCACGCACACACACCAAGACTGAATGTCATTTTTCATATCGAAATTTTTAACTTTTCACTTACTTTCTTACATCTTCCCATGTCAGGAATTTGGGCAATTTTGTTGTTTGACAAATCAAGCTCCTCAAGTGCAGGGAGCGCATTCAGAGCCTACAAAGGGAACACTTAAATTTGAGCAACAATATTTAAGGTAAGCTTTTGCTTAGAAATGCTTGATTTGGAGTGATATTATTTTTAAAAGAATTAAAACCAGACAAGCAGTAAAAGGTCATAACTGAAATAGATACAATTAAATGTTTTGCCTTGGAAAATTAACTCTTGTAGATCAACAACGAAAGAAACTTATTTCTATTCTTTTTGCAACAGCCTCTACTCCTTCAAATCTGAGAAACCAAACATTTTGCCAGTGAACTTACAGAAATGTCTGTGATGTTATTGCAGCTGATATCTAGGACAGTTAGTTGTGAACAGCAACCGATTTCTCGGTGATCTATCTTGGATAGACGGTTGTTGTCAAGACGTAACACTTTGAGTTTTCGCACATGTTGAAGTCCTTTCCCTGGGAACAAACAAATGGAGTAATTCATAACAGTTATGATAATAATTATTTTATTGACAATGAAAATGCCAGCGGCAATGGCAATGGCAACAGCAATGACAATGATGATGATAATCATAATAATGATAATGACAATCACAACAGTGATAATTTTTGGGTGCATCTCACTTAGGCTGTAAGGAACACAACTTAGGAGGTCAAAACTACTGCACACTATGACTACCAGTGATACTATTCGCTGAAGAATTGATAATCAAACTTCACCTGAAAGGTTACTGTCTTACAGTACCTATGCATTTTATTTTGTTGTGCTGTAGAAGAAGATTGTTCAGTTGTTTACAACTGTGGAGAGAAAAATGATAGAATCATACATCTAAAAATCATTGTCACAAAACACATTATAATAGTGATCATGTGTCATCTGATGGTAGAAAGAACAAGCAAGTAAACTGTTCAATCACATGTTTTAGAAAGTTAAATTTTTACAAGAGACTGGACAATCCAGCAATACAAAAGGGAAAAGTATAACTTTCATCGTGCTGTGCATGGCAGTACAGTGTAGTATGCATGTTTGTGAAGGGTCAGAAGGGGAGGGTTGCAGGACTCTGGGGACTTGAGGAAAAGGAAGACATACAAATGAGATTTTTTCAAAAGTGAGAAAAATGGGGAAAAACTGCGCAATATAGCAGAAAGTTTTGCAAAAGAGCAAAGTGGCAGATTGAAGGAATAAAACAAATTTATTAACAACACAAAAGAGAAGGGGAGACATAGGAAGAAGATGAGATAATTAAGGTAATACAGAGGGGACCTTGAAACATTGCATATAATAAGATTACATTGTATTTTTTTTCACAATCCCTGTAAGAACCATGGCCAAGAATTTAAAATGTTTTTCACTATACAAGAAAATTGCTGAAAATTTGTGGTCATTTATGAGAAGTGAACTCACCGATCTAAACCACTGATTTCTGTAATCTCATTTGCATAGAGCTTCAGTTCTCGAAGATCCTATGACAAATGCCATTTACTAGTAATTAATAGGTGTGTGCTTGCTTGCTGATTTCAATTAAAAAATAATTAATAATTTGTATTAACAGAGGCTTTGACATTATGGTCCAGTTTCTCTGTTTCTCAGAGTTTCTCTACCAAATTCACTTCATTTCAACCACCTTAGTGGTGTTCTCAAAGGCAATTCTTCCGTACTTGAACTGAGGAAAAACGTAAATATACAGTAAAGGTGATGGATGTTACACAAGCGGATTTTTAACGCCAATTTTTAATGCAACAATGTTGCATTAAAAGTTGTCTTGTGTAATATGGCACACAGGGCGATTTTAAGAGCAACATTTTATAGCAGCAACATGTTGCAGGTTTTTGAAAGTGATTAAAAAACCTGCAACATTTTTGCTTGAATTTTGTTGGAGTTGGTTTGTGTAACATCCCCGCCATTGACTTTCAATGCAACATCATCCCAGAATGCACCAGAATACACTCATTGCCTGTCGCATTTGTTAAGCAGGAGCCTGGGTTCATGATCAAACGTTGCTGACAATGTTGCGTTAAAAAATAGTCTCGTGTAACATACCATTGCAGACTGTTGCTGCAACAAAGTTGTGTAACATGGATTAAATTGACGTTAAAAATCGGCTCATGTAACATCACCTTAAGTCTGAGATCAATGTGAACAGGAGATTACTTGATACTTACACAATTCTTCTCTAAATCATTTGGTAATAACTGCTTGAGTTTGTTGCATCCCAGATCAAGAATTTTTAACTTTAAAAACTATATTGGGAAGAAATAAAGAGAAGAAAAAAATTAACACCACTGTACAAAAGAGGTATTCAAAATTATGGTATTATTGTTATTATTGTTCATTATTATTATTATTATTATTATTATTATTATTATTATTATTATTATTATTATTATTATTTATTTGTAAACATTTTTATTCGACTTTTTTTAGGCTAGCTTTTTTTTGTCACATTTTCTGGAAGTCGACCCATTACTTTTTTCAAATATTTTTAAGCTTCATGTTAAACATGAACACAACAATTTCGAAATACGAAAATTTTAGTTTTGCTAAAAGTGTACATAAAAATTTGAGAGTGCATTTTTTTTAAACAGCAATAAATATTTATTATCCTTGTAATATAGTTTTGTTGTAAATATGTTCTTCATGATATTCTTGAATAAATTGTTATTATTATTATTATTATAATTATTATTGTTATTATTATTATTATTATTATTATTATTATTATTATTAACATGCATTTACTGCATAATTATGTCCACAAGTGTTATGAGGAAAAACTGCACCTGCTGAATATTTGTCTAGGAAAACAGTAACAAAACCTGGCTGAGAAGCAGACCTTTTGAGGAACCCCATTGAATTTAACTACAACCCTTTGACCAGGGACACGACCACCAAATACACTTTACATCTACACCAAGTAAATTGTGTGGTGATTTTACATACTCTTTACATGGTCATTACGGGCACATGGACATTAAAACATGTGCTCAGTCCAAATACCAAACAAGAGCTAAAATATTAATTTATTTTCTCAAAAATAGCTCTTTGAGTGAGTATCAAGTGAATGAACTTTAGGTAAGAGAGGGCAAGAAATTATTTGATTCTCAATCACATGGTGTGTAGAACTTCTATAGCTTGGGTACTCCTGTCGAATCTTTGAACCCAAATGTCACCATCTGGCCCTTGCACTTAGTCATTACGTAAATAATCACTAAAGTTAACTAACCTCTTTTATGTTTGGAACTCGTCCCAGTGCTTGACCATTCAGATTGATTTCATATACAGACCCACAATCATTCTCTTGACATCTGTCAAGCTGAGAATTTAAAAATAACAAGAAATAAGAACCTACTGGTAACCTTGTTTTCTAGGTATATAATTTTGACAAGAGTTTGCAAAATGTCAAGAAAAGAAAGTGCGAAGACCTAAGGATTGAAAGGATCACAGAGATGTCATTAAAAGGTGTGAGCCATAACACCTGTTACAGTTCAGTACCCTTGCTGGTGAAATCTTGATAGAACTTGACTTTTTTGCAGGTTTATTTTATCTTTTTTTTTCTTCCTGCAAGTCCAGTTTGTACTGGAATGCAAGTTGGACAAGTCTGGTTTAGAGCTTTCTGTCCTTTGTCACCTGTGCATGGTACCGGGGCTGGCATAAGCGCTGGGGGACGGGGATTTTCCCCAGCCAAATCTGATAATTTGGGACTAGATCCCTGACTACTTTCATAGAAAAACAGCATATTGACTATGCCAAAAGCTGGATTCCCCAGCTACTTTTTGCACATCTCCACCTACATCAAAAATTAATGACAGCTCTGGTGTAAGGTACCCAAAGAGGAAACCAATTTTACTTCCACGCAACAGGTTGGTGACAGGTGTAAAGCTCTGTACAACAAGGCTCAAATATCATAACAGCCCTACAGTACCGTTTAAAGGTAAGTTGACAGTCTCTTTCGAGTCTCGATTCTCGACTCGATCCTCGATACTCGATCCCTGCGAGTTTCGAGCATCAAGGATCGAGGCTCAACCATCGAGAATCGAGTCGAGGATCGCGTCTCGCAAGATCAGAGATAATGAGCTTGTCGCTTGACTGATCACTCGATAGACCTTTCGAGCAAATCGGGGATCACATCTTGAAAAGCACCTTATAATTATTCCTTCAGCTACTTGAAGGAACGCAAACGATTCAAGTGTAGTCGTTCTGTACGTGATGTTGCTCGATCGATGCACCACAGAATGTGGGCTTTCATTTCCAATCAATTCGTTGCCATACATTTTGGCTTTGTCGCTCCACAAACTTACGTTTTTACGAGAGTTCCATCGAAGTCTTATCAATTTATTTGAGAGGCGAGGAGCGATTTTTGAAGTTATCCTCGTTAACTTGTACATACGATACATGTATACGTTGCATGTTTTTGTCACAGACATGCATAATTTTAAGATGAAATTCGACACGCGAAGGTGTCAATACACATGTTCACGAATGGTGCTCGTTCGTAACTTTATTTCGTTGAAACAGGGATTTCTTCAACCGTTCTTAGGATTTAATTTTACAATGTAACTCCTCCAAACTGGAAACACAAATGTGTGTAATTCGTTGTGGTATGCAAATTTTCAGTTCTCATGCGCGTTATCTGTCAAGTCTATTTTTAATTCAATGTTTACTTTGCGCTATTTTTGGCCGAAGAGTGAAGATCATCTCGGTGACGTTTCTATCCAAATTTATCAATTTATTTATTTCAAAGGCGAGGAGCGATTTTCAAAGTCGGCGTTTCCGTCCTCGTGGTTGATGAGCGGTTTTTTCGAATCTTGTTCGATCAATCGCGCCAGCTTTGAATACCTTACGCTTGCCAAGCGGCTACTGGCTAGCGACTACACTATTCGCCTACTTGTACACTGTGCATTTTCGTCGAAAAATAAGCCGCTTTCTCGAAATTTTGATCACTTTTGATGACAGTGTTCACAACGAACCACAGCGATCATGATTCGTTGCGCTTATGGACGAGCGGCCATATGAACGTAAATTTAGCATCGGAACTTTTATGCAGAAAAGCACAACGCTGTAACCTCGAAAGAAACTGAATGTCTTTTGACCTTGTTTTTTTTTTGTTTTTTTTTACGCAGTATACGATATTTCCTTGAGAAGTACACGGCGTCCTCTTGACCGCACTGTCCTTTAGCTTGAATTCGTTGCGTTGTTCGAACGGAAACTGCATACAGAACAACTGTGTTCTTTCCTCAAGAACTCGTAAGGTCGAATCACGTACTCGATGAATCGCGTACTCGATGAATAACAATAAAATTCTTCCTGCGAGAATCGAGTAACGAGGATCGAGTTGAGTTTCGAGTGAATCGAGTCTCGATTCTCGACTCGATCCTCGATACTGGATTCTCGCAAGGATCGAGTCGAGACTGTCAACTTACCTTTAAACGGTACTGTATATCAAAATCACAAGGCTGTAGTTGCTGGTCACTGGCAGCAGAGAAGGTGAAATTATGTCAGTCACACTCATCTGGGTGCCAGCTCAGGGAAAAATGTGGAAAGCTGTGTGATTAATGACCACAGATGGTTTTCATTAAACCTTATGTACTGTATGTAATGTGTATAACATTTGCAGACTTCAGACCACAGCTCAGTTACTGATGCCAAATTAAAGTAGGCCCAGTTAGATCTAACTGGACTTAGTTAGGTCTGATTATGACAAATATGGCCCTCAGGTTAGGATTAGTCTGCAGTCTGTAGCTTCTAGTGTGCAGAAGTATGCAAATGTCACTCACAGTCAGGTCTCGATCTGTCCAAAGAATTAACCTCAGCTTGACAAAGGTAACGACTAAAACTTACAATCTCTTGTACACTTAGATTTGCTGTTCCTTCTTTAATCGGTGCAGACTGAACACGTTTATCCTCCTGTTGCTTTTTGTTGGTCTTCCTCAAAGTGGGCGATGCAGATTTCGATTTCGATTTCCCAGTACTCGCGGAGAAAATTTGTTTCTGTGTTGTTGTCGTGGTCAACATCAAGGCTTAATTTATCTACGACGCCATGGATCTGATCCTATCTTTTAGATTTTCGTATTTTTGATAGCAAGAAAGGTTCAAGCCCATGTTATAGACAAACAAAGTCCAAGTTTGAGGTTGATTGTAAATAAATTTTTTTTTCTAAAATAGACAGTTTTCGGCGCCATCTTTGATCAATAAATCCCATCATCCGATTCGGGTGTGTTAACATAATTCCTAGTAATTTCCCATGATGCTCTATTCACGAAACTTGCCGCCATGATTTGAAGATGGGAGGCGATGTTTTGGTCGCAGAGTCGTCTAGCTTTCACTTACAGTGGATATTTTAGGCGTTAAGCTCTTGTTACAGCGCAAAGGTTGTTGAAGCGCCAAGTTAATGAGAAGAGCTAGGAGACATTATGCAGAGTATGGCAGACCTCTTTGGCTCAAATGACATTTCGTTCGGTTCTATCGCGTTCAAAGTTGTGTTGTGTTGCAAGTGTGGGATATTATACTAGATACCCCGAGACACTGGTTTTGTCTGAGAGGAAGTTGTTGCGGAGAGGGTTAACCATGCGGCCACTACGTGTTTTAAATGTTGCTGAGAAGAATGATGCTGCAAAGGAACTGTCCAGGATTATGTCCAGAGGGCAATGTTCAAGGGTGGGTTTAAGTTTATAAGACGCAAGGACCAGATAGGTAGTTTGTAAGTACTAGATATTTGTTTCGTGTGTTTAAGCTACCATCTGAGGTTTGGAGAATGGAGGAAGGTTTATGAGCACACTATGGGGAGTTGGTGTCAGTATGCTGAAGGACACTCTTCTACCCTGCCCTCCCTTGTCAATTATTCTTGGTGTTATGCGGAAGGACACTCCTCTACTCTCCCCTCCCTTTTCATTTATTCTTGGTGTTATGATGAAGGATACTCCTCTACTCTCCCCTCCCTTGTCAATTATTCTTGGTGTTATGCACATGTCATCGGCTTCCTTGTGTTGTCGACCCCCGGGCTGACCAGGGGGATTGTAAAATCAGTCAAGCAAACTTGAGGAATTTCCCCGGGGGGTCGGGGAATCTCTCAAGACAAAGTCCTCTCGGTGAGGTGTCTCTCAGTTGAAAATCCCTGTGACATCCTTTTCAAACTTGAGAATTTCCCCACCCCCTCCCTAATCTTTGATCGTAAAACAATGTCAAGATTTTCTCCTACCCTTGGGCAAAGAATCCCATCCATCTCCTTGTATTTCCCCACATATCTCCTTGGTAGACCCGGGGGTCGACCCCACGGGGAAGCCGATGACATGTGCATTACGCTGAAGGACACTCCTCTACTCTCCTCTCTCTTGTCAATTATTCCTACTCTCTTTCTTATCCTATATCTTACTCAATTATGGCTTCAATATTCATCCGGGAGTGTCAATAATTTTTGAATCCTTGGATGTGCAAAATGTTGCTAGGATATCCAGTATTGTAACCTGACAAGAAAAATTATTAAAACTCAAAAATGCTGCTGCTCACCAAAGTGTGCTTAAGAGTCCACAAACTTTCTCCTTGCACTGTACATGTAAATAGTACTATTTAGTACAAACTAGTGATGTTTCTGTTGTGCTCTATTGTTCAAGTACTGCTGTGGACTAATAATTAGTGCCATGTACAGTGTATAGATGCTATTGGTAATTATTGTACTCTTTTAAATCAGCAAATGTTGAGTAGATACACCATTACCAAGATTGTTTTTCACTCTGCACTGTATGAGTAACAACCCATTTAAGAACCCTATGCTGAACCCTATTCAACCTGTTTTACCACTCATCCAGTATATATTATAAGAGCCATTTCAACCTCAGTCAAAGAGCAATACAGGTTCTTTTATATGGGCTGTATGTTAATGTATTTACTGATTGTTTTCATTTTTGACACAGAGGGAGGGATTCTCAAAGTTCAACAAGATCTACGAGTTTGATTACAGCATTTTAGGTCAAGTGAGTATAAACGTTTTATTATACATGCACGCATACGTACATGTATGTGACTTAACCTGCAGCCCAGGAGGGGGTTGGGAATCTGTTTATTGAGACAGTCACCTTCTCTGAAGAAGTATATATTTATTTAGTATACAGTAACCCATGTATTGTACCTTGCCATCTTACGTAAAGGAATGGTGATACAAACTGATAAAGTGAGTTACAGTGTAGACCTGGGAACTGCTGCTCACTTCTCATAAGAGAATTGGCATACAGGGGTGCTAATAGTCTTGTGAGCAGGTTAGTTAGCCGAGAATGCTCGGACTATTGCCATAGGTTTAGGAGTTTGATTGGTAGGCTGGTAGTTGTGAGCCTCAGATCTTATACAATAATATTGTTTCATATAAAATTATTTACACCTCATTTCAACTACAGTGGTTTTATGCCACTGTACATGTAAGTGAATAACAAGTAGATAAAGGTGGTACATGTACAGTACAGCTCAAAGGTATTTGACCAACGCACACGCAAAACACACGCACGTTTTTTGCGTTAACGCATTTGCGTTAACGCGTTTGAAAGCGCGTTATTGAAGCGCGCTTTCTCTTTTGTTATTCAGTGCTTGAGTTTCCTTTGTCCAACATTGTTTCCACAAACAAAAGAAATAAGCCAAAATAAGCAAACTGCGGCCAGAAATAGGACTGGAAATGCTACAATTGTATTTCTCTTCATGTTTATTCGACGACAACATTCGCTTAATTCGTGCCAGTTCCAAAACTCTGACGTTAACAGATGTATCCCTTGTTTGGCCAGACTTTTCAAACCTCGAAACATAATGGCGTTTTCAATGCTCAAACATTGAATGAGCTTTCACTGATGACTTTGGCTAAGAGTTATTTTTGTATAAAAATCCAATTTTAATTGTCCCGAACTGAAGCGAAGAAAACCACTCCAACTCGCTTCCGTGGAATTGTTTTGAAAGTTATTTCCCTGCCAACAGGCGGCGGCGGTGAGGTTACTTCATCAAAACAGTTGTACCCATTACCCACAAAATATCAGCAGTAAAAAAGAACTAGCAAAGAAATACAATCTTTTTAACCGACAGAGCAAATTTACACGTGCATCTGCTACTGCGGAATGTTCGAAAAGATCTCGCGCATATGCAAATTTACAGAATTCTGCACGTGCAATTTGATTGATGGCCAGCGCTACACGGTTTCTTATTTTCGCCGAATTTACAGTTGCATGTATTATTGACGGAATGAAGTTATTTTCGCTTTCTCCGATAAGTCTGTTTCCAGGCTGTCAATGCATATAGAATCATCGTCACTGGATTCTTCGTCGCTCTCTGACTCATCATCCCACGGGGAATTCTTCGATCTCTTCATTGTCAACATTGTCACGCGCTTCAAAGTATAACTCGGCAACTTCATCAAAACTTTGGACATCTTCGGTAAAACAAACATGTATATGTGAACAAATTACACCAAAGTGACCAAACAAGCAACAAACTCCTTACTTTAAGCAAAAAACTATAATCAGTATGAAATACTCGAGTTTTGCCACGTATCAAATAACACACCACGCGCTCTTCATTTATCACTTCAAATCTATGCAAATTTGCGCTGAAAATTTGGCAGCGTTGTTTACATTTGGTGCGGCCATTTCGACTCTTTATGAAATGTACTTGAAATCCTTGAAAATATGGTAGCCGTATGCAAAAAGGGCCTACTTCATAAACTATAAAAGAATCCATGGCATCACAATTATGAACAGTTAAGTACGTCGCGACGTTCATTTACGCAAGCCGCCGGGCAATTTTTTATAGTCGCTTTAATACTTCGGTAGTGTGTTTTGTAAATGCAGTCGCTTGATGAAAATATCATGGTTTACTTGGAAATCGGATAAATTCTTCGGTTTTCCTGATTTAGACTGAACTGTATTTCTTTATTGGAGCTTTGAAAAATGACAAAAGTTGCCGTGTTATCGAACAATGAACCAAGAACAATACGCCAGCTCATACATACTAATAAGTTTGCTTCAAGCGCGCTTTTGAAGCGCGTTAGATAAACGGACTCGCGTTAACGCATTTCTAACTAACTCGTTTGAAGCGCGTTAACGTGGACGCTTACCTTTGAGCTGTACTGTATATGGGGAAACTGCCACTTACATGTACAATTTATCATTGTTTTGATTTTCCACTGAATGTTACAGTTGGTTCATAGTTAGTACTGACAGTTGCTTGAAAAGTTGTTGAATCCCTTTATGAATGTGTCAGCACATAATTATAGGCCCTATAATTTATGTACTGACACATTCATATAGCATTACTTTGTAAAAAATATTTAGATGTGTTAAGGTCTGTTTTGTATCTTTTCATTCAGAATGCCAAAATGGTGATGACATCTTTGTCTGGACATTTGATGACCTTAGACTTTACAGCAAGTCATCAGAAATGGTATGCATCAACTGAGCTTCAAATACTTTTATGTAATGTATTAGCAGTTTCTCTGAGAACTCACCATTCTCTCAACCATTGCATTCTTCAGGTACAGTTGTGCTCCCGTAGCACTGTTCAGTGCACCTGTTACAAAGTATGTTGCGGAAAACTATCTCCCTATTAAGGCAAGTTGTGTAATGATTTCATTGTGTAGTTTATAATTAACAAAATTTTGGCAGGTGTGCGTACTCTGATAATGCAGAGATGATGTCAGAATGTGGTAAGAACAAAGAAGTACCCAAATTGAACCTCTGCAAGTAGTGTGACTGAGGTTCTTAACCATGTTTTGATGTCTTCCATCTGTGATCAGGACATGGAAGCATGAACAGAATGAACAGAATATGGTTTACTCAGAATACACAGAATATGCATTTATTTGGGAACTTTTTGTGCGAAAATAATTGAAGGGCTCAGTGGAAGAGGGGCATAACTGACAATTCTGGTCATTTTGCTGATGTCGTCCAAATGAGCTGAATTCTTGCATGTGGCCTTTGATACATTAGAAAAACATGGCCGTATATTTTTTTTTTGCTTTTTTGCGCTCAGTTTCGAGAAAACACGGGTCAAAATACGCATTCAACGCATCACTTAGCACAGTTCTCCTGCTTGGATTACTGAAACTGGAAATGAAATGATTGACAGGGACTTCTTGTTTGATAGTATGACATAGATTTTAAGTTTGGCGGTTAAAACATCAATTCAATGATACGAAACTTACAAGGTTGAGGTCTTAATTGCATTATGCCCGAGTGTTTGCCTGCTCGCCTGGTGGTAGAAAGACATCATGAAGTCTCGATACCCGCAAGCCACTAGCTTCTCTGAAAGAATCCAAAGACGTTTCTCTGTGCTTTCCAAATCATGAAATCCCTCTGTTTTGGAGTACAGATTACAGGGCCAGGCGATAAAAAGTCTGAAAGCAACTCTAGTCTAAAAAGCGGTGCTCCATTGCTAGTCTCGGCCGTCTGTCAAAGGTTGCCGTGCTAAAAGTTCGGAAAAAGAGAGGTGTTTTTGGACTTTAGGCTGAAAATCTCCAATGTTTGGAGAGTGTTGTCTGCATTTGGAGGCCATAGTTCTCCCACAATTCATTGTGGCCACAGAGGGCGTTGTCACAGTGAAAAGTTCCCATGGGTGACATGACAGGATTAAATCCGTACCGTTTAAGACAGCGAAACCGGCAAGATGAAAAGTCTGTCCATTTGTCTGTCCATGAGTATCTTGAATATAATGCAAGGAAAAGTTGATGCGGGGCAAATATTGAAAGCAAAAATGCATTCGTCATCGTGTGGTGTTAAGTAAACCGGTTAAAACATGCTGGCAAATATCAACACATAAATCACTTTACCGCGATGATCTTGGTTATTTTGCTTCTGTGGAGGCTTGTAAACATCAGCAAAAAGCATTTTCACATGAGGTAAATGTCAGCAAGAAGTATTTTAATGTGAGATAAACAGCAAAATGTATTTTCTCGTGAGATATTTTAACACTTTGTTGTGTGACGCATGACAGAACATTAATGATTCAATTTCACAATGTGCAAATAGCACTGTTAAGTCTAACTTAATTAACATTAGTGCCAACCCCTTGAATGCTGTTTTCAAGTCGGACAAACTCTGCACACTGACTTACATGTAAGGTTAACCAAGGCTTCTGTGTGCTGTTTTAAGTCAACCAAGAATGTTGTGGACTGTTTCTTAGCCAAGCAAGCTTGTTGAGTGCTATGATTAAGCAAAACACGGGTAGTAACACCTGTAGTAAGTGCTGCATTCAAGAAAAAAGTAGACCCGGCATATTTCCAAGTCAGCTGGGCATCTTGTTTGCTGTTTATGAGTCACAAAGCCATATGGCGCATTATGTGTTATTGAGCAGAGACATTTCGTGTTGTCTTAAATCAGTCAGGGCTCGAAATTGCGACCGATACGGTCGCCAATGCGACTAAAACTTTTTACTTGGCGACTAAAAGTTCTGGTTTAGTCGCCACTTTGGCGACTATAGAAATTGAAGATTAAAGTTTAGAAACAATTACCGAAGTCTTGTTATTCTTTTGCTGCAAAAAAGTGGGACAAGTCATGCAAATTAAGTCTGTTTACCTTCAAGTATCGACTTCAAATTGTGACTTCGACGCCATTACAGCAGTTTTGCACAAAGATCGTGGGCACAGAATTTTAAAGAAAGACTGCTGGAACCGTCAGGCGTTTGGACCGGCCTTTGTGCATGCTTTCATAAAGTACATGCGGCTTTTCGTAAATTATGAATGATTTATTAGTAAACAAGGAAACCCTAAGTAATTTTCATACTCTGCTACTTTTCGCAAAATAACCAGGATGCAAGAACTTTCTCTGCCAGTAAAGGGCTGCCCTTAATTATTATTGAATAGATCATCTATTATAAACAGAATACAATGTCAAGATAATGGTAGAGCTGCAATAACATTCTCAGTTCGAGATGGATATAATACTTCAGGCTTTGTACTTGATCTCGGTGATAATATATAGGGAGTTTAAGAAACGAGGACTGGAACGTCAACGAGAACGTCACAAAACAATAGGTTTAATGAGCAAAAACAATTGCTCAGCACGTGCGTTTTACATTCTGGTACATTTCTTTGCCGTCCTCTGCAAAACAGCAATGTGAAATGACCAAATTTTAGGTTTTGGCGAGAACGTGAGCACATGATGCTAAATTTTTCCTTTCTTTTTCTTTACTTTAACACCATTCAAAGAAATTTAGTTCCAGATAGTTCGCTGACATATTACAAGTTGAACAAAATAGGAATTAAATCGCAAAAGTGTTACAATTATTTTATAACAAAAAGTTATATTTTGAAATGCCGTTTTCATTGCCGTTGCCGTCCTCGTTGTTTTAAAGGTCTTTAATATGACCTAACCACCTACAGTGATTTTGTTAAAAATCGCTGTGTTGAGTCCTGGGACTCATCTCATGAGTCCCAGTCCGGAACCAATGAGTCCCAATCAAAAAACCAGTGAGTCCTAAATTAAAGATGCATGAACCTTCATGTAACCAGACGTCCTTTATGGTCGTTTCGTTACACGGCGTTTCGTTCCACACAATAGTCAATTCGTTCCACAAAAATGCTAACAGTTTATCAAATATTTAAATTGATAAATCGAAATCTTAAAGTTTTGCTGTAAATAAGTCCACTGTTTGAACAGAGGTTGTAAAGAACGTATATTTATTTACCATATCCGACCAGGTTTCGTAAGTGCTCAGTGAAACCTCTTTTCCTTCAGAAGGATGGCAATTGACAAGTGTAGAAGTTTGATGAAAAGTTTTGTTTTATCTACGTATTGTCTATTAAAGATTGTTTGTGATCGTCAAAGGTGCGTATCTAACAATTTTTGTACGATCAATTGCGCGCGCGTGGCCTGGTCTTCAGTCCATCAAAGCCTTTGCTACCCATTATAAAAGTGTTTGTTTACTGTACGAGCATTCGCAAGGATTGGAGAGAAGGACACGTTTAATACAAATTTCTTGTTCTGCTGCTACTGCTTGGCTTGAGGTAAGCTGTATACTTAGTTATAACCCAGTCGCTATGTTTGTTGTGGAACGAGACGACTTTTAAATGGAACGAACAGGCTTGAAACGAAACAACCATGGAACGAAACTATATACCGGATATCGATTAGCATTTAATCTATCACAGCATACTGAAATCAAAATACAGTCTTTGTTTTAAAGCACTGGCAGCAACTGTGTCACTCCCGGGATTGCCGGGAACATTCGGAACACTCTTGGTAGGTCGGAGTATTTGCGTGGAAATGCTTCTGTTTAGTCGTTTGAAAAATACTTCTGGACCTATTTTATAGGCAGACGATACTGCTCTCTTGACCTGAGGTAGGTTTTGTTACAGATTTAAAATCACACAATCAAGATATTCAAAAACATCTTTCGATCGATCGATCTTTGCGTCCTGCAAGACGCATGCCGTGAATTATTTTGCATCTTTGGGGATTTTTATCTGTCAAGGATGCAGGACGCAGGGGTAACAAAATCACTGCACTTACCAGAGAATTTACATTTAGGAGAGGTCTTTAAGTGTTGTTCTCTTTAGCGTGTTCATATTTTAAGTCATTTTAATGCAAAGTTCTTTGATCTGACCCAGGGCCTTAGCTGAATTTTCTGTTCTTGTACTATCTGGCGACTACATTTTTACATTTTGGCGACTATTTTTCCTTTGCTAGTCGCCAAAAGGCGACTTAAGTTTTTTTTTAATTTCGAGCCCTGTCAGTTACGAGCATTTGGTGCTTAGTTTTCAAATGAAGGGCTTGGTGGAAGACTGTGCTAAGTGACGTGTTGAATGCGTATTTTGGCCCATGTTTTCTCGAAAACTGATTGCAAAAAAGCGAAAAAAAAATTGGGCCATGTTTTTCTAATGTATCAAAGGCCACATGCAAAAATTCAGCTCATTTGGACGACATCAGCAAAATGGCCAAAATCGTCACTTATGCCCTTCTTCCACTGAGTGTGTGGTCTGTAAAGCCAGTGACATGGCACTGGAAGTTAGGCTCATACACTTGGCTCACACCTTTCTGTTTGTTGGTCTCAAGTCATTTCCCCCAAGAGTATTCCGTTTTCATGATATTCCTTAGTAGTAGGGGTTGAGCATTTTAAGCCTCGTTTCTGCCTTCCCCTTGCCTGAAGTCCCCTGCCTTCCCCTGCCTTCCCCTGCCTTCCCCTGCCTTCCTGCATAATAATAAGTGTCTTCCTGCATATTAATTAAGCGTCTAGGTAAAAATGCCTTCCTCCATACTAATGAGTGTCACTCTAGTTCAATAGCAACAATAGACCTGCCCAAACTTGCCTGATCTCTTTTAACCCTGATTGGTTCATGTAGAATGTATTACGTGTTCAAAATAAAAGCGGGTAGATTTCGAAATCGCAATCGTTGAAGCAATCGCTTCGCTAGGAAAAAGTCTAACTGTTACCAATATTTTTTCAAACACTGCTCCAAACATACAAGTCGAATCAAGCAGTACCCCTTTCTTGACGATTGACGAAGTGGAACAAGTCCATCGACAAAGGGCAGTCAGTCTTATCAGCCATGTTTTTCAGCTAACGTATGCCGCTATACTAGACGCACTGATTCAAGAAGAAAAAATAACTCGCTGCAACGGCTGCGCCGTTCAACATCCAAGTCAAAGACAGCACTCCTGCCTGATGATGGATAGCGAATCTATGCCTAGACTTGCCCGATCTCTTTTAACCCTGATTGGTTCATGTAGAATGTATTACGAATTCAAAATAAAAGCGGGTAGATTTCGAAAGCGATATCGTTCAAGCATTCGCTTCGCTAGGAAAAAAATCTAACTGTCACCAATATTTTTTCAGACATTGCTCCAAACATGCAAGTCGAATCAAGCGCTAATGTTGTAACTTAGTTGAAATACAGGAACGTATTTGTTGTGTGGCAGCAAAACTGATCCATCTATTCGAAAAACCGCTTGGCTCTGACTGTTCTTTTATTAAGTGGTAGTTCCATTCACACAACCAAAACACACACATGACAGAAATTTTAACCGAAAACTGCGTTCTCTTCTATCTCAATACTGAAAACCCCGATACTATCTGACCTCTCAGCTTTTTTCGTTTTCCGCTCCGTTAGTCACGCACGCCTTATGCAAAACGGATCTCAGCTCTTCTCTCAGCCCTATATTTGCATACAAACTCTGAAGTAAAAAGGCCCAAGGGACAACCTTCTACCATTCAACAACGACAATAGACGGCTTAAGTTGTTTGGAACGATCAATATAAACACGCGACTAATATGAATTACACGTTTCTTGAGTGACAAACATAAACTTTATTGTCTTTTCTCAGCGAATACAGAAACAATACAGAAAGTGATTTGAAATGAATAAAAATACATTTATTGACGACAAAAGCTCCAACAACTACGAAATTCTTAGCACAAAGTATCAGGAAATTAGGATGCAATCAATTGTCTTCATCTTCGCTTGGAAGATAATGACTCTTCTTAAAAGATTCTGAATCAATATGTTTCACTGTGTGACAATCAGTGCAGCAAATAAATCCATCTGTCGAGAGTTTACGATCAACAGGAATTTTGCATGCGCAAATCGGACAAATCTTATAACCATCATGCCAGTGGCATCTTGGGCATTTCACTGCTGCAGTTTGGTAGATGTTTCCTCCGTTACAATGGTAGCAAGAGCCTTTTCCTTGACGCAAAATCTCTGGACTTGTGTTCTCTTCAGAACATTCAACGTCTGAATTTCCTTCATGTTCCAGATTTGGAGGGTTTTCGGTTTCTCTGCCATCTTCAACATCACTGCTTTCGGAAACCATTTCTTCATCACCAGCCTCACCTTCTTCATCTCGTTAGGCTCGTTCTTTTTCCATTAGCTCAGCCAAAGTTTTCTTATTCTTTATATACTGTTTATTAATTCCTAACTCTGCCAACCCGTCTATAAATGTTTTGAGGGCGCGGGGTTTGCTAACCTCGTCGTTATAAGGGAGTAACACATATTCAACCAGCTCTGAGATGTTGGTCACTGGTATTATTCGCTGGTTTCAAAGTAACTGTCCACGAGGTGTCCAAAACAAAATATCCTTGGAAGCCGCCATGCTGTGTAATAAATCGGAGGCCTGTTGTCTGGAAACAGCTTGGGAAAGTCCTTCTAAACATCTTTAATTCGAGGTTCCTCGTCATCACTTTCCTCTTCACTTGTGTTAGTGTCCTCATAATCACTCTCTTCCTCTTTATCCCAATCGACCTTTCTCTTCATATTGACCAGCACTCACTAACCACAAGAACCAACTGAACACACTACAGAGTAGTTCGCGATTTTTTATAACATTAGGGGCCCAAAGCTAGTTACAACTGGTATCAACAAATCTTGAATAAAGCCTCCACCCTCTTGAGCAAGGGTTTGCTTCTTTGTCTTGTAAGGAATACTTGGCTCAGCAAGATTAAGAATGGCATCCTTGAATGGAATCATTTTACGCTTATCTTCTTCAGAGACTGGAATATTTCCACCAAGCACATTATAAATAATTTGCACTAATGCGTGCATCTGTTGTGGAGTGGCTGTTTCTAGGAGAAACTGACGCTGATGTTCAGGGCAACAAGTTAAGATTTCAAGGAAACCGCGATTGTTCTTTACTACTCGAGACATGGTCATAGAATGAATTAAGGATAGTAGGCGCCAGTATTTTATAGAGAGCCCAGCTTAATTTATGACCAAAGTTCAAAGTCGTCTTGGTCTTGATCCAACACAACTGTTTTTCGTTTCTTCCCTGGAGGTAAAAAACGAAACTGCACTTACCTTTTTGTAGCTTTCTGACCACTCCCAGCCTGAGATACTAGATCACCAATAGCTTCTCTACTTCGCTTTGCAAGCGCTGTGTTAACATGATCTCCATCAAGAACATCTTGAGCGACTTGAGCACCTGTTTGTAGTGCCTTTTTGCCGAGTACCTTAGCACCTTGTTGTAATGAGGCATCGCCCAGCGAAACAAGCCTTTAAATATGGAACCTAAGCCATATCCCTGCTGAAATCGGGATCCGTGGAAAGCCGGTAAATTACCTCCTTTTTGCTTAGCTTGTTTTAGATAATAATCTTCATACAACTTGGTATTTGGAATGTAAAGTTTCTTCATTTCTACTCTGACGAAAATGAAGTGTAAACAACACTTTCCCAAACATGAATGACATACTTTCTCCAGTGTCTCGCTTTATATTGATTTCAATATAGTGATAGAGCAAAATAATTGAGGAGAAGGAGGGAAAACAATAGAATTGAGGAGGAGGAGGAGGAGGGAAAACAAAAGAATTGTGGTGGTGGTGGTGGTGGTGGCGGCGGCAGTGGTGGCGGCGGTAGTGGTAAACAATAGAATTGTGGTGGTGGTGGTGGTGGCGGTGGCGGTAGTGGTAGTGGTAAACAATAGAATTGTGGTGGTGGTGGTGGCGGTAGTGGTAAACAATAGAATTGTGGTGGTGGTGGTGGTAAACAATAGAATTGTGGTGGTGATGGTGGCAGTGGTGGTAAACAATAGAATTTTTGTGCTGAAGCCTATATCATTGTGAAACATGACACATTTTGTCAGTTGATGTTAAGCTTCGATTCAGTTGACATGAGTTGGTCCTGTCCTGTTTGTCAAAAGGTTTTATCCAGA
The DNA here is from genome assembly GCA_016490735.1 of Pachyseris speciosa. Taxonomy (NCBI): domain Eukaryota; kingdom Metazoa; phylum Cnidaria; class Anthozoa; order Scleractinia; family Pachyseridae; genus Pachyseris; species Pachyseris speciosa. Next base: position 1,943,830 of record JAEMWC010000023.1, read on the forward strand.
AAAGATAGTATGCAAAGACACATAAACAGTAAACACAATAATTATTCCGGTTCCCCTCCAGTTATACCGATGTCTCAATAAAAGTGTCGACGGTTTCAAATGCTTCACCCATTTACCTGCATGGTTGCAGGAATGACTGGCTCGGGAAAAATGTTCTGGGTGCAATCACTCTTGCAACAAGCTCAAACCGTGATCGATCAGCCACTGGAGAGAATAATCTGGTGTTATTCACAGTGGCAACCCGCTTACACCCAGTTATTGATGATGATTCCGACAATGGAATTTGTCAAGGGGATTCCACCATCTCTAGACAATGATTCCTATTTGGATGTCAACATACGCAACTTGATTGTCATCGACAACCAAATGATTGAAGCAGGAAGTGATAATCGGATCGTGAACCTGTTTACAAAAGGATCCTATCATCGAAACCTGAGCGTTATTTACATTGTACAAAATCTGTTTCACCGAGGCAAAGGCAACCGAAGCATCAGCTTAAACAATCATTACTTGGTCCTTTTCAAGAATCCTCGGGATAAACTGCAGATTTTGACTTTAGCCAAACAAATGTACCCAAGACAAACTGCTTTGTTTTTAAAAGAGTACGAAGAAGGGGTGAGAAGACCGTTTGGGTATCTTTTTGTTGATGTCAAGCCAACGACTCCAGATAGTTGCAGATTGCGAACAAATGTATTACCTGGCGAAGAAAGATTCGGCAAAGCGTTCGAAGAGAGTAACATTTCCAAGGAACTGCTCCAGTATCTCAAGCAGCAAACCCAGATGATTCCCCCGGTAATTCCGGAGATGCAGCGCATTCAGAATAATATGGATAACCTTCTGTATCGTACAAACCTTGGAGACGACGAAAGAGCGAGGCAGTACATGCAGTTGCAAAACAAGTTGTTAACATAAAAACACCAGTTCAATTCCTTAACACCTGAAGCAACAATTCTGCCTCATCCTCAAGGGCGGGAACACATTTCTAACAAGGCTATGGTAAACAATTTGCCAACAGTGCCACCAACTCCAGGTCAAGCGCCAGCACTTGAACCAACAGTAAAGGATCCAGCCCCACATCCCTTATCTACCATAGCAACCTCCACGCCCGCACCTCCCTCCCTCCCTCCGTCGATCTTGACACCCCCTCCCACAGTCGAAACGCTGTCGCCAGCAAGAAAGCGTAAACGCCCACAATTAAAATTTGTAAATTACATGGACGATGAACCAAAGAAGCTTTCAAGATGATCTCGACGTTTACACAGGAAGTCACCTTACAAGTATTCCAAGTATTGTCACTCAAGAAACGTGTAATTCATATTAGTCGCGTGTTTATATTGATCGTTCCAAACAACTTATGCCGTCTATTGTCGTTGTTGAATGGTAGAAGGTTGTCCCTTGGGCCTTTTTTACTTCAGAGTTTGTATGCAAATATAGGGCTGAGAGAAGAGCTGAGATCCGTTTTGCATAACGCGTGCGTGACTAATGGAGCGGAGAACGAAAAAAGCTGAGAGGTCCTGAAGATAGTATTGGGGTTTTCAGTATTGAGATAGAAGAGAACGCAGTTTTCGGTTAAAATTTCTGTCATGTGTGTGTTTTGGTTGTGTGAACGGAACTACCGCTTAATAAAAGAACAGTCAGAGCCAAGCGGTTTTTCGAATAGATGGATCAGTTTTGTTGCCATACAGCAAATACGTTCCTGTATTTCAACTAAGTTACAACATTAGCACTTGATTCGACTTGCATGTTTGGAGCAATGTCTGAAAAAATATTGGTGACAGTTAGACTTTTTTCCTAGCCGCTTTTATTTTGAATTCGTAATACATTCTACATGAACCAATCAGGGTTAAAAGAGATCAGGCAAATCTAGGCATCTTCGCTATCCATCATCAGGCAGGAGTGCTGTCTTTGACTTGGATGTTGAACGGCGCAGCCGTTGCAGCGAGTTATTTTTTCTTCTTGAATCAGTGCGTCTAGTATAGCGGCATACGTTAGCTGAAAAACATGGCTGATAAGACTGACTGCCCTTTGTCGATGGACTTGTTCCACTTCGTCAATCGTCAAGAAAGGGGTACTGCTTGATTCGACTTGTATGTTTGGAGCAGTGTTTGAAAAAATATTGGTAACAGTTAGACTTTTTCCTAGCGAAGCGATTGCTTCAACGATAGCAATTTCGAAATCTACCCACTTTTATTTTGAACACGTAATACATTCTACATGAACCAATCAGGGTTAAAAGAGATCGGGCAAGTTTGGGCAGGTCTATTGTTGCTATTGAACTAGAGTGACGCTCATTAGTATGGAGGAAGGCATTTTTACCTAGACGCTTAATTAATATGCAGGAAGACACTTATTATTATGCAGGAAGGCAGGGGAAGGCAAGGGGAAGGCAGGGGAAGGTAGGGGAAGGCAAGGGGAAGGCAGGAGAAGGCAGGGTAAGGCAGGGGAAGGCAGGGGAAGGCAGGGGAAGGTAGGGGAAGGCAGGGGAAGGTAGGGGAAGGCAGGGGAAGGCAAGGGGAAGGCAGGGGAAGGCAAGGGGAAGGCAGGGGAAGGCAGGGGAAGGCAAGGGGAAGGTAAGGGGAAGGCAGGGGAAGGCAGGGGAAGGCAAGGGGAAGGCAAGGGGAAGGCAGGGGAAGGCAAGGGGAAGGCAGGGGAAGGCAAGGGGAAGGCAAGGGGAAGGCAAGGGGAAGGCAGGGGAAGGCAGGGGAAGGCAAGAGGAAGGCAGAAACGAGGCTTAAAATGCTCAACCCCTACTACTTTCCTTTTTGTTATGGAAAACCTTATTCCACTTACCCTCTTATTCCTACATGTAAACCAGAATAGGAATAAGCAGAAAAGTTTAAAAAATGCGCCCTAATGTTCTTTTGTACTGCAAAGCCTCGATGGTGGTTCTGTTTGGTGGTAAATTTTTATTTATACTTCTTTATTGGAAACTGCAAACTGAAGAGCCACATAATATGTGTGTACAGCTAGACTAGTAGTTCTTATTATGGTCCCAAAAACTGAGGGGGTTTTTTAGAGTTTATTAATAATTGTTTTTTTTTTTACAGAGGACTTTGGAAAGAGAGGTTCGTGGTTGCCAAGTGTTGATCATCTGGACTGATTGTGATAGAGAAGGAGAAAACATTGGATTTGAAGCCATCAATGTTTGCCAAAGTAGTAAGAGTTCTCATTTTTTGTTGTTCTTTTCAGGCATACCAACTCTGCAATTTTGTCAAAACCTTGGCAACATCCACTCCACACACTATACCATCATCTCTAATAATGATCATAATTGAAGGGCTGGGGGCATAAACTGCCTATGTAGAGTTTTAGGTGTTTTTTTTTTTGCATACGTTATTTCCTCGAAAACGAAAAAGAAATCGGTGAAAAAAAAATATGGGACAATGTTTTTGAATCAAAATGCAGTTCACATGCAAAAATTTGGACAAATCCAAGCAAACTAAAAAAATGGCCAAAAATTCCACATAGGCAGTTTTTGCCCCCAGCCCTTCATGAAGTCAAGCTCATTTGTATGCGTACTGTATTAATATTCATACGTGAATTATGTGAACATTTGTGAAGAGTAAAACTAAAACTGGACGTGAAATGATTGACAGGTAGAAAGGATTGTTTGATAGTGTGACATAGACTATAAATTTGGCAGTTAAAACATTGATTAAGCTCATCGGATACGAAACTTACGTGAGTGCTGGAGCTGTGGATCGCTACTTATTAACTGCATTATCGGTTTGCCTTCCCGCCTGGTGATCAAAAGACTTCATGAAAAGTCCGGAGATCCGCAAGTTTTTAACGCTTCTGAAAGAATCCAGTTAGCGTTTTCTCTGTGCTTACCAAATCACAATGAGATATAAGCTTAAGTTGACTGTTGGGTTTTCGAGTACAGAGTAGAAGCCAGGCGGAAAAAGTCTGAAAATAACTCTCGTCTCAAAAAGCGGCGCGTCATTGCTAGTCTTGGTCCATTTCTCAAAGGTTGCCATGCTGAAAGCTTGGAAAGCGAGAGTGGTTTTTGGACTTTAGGCAAAAAGTGTATGTTTGAAGAGTCTTGTTGTACGCGCTTGGAGCAGACAATGATCCCAGAATTCATTGCGGTCAAAGAGGGCGCTGTCTGAAGTCAAAAACTCTCGCGGGGGGCGGTGGGTTGGGGCAGATTATTACTTGTTTTCAGTAAAAACTCTACCTTATAAAATGACTTTGAAAACTGTCTAAAAGCTGCTGCACCGAGGTTTCCATTGTTCATTAATTTTGAAGAGCGTATTTTTTGAAACCACTCATGACATGAAATCCCAGCTTGCTTTTACTGTTAGCCGTGAAATAGTTGGTCGAAACCAATCCTAAGACTTCAGAAACGCTACCGAGAATTCATTCGGCACAAAGTGAAGTCTGCTTGTGTTCAATGAGTATCTTGAACACAATCCATGGAAAAGTTGCATTGGCGTGCACGGCAAACATTCAAAGCAATATTAAGCAGTACTCCTCGCAATTCGTCTGTGTGAATCAGATGTACGTAAACAATGGATGATAACGTGAACGATCGCCGCAGTTATGAACACAACTTAAGCAGGAGTGAAACCAAAAAAAAAAACAAAAACAAAAACAAAACAAAACAAAACGGAAAAAAAAAACGCTCGTACGGGATTCGAACCTACAACCTCTGCGAAACCGGTGAATTGCTGTAACATCCGTGCTTGTTGGTTCGTAACAAAATATCTGTGACTGATGAACAAGTGAGAATGAATATTTGGTAAACACGCTGCCGAATTTTAACACAGAAATCACTTTTGCGTTGATCGCCTTGGGTTTTTGCTTCTATGGAGGCTAATAAACTACAGCAAAAAGTATTATCACGCGAGATAAACATTTGTGCGCGACTACAGTCATTGTGATGAGACAATCCATCACGCGTGATAAAGGGATTGAATTTCATGCAATTTTTTTTACGTTTTGGAGCCAAGTTAATTTCAGAAAAGAGTTAAGTATTTCTGTCAAATTCTTTCACTGTCGTCATTTACGTTAATTTTTATAAGATTTTCATTCTATTGTTTTCCACTTGACGATGAAAATGAATCCATCAAAAACGTTTCAACTGATGAAACCACGCGCAAGTTTTAATTTACTACGCAACACAACGTTCTGAGTAAACGAAACACGACGGAAAACAGTGTACTCTTAGGACTCTTAATTTTTGCCCTAGAACATCTGATTAACTCAAATTTTTGCTGTAGGTCACCAATAGGAGTTGTCTTGCCAAAAAGTTTCTTCAAGTCAAAACAGCCGTCTTTAACATTTTGTGATTTTTCAGCCATCGGCAAGCTTTTTGCGCACTGATTTAGAATCAACCGAGGTTTTTGTAAGCTGGATTTAAGATGTACGCTGTATTGAGGACAAACAACCGACTTTAGCGCTGTGTTATATCTGCCAAAGCCTTTCCGAAAGAACTTAGAGTCAACCAAGGCAACTAGGCGCTGTTTTCGACTCGGACGAACCCTTCAGTTAAGTTGATTCAGACTCAAACAACCTCGCTTTAACGCTAGCGTTGACATTAACACTAACACTAACCCTAACCATGTCCCTAACCCTATCCCTAGCCCTAGCCAACGCTCTAACCCTAATGTTAAGTCCAACCTAAACCCAACAATAACCCTGAATCTCTTCGGAGTGAGTGCTGTTTTCAGGTCGGACAAAATCTTTGCGCGCTGACCTGAGGTTAACCAAGGCTGCTGTGTGCTGTTTTTTTTTAAGTCAACCACGAATATTGTGCACAGTTTTCGTGCCAAGCGAGCTTGTTGAGTGTTATGATTAAGAAAAAACAACACATTGCGCATTACGTCTAACTGAACAGAAACGTTCTGTGTTCTCTTAAATCGGTTACGAGCATTTGGCGCTTAGTCTTTCACTCAAAGAATACCCTTGGGCATTGTTAATTAGCATACTCCACCATATGAAGGGCTGGGGGCATAAACTGCCTATGTAGAGTTTTAGGTGTTTTTTTTTTGCATACGTTATTTCTCGAAAACGAAAAAGAAATTGGTGAAAAAAATATGGGCAATGTTTTTGAATCAAAATGCAGTTCACATGCAAAAATTTGGACAAATCCAAGCGAACTAAAAAAACAGCCAAAAATTCCACATAGGCAGTTTATGCCCCCAGCCCTTCAATTATGTCAATAACCAATGGATCCTTCAGCCAATATTTAAAGCCATAATGACCATTATGCCTGCTAAATCAAACTTGTGGTAGTATAAACATAACTTTTGTAAATTGAATGTTTTAAAGTTGTTGAAAGCACACTTTCATATCAGTCTGGTTGATGCAGGGCTGTCTTTAAGGGCTGGGGGTTGGGTATTTTGCCTGTAAATTCTGAGTTAGACCCCAGTTACTTTGATAGAAAAACAGCATACAAATTATTGACTATAACATAATTACTGGATCACCCAGATACTTTTTGCACAACCCTGCCTACATCAAAATTTAGTGACAGTCCTGTTCCAGTACAGTAATTAAAATTACGTTGTAGGTCAAAATGATTTTAAACTTGGTTGAAAATCTTTTTCCTTTGTCTTCTGTATCCTTATATGTAATTATGAACAAGTACAATGTGTAGGGTGGAGACAAAGGAATTTCATTTTGACCTACAATAATTAACAACTGTATCGCTAAATGGAGGTTGGGTGCCCCAGACATCCAGGAGCTTCCACTATTGGTAGCTGGCTCCAAGATGAGACTGCTTCCATGGCTGGCAAATCCTGGCAACAGGGTTTTGAAAATGGGGAAAAGTACAAGGGGGAAAATGCAGAGTAGCCAGAGCAGTGGGGCAGTGGTGCCTGCAGCAAAGCTGCATTGGGGAGAGTGGGCGAGGGGGTTTGCCTCTCCTGTAGGGGGGGGGGGGTTACATCTGTATTCTCTGAGGTGCAAGCTGGTGCATTTCAGGCCCAAAAAGTTACTTTTAGTTCATTGTATACTTAATTAGCAGTTTCAAACACGATGTGGAGAAAGAAACAAGTCAAATAGCAGGATCAAATAAAGTTTTCCACTGGAAATTGCAAATGCTTTCCGCGACTGGTTTCCGGTCTGCTCGAATGCGAACAGTCAGAAAGAACAAAATGTTTTATCTTTAACTTTAAACCATAGGTATTGCTATTTTAATTTGTTCTGAAATTTTGATCCCTTCATCTTCTTCATCAACTCACTTTGGAATACCAAAAGCACCTGGCGCTACCGCTCTGTATAGCTGGTGGCTTGCGTAGGGTGTCGTCTGCTTTTGAAAACACTGTGGCAACCCACCCATAAGCCCCCACATGGAAGGGAAGAAGGGCACCTGTCACATTGTAAGAACAGTGGAACTAAGGGAGGGTGAGGGGGACAACCCAGAAATTACGCTACAAGACAGAACAACTCTAGCAAAAGCACTGCAAATAAGCTACACTGTACAACAAAATTAATGCACAAGGAATCCAGGGGCATGTGGACAATAGACAGCTGACTGCACAGGAATACCAACACTAGCTCAAAATATGCACTGGCGCATGATCAAGAACGAACATAGCAAACTGCATGAGAATGCAGACCCCTGACGGATGCAGTGACGCATGGGCATCACAAAAACACCACAAGGCATGAGAGGATGCTGACATTAGGTGAACGTACTGGCGCATGTACATAACAGAACTCCGCTGACCCTCAAGGGGACACAAACGCTCTTTGTTGTTAACTCCATTAAATTACATTTAACTGCATCATTATTATTATACATGTATATGTACGGCTAATTTGGTAACAAGGTTGTTGCTGTCATCCAGTATCGATCAGTAGGCTGATTTGCAATAGCCTGTCTGTTTACAGTGTTTACTCCTTTGGAGAACTTAATACATGTATGTGTATGTAACAGAACTGTGTTTTTTATACAGTATATTTATTTTTTATACAGGACATTTTAGAAATATCAAAGTAGTGAACTAACCCCTGGTCTAAATGATGATGATGTTTTTTTCTGTTTCTCTTTGATTGTATTTCCTTTCAAACCAGTCTCTTATTTCTTGTTCTTTTTAGTTCGTACCAATCTTAGGATTTACCGTGCAAAGTTTTCTGAAATCACTCCTCAGTAAGTGATATAAACTGTAAGTCAATGCTCTTCTTTTTCTCAATTGGAACCTTCTTTGTTACTGGTAAAGTTCACAACAGGTAATGCACTGACAGTATGTTTGGTACCATTGTTTCTTTGAGCATGTCGCACACCCATTTTAAACCAGAGCCACAATAGCAAGCAGCATCTAACCTCTCGATCCTTGTAAAAGCATATTTAATTAACCATACAACATAAAATGAGAAATTCACCTAACTGATATCACAACAAATAATTTATATTATGAAAGCAGCGAGGAAACTATGCATCTCATGATTGGCAAAAAGGTACATGTAGTTATCTTTTAGGTGTTCTCTAACAAAAAAATTTTTGTGAGCCAAATCCTGAACCTCTAAAATCCAGGGTACCCAGCATGTAAACTCTTGTGCAAAAACTAATATTTCCTTGTTGCCCAAAGGCAAAAGTTGCCAGGGGCCACCGGGCCGGTGCTGCTAGAGCACAGCCCTGAATGCTACTTTACTTAGAAACTAATAGAATATTATGTAACCAGTAAATGGCAAACAACAGGCAGAAAGAAAGGTTGTTGGGGTTGGGGGAGTGGTTTGGAAAGAAGCCATTAAGAGCTTCATTGTTATTCCTTGTTATTCCTTGTGAAGTAGAAGTTTAATTTGATTTAAATGTTTCCTTAGGTTCTTTTACAAAACCATTCATGAAATCCCTGGCCTGATGGAACATGTCAGATTAAAATTAATGAAAATCAATGGTCTCTTCCATGACACAAGATAATTCCATTATCTCATAATGACACCTTAAATGAGCTGAAAATTTTCAATTTCAGATCTATCTCAAGAGCTGTTCAGAACCTAGTGGAGCCTGATTTGTTGCAATCACAAGCAGTGGATGTCAGAATGGAGCTTGACCTTAGAATAGGTAAATTTCAAAGTGCACCTTCCTATTTTCCAGGTTTTGCTTGGGGCTAGAGTTTCTACATGTATCTATATTTAGTACAAATCTACTTCTAGCATTCTATCACAAATGCCATTCTCTGATTGGCAACGCTACTCACTATCTATTCTGTGATAGATATAGTGAGTAGCGATTGTCAACATAATGCAGGCAGCTTCTTTGCATTTTTGAAGTGTCTATGAGGAGGATTTGGATAATTGACTTGTTTAGTATTGAACAACTAGTAGATTTATACTAAAACGATTAGATTATTTGCCCTTGATTTCTATCTGTGATAGCTGATTTGGGCTGTGCCCTCATCAGCTATCAATGTATATGTTCATGTATACTCCGTATGCCACATATTTAAAGAGGCTGCTTGCTCTCTTGCCTGCACACAGGGCAATCAAGGATTGCCTTCTTGTAGCATAACAGACTCTCACTTTGTCTGATTTTCTTGGTCTTAAATCTTTTCTATCTGCAGGAGCAGCATTTACACGCTTTCAAACCTTAAGACTTCAAAAAGTTTTTCCCGAGGTTTTGAGTGACAACCTTATAAGTTATGGTGAGTTCTTTCTTCTGTAATGAAATATACCTTCCAACCCACATGTGCCTTATAATTGAGAAAACTGATGCAGATGGTAATGCAATAATGCCACAAGATGGTAGCGCGTCCCTTCGTCTTCGTTTGTTGCTTTAATCAGCTCTTTATTTGGATTTTTTAATCTCTCTTTTTTTCTTTTCTCAACGTTGTTTTTGTTTTAATTTCAACTTTATTTTCTTATCAACATATTCCTTTTAGCAGTCTTTCATCTTTCCTTATCTCCTGGCCCGCCTAGATTAGCTATGCTACCTGCGGGTCATGTAATTCTGTATTTAACTAATACTGAGCAAATCAATAAAAATCAACTCAATCAACTCTGTAAAGCATGGTGATTTGTAAGCAGTGTCAGTTAATGCCCAACTGGATGTACCCGAAAATGGTACAATCCTACCTAGCTGTATCAGCCACATATACACACAAAACCATCTAATATAATTGGGTGGCCTCTAGGTCATACAGGTGGCCATAATAAGCCAGCAGTGATGATTAGAGCTGCATCAGCTACATGCAACACACTAAACCATCTAAAGTAAGCTGTTTATTAGGTGGCCTCGAGCTCATAGAGCTAACTATTTAAGTAAGCAGTGACCTAATTTGTATCTCCATCTAAGTGGTATGGGGTGGGGCTTTCACTGTTTCACTACCTATTTGTAGTCCAGCTGTTTCCCAACAGCTATCCAAAGCCAGGGCTTGAAATAATGGCTGGTCAACGGACAATGTCTGGTCAAAAATAGGTTTTGACCAATCAAATCCTTAGATGACTGGACAATTTGTCCGGTCGTTTACACTTGTAAAGAAAAAAGTTAGAGTTTTAAGTTAAATATTTAAAGGTTCAATAATTATTATCGGCATTCATGAACAAAAATGAGAAAAAGACAGAACTTTTAATAAAATTAATGATTCGTAACAGTCGTAAAATGTCCGGCTGGGGTTGCACATTTTCGTTTTTGAAAACCCTTTCCAGAGCATCTGGGTGTTCTCTTGTTATACCGTATTTCCTCGAATAAGTGTCCGCATGTTTTTTTAAAATTTTGGCCTGTGGTGGCTAATGCAAATAAAAGAACTCTGCAAGCACAAAGATATAGAAGTAATTGAAAGGGACTTACAGAAAATAGACAGTTCTCCTACATGCACTGATACCGATGTAGTTGAAGCTTAAAACATTGCAAATGAAGTGCAATGGAAACATGTCTTCCATTTATCCCTTTCTTTTAAGAAATTTAGGGGGCGGGGGTGGGCGCTTATTTGAGGAAATACGGTATGTCCATACTGCGTTTCGGTGAGATGATGTCCTCAGACATCTAAAGGAACTCTTCCATTATTGTATTTTTAAAGTTCAATCACGCATCGTGTGGAAAGAGCTTCCCTGTTTGCGGCAATTTAGAAATTGGATTTACGGACCGTCACACGTTATTCTTAAATAGAAAAAGAGAGTTGTCTGTTAGTATCATTTCCCTGGCCCCTTTTAATAAGATATAGCAGTGAAACATTTTAAGAATTAAGCTTATTCATTTCATGTTCAAATTGTGTCAAATCAGTGGACATGTATTCTACTTGTGTTTCTTGTAGTAAATGCGCATCAGTTAGCTTGTATTATTATGAGAATCAACTAGATTGCAAGCCTCAGTAAATTTCATCAACTTCATAACTTTAGTAGGTGTAAATTTTTTACTGTTAGTATAGAAAACGTACAACTGAAGCAATAGTTGTATGCACAACTGTAATACTGATTTTGCTGAATGTTATGGCTGTACCGTGCATTCCACTTTTCCTGCATTGAGGTTGATGTTCATGTACAATAATTGCTTTGAAAATTTACTTGTTTCATACATAAACATAATGTGAAGTAGGAGGGGGGGGGGGGGGGGTTTATAGTGATAAGATGTATAGTGATAAGATGTTTGTCTGGCCAAAAATGGGTTGTGTCCAAGCAAAAATAGGTTTGCCTAGACAATTTGACCGGCGCCAGCCGGGAAATTATGTCAAGCGCTGAAAGCAATAGGAGGATCCTGCAGCCTCTTAAAACAAGTCCATTTTAGCCACAGAGGCTATGCTGGCAGTCCACAGTTTTCTCTACCAACTGCCACTCCAGAGCTACATGTAGTACTGTTGTTATGGAGGAAATTTGGTGGGCTTCCTGATAGAATGCTAATTAATTAAAAGCTGGCAAGTTTCTTCAATGTAATCTACCTCGCTGTGTATAGTAGCAGATCTCTCTAAGTTGTTCCAGTGGGGCATTTAATTTGGTTCCCTCAGTCCAGTTCTGCTGGACATGGCATTTTGATGAGCCACTCAATGCAAGGAGGAATCGTGGATATGTTTGTTCTTGCTTTATGGTGTTTGCCTAAACAAGTCCACACATACCTTAAAAATTAGACAAATATCATAATAATGTTATTGTTTTGGTCCCTTTTCTTTTCTCAGTGACAAACATCTTATGTAATGCAAATTGTATAAACTTTATCTTCATTTTCTTTCCTTTAGGTAGCTGCCAATTTCCTACATTAGGTTTTGTAGTTGAAAGAGTAAGTAATGGAAAGTTTTCTTCAAGTGTTTCTTATTTTACTTTAAGAAACTGAAGAGTTTGTTAAAAGAAGTGTAGGTACTGACTTTGAGATTTACTCTATTTCTGTGTAAATTATTAGTAGTATTCTTGTATTTAAAAAGTTTAGTTCTATCTGTTATTTTTTGTTAAATATGAGCTTATTACCTTTTTTCCAAAGCTTAAATTTAATGAGTTTAAGAACCAGTGTTTTTCATTTGAAGTTTGAGGAGCCAGGGTGGAATGGACAGCTGTGTTGTGGTTTAAATTTGTTTCTGGTTCCAGAGTTGTACAAATCAGTTTGATTTTTATTTCAATGAAAAATGAACCTGAGACTATGGAAAATAAAATTGGGGTGGTTTGAACTTTTTTTTATTTAATTATCAGAACTTGAATAAGGGTATCTGGTACAAAAATGATGAAAGTCGTATAAGTGCTGTCAGAGAATGTTTTCTGTCTTTTCCCTTTTAGTATAAGCAAGTGCAGCAGTTTGTGCCCGAGACATTCTACAAGATCAAAGGTGCTTTTAACCTTTCATGTCTATGCATTCCCTAGAAGCAGATGGAGCATTTGCTCCAAAAAGGGCATAATTATTAAAACTCAAAAATCAAATCAATTTATTTAAGCTCGATAGCATGAGGAGTGGTTGCCCAATCTCTCCCAAGCCGGGGGCTTTCCGGATTGAATTGGAATTAAGAAGTGTTGGTTTTTTGAGGAGACGGGAAAACCAGAGTACCCAGAGAAAAACCTCTCAGAGCAGAGAAGAGAACCAACAACAAACTCAACCCACATATGACATCGAGTCTGGGAATCAAAGTTCCCACGCCACATTGGTGGAGGGCAAGTGCTCTCAACACTGCGCCATCTCTGCTTCCCATTATTATATGATTATTGCGATTTGGCTTTAAAATCCTGATTTCTCTGAATTTGCTCTACTTTGGCAGACAGACTGGAACATAAGTCAGTATTTATTTTGTGGCCTTAAGACCAGAGTTCAATGAATTAGCTTATGACCTTTGCCAAAACCTCAAAAAACAGAAACATACAGTGCAAAAAAAAAAAAGAAGGAAATGAAAATGAATTTTGAAACGTTTCAGCACTTTTCAGTGAAAATGAGCAAACCTTTTTATCAAATCGAATTTCATGAATCGAATCTTCAAACATTAACATTAACAAACATTAACATAACATTTTATTCAGGAGGTTACAACACAAATACAAAAGCATCCTTAATAGGGAAATTGTGAGGTTAAGCCTGTATTAAAACAATTTCCCTAACTAAAAACTTACAAAAATTTTTTTAAAAAATTTCTAAAACTAGATAAAATTTAATGGCTACTGATTCAATAAATATTCAAATAAATTTTAAGTCTACTCTTAAAAACAGATAATAATTTGGCATGTCAAAGCTGGTATTGTTTCAAAAATTAATGTTGAAATTTCGAATTGTTGAAATTTGATTCATTTGAAATTTTGAACAGCAATGGGAATTTTTTTACATACCATAGTTATTCAAAGTTTTGAAGAGTGTTGGGAATTTTTGAAGTGATTTGAAAGTGTTTGCCACTGGTTGCACTTTCTTTTGTTTGGACTCTAATAAGAGGTCATTCATTTGGCTATAATCATAATAATATGCTGAATTTGGGCATTCAAATCACAAAATAAGACAAAACTACATTTCTGACTTGATAACAAAGTCAGAGTAGAGCAAAGTAATTAATGTAGAGAGGTTTGGATATTAAGGCCAAATTGCCGTAATACCCCCCTTTAATTCCCCCTTGACTTATTCATACATGTAATATTCTTCCCTCTTATTTCAATTAACCCTTGCACTGACCATCTGTCTCAGTCTCCAAAGATGACTACAACCTGACAATAACAATTTTGGTTCTCTTTAGTTTCTCATGAAGTGGAAGACATAAAAGTGGATTTTATCTGGAAGAGGTAAGAGGATAAATCTGTACCATTGAGACATAGTACAGTAGATGAAATATTCTAAGCAGTGAAAATGTAAAGCTTGTGGGATGTGGCTGGAGTGATAAGGATACGTCACGTCACTCTAAGGGCACTAATTAAGGCCACATGGTAGTGGGCATTACCCCTTAAATCTGCCAAATCAAAGATTGGGCCCAAGCATTAGCATCCATGGACAGCTTTTTTTTGTTTGGTACCATTGATGAAATATTTTAGTTTATTACTTGGGCTTCTAGTATTCCTTTACATTGAATGCCAAGAGTTTAATCTATTCTAAATAAAACCCCACAGTTCCTGGTGGTAGCTATTGTACAAAATGCAAAAAGTGCACTAAAACAGCTCGGCAATATTTCTGTCAAATTCTGTGGTCTGTTGTTATTGATATTGCAGTGCTTTAATGTTTAATTCTTCACCCTTCTTATTTTTAGGGGAAGACTATTTCACCGCTTACCATGCCTTGTCCTCTATCAGATATGTTTGGAGGTAGGATATTATCTTGCTAAGACTTTCAAAAAGGGGTGTCTGGAATACATGTAGGGAGCTGGATGGAGGTAAGCCACTGGGATAGTATCTTATTAACTTGCTGAGTTGTTGTACTGCAATTTTTCCAGAATCCAACAGCAAAGGTTCTTAGTACTTCATCACGTCCTAAAAGCAAGTGGAGACCTTTACCACTGGACACTGTGGTTAGTGCCTTGATGTTTTCAGTACTAAATGCTACTGCACTTACTTTATTATGTATTTAATTGTAAAGTTATACAGTAAAAAAAAAACTTCCTGTAAGCGGTCACCCTTGGGACGAGTATAGGTGTCCATTAATTTGTGGGAATTTATAAATGTATGGTTTTAGGGGCAGTGGTTTGTTGGTGTCTGCTTGTGGGAAGTGTCCGCAATAGGAGGTTTGTAACAGTGGTAGGTTTCAGATTGAATTGGAATCATATTGCATTACAGCAATCTTTATTAAATATTGTCCAATATGTGAAAACTGAAAAGCATAACAATAACAGACTGTCCTACATTGTATACCAAAGTCGAGTCTCTTAAACAATGAACTATTGTCCACTGAACATAAAATAAACTATTATCTATACAAGTTGATCATCTGTGAAATCATAATTTTATTGTTATCCTGGCAAGCAAGAGGTAAAAAATAAACCTATCTAGCGATAGTACATACATGTACCTCTATCCTGACCTTGGAGTGAATGAAGGATATAAAAATAACAGCGAAAAGGTTGAACTGTGGGGATGCGAGTGCTATCGATAACAAACTGAGTGCAACAACCAAGGCATGCAATCTTATTGGTCGGATCAATGTGCATGTGAACATCATATCAAAGGAAGTAACAACATATGAAAACATAAATCTTGTGGGATGTGTCTGGAGTGACAAGGATACTTCACAAATTAATGTGATCAAGTAAGCTGAAGCCACTCTAAGGGCACTAAGGCCACAAGGTAGCGGGCATTACCCCTTAAATCTACCAAAGCAAAGATTGAGCCCAAGCATTAGCAGCCATGGACAGCTGTTTTGGCCTTTAGCAAAGTTACATTTAATAGACCTCTTTAGCTTGTATATTTTGTTTTCCCCAATGTAGGTCATGTGATATTCCAAAGAGGATTTACCTTTTGTCTTTTCATAAACTACAACTGTATGACTGTGTACATAATGCATGTGAATAAGACAAAATTTAAAAGAAACAGTTCTCTGGGGTAACATCACAGGGCCTACATTGGGAAAACAAAACATATGAGCTGAAGAGAACCTCTATTATCTAATACATTGTTTGTTGGTCACGTTTGTTTGTACTGTATAACTTAAAAGTGGAAATAAACTTGTGGTGGTTTACTATTAGAGTGCAGAATTCTAATGTAGTCTTATTGTCTTGTTTTTTGGTTGCAAAGGCTATGGTTTTTTGCACATGCTTATACTAATAATATTAATATTATTATATTAATAATATTTTATAGGAGCTTGAAAAGCTAGCTTCACGAAAGCTTAAGATAAACTCTAAGGAGACAATGAAAATAGCTGAAAAACTCTACAATCAAGGGTAAGTTATTTGAAATCATTTTTCTGATGCCAATAGTCCAGTTTCGAGTTTACCATGACTGCTGAATGAAAGCACTGAGAACACATTAATTTTGTACAGGGTTAGCCTCCATCTGAAGTGGATATATTCACAGATTCCAGTGATATGACACGTTACAGCTCTGTCTATTGTTTAATTTTGAAATTTGTGGCACGTTCCTACTGGTATTTGTGAATATTTTACTTGAGGTTGAGGCTAACCCTGTATGAATGCACTCTCAGAGCTCGCGAACTCGAAGCTGGACTATTTGCCCTTACATTGTAAGTCATTTTTTGTGTAATAGGGTACGCTAGTTCAAAATTGCCCTATTACATGGCAATAAAAAGTAATTGTTAGTTTTTCCAGTTAGAGATACTTATAGCTTAGGGAAAAAGTCAAGCTTTTGCTAGTATTTTATGTAACTAGAATCTGCAACTCTGAAAGATGAACATGATATTTTTCAGAAGCCAGAGAAACATGTCTGAAAACTTTTTTGTCCTTGCAAAAATGCAAAATAATATAAATATCTAGTTTTATCTTTTTTGTTTGTTTTCCATTTTGATGCATGGAGAACTGACAGAGTTAATTTGTGGTCTCTTCTCAGGTACATTAGTTACCCACGTACAGAAACCAACATGTTTCCCAAATCATTGGACTTGAGGCCTCTTGTTCAAAATCAGACTGTTGATGCAAACTGGGGAGGTAGGACTGATAATAAAATATTGTACTTGTTAAGCCCTGGCTAAATGGCTAATGTTTGGTGACCAAACATCATCAAACATTGTTTGGTGTCCAAACATGTTCAACTTGATGTTTGTAGCCCTGCATGGCCCAGTGGTTATCAAACATGATCGAACATGATCAACAAGACCAAACAAGGTGGCAAAAATGGTAAAATGTTTGGTCACCAAACAATGTTTGATGATGTTTGGTCATCAAACATTTCCCATTTAGCTAGGCATGGCTTTAAGACAAGTCAAATTATTGGTATTGTTTATACTATTGTCTTACACTGTACATGTAGGTAGAATTGATAAATAACAAAAATATGTCAAATACAAAAAAAAGTTCCCTACATTTGACAATTGCAAAGATTGCATTGTAACAGCTGTCATTAAGGACTGGCAGAGGGGGGGGGGGGATCTTCCCCTGTTATTTGAGTTAGATCCTTGGCTAACAAAAAAATTAATAGGGATAATTTCTCCTAACTCTCAGAGAGAATGGGTCTGAAGTGATTATTATTATTTATTGTAGTCATGCACGACATTAATCACACAGTCTCATTCATTACCCTACCACAATGATTTCTGTGTTTGTAGCATTTGCCGCCAATGTCCTGGAACGAGGGCCCACCCCTCGTCATGGCAACAAAACCGACAATGCTCATCCCCCAATCCACCCTACAAAGTACACAGATGGTTTACAGGTATGCATTCTTTTCAGTGTCAGATTACAGTACACTAAACCTACTGTTCAACGTCATGAGGTCCAGTTAGGTCTATTTAAGCCCTCATGTCGCTGTAGCTTAATAATTGATGAAAAAATGCACAACTCCGTGCACAACTCAAATGTGCTCCCAATGCATCTTTCAAGTTTACAATCAATTCTAGTTTCAGCTATACAGTCAAACCTTGATTATCCAGACTCATGGGAACTGAGCTAAACAGTCCAGTTAATTGAGAGTCGAGATAATCGAAAATATGAATATTAATGAGCCAAAACTAAAACTGAAGATCACCTGAGCAAATCAGAGCTCAGTGATATACATTGCAGTAGTACAGCATGCTTGAGCTCAAAACATGTACAGATTTGTGTTTTTGAAGCGAAACAAATTTGGTTTGAACTGGAGTTTCATTACTTAATTTGAAGGGAAAAAGGTTTGGTTTATATTCATGAAAAACTGGGACCAGCTAAGCAAGTCCGGATAATTGAAACATGTGGATAATCAAGGTCCGGATGATCGAGGTTGGACAGTACTTTCAAATGTTAATTCTTACAATTTAGCAAAAAGATCACCCACTGATTTGCCAGTGGTGCCTATATCCAGTTTGAAAAACAAGTACAAAACAACACAAAGCACATACATGTACATGCAATAATTTATGATTCTAGTAATTCCTTGCCAGAGTGAAAGTCATTGCATGTCTTTTTCTGCTATTTACTTTCAAGGGCAATGAGAAACGATTGTATGAATTCATAGTGAGGCATTTTTTAGCCTGCTGTTCTGAGGTGAGAAAACAGTCATCTTCTACATTTTTTGATTGTTTTGTTTTTGAAATTTACTGAAAAGGGAAAGTAAATCTGTGATGACCTCACCCACGGGTATGTCGGCCAACACGTCCAAGCCTTCATTCAGCTTCTGAAGCATGTCAGACAACTAGTCTAGTCTCTTCTTGTCCACTCTGTAATAAAAGTACCGAAGTTTGCCAATTAATCTAGTGTTCACTCAAATTGAGCACAATACTTCAAGCTATCCTTCATGCCTTTTGTAAAACAGTGGGTTCGCTTTAAAACTCTCAATAGAAGAACGACAACGACAGAAAGCCAGTAAGGCAGTCAGCAAATAATACAGTACTGTTTTGTTCTTGTTACAAGCAGTGAGTGAGTTCCAGAGGAGAGAGTGTTATTTTACACGCAGTCACTGAGTGTAGAATTACACGCATAAAATGTATTTGGGTGGACACTGCATGGGCACTGCGTGTAAAGTGAGTGTAAGGTCCGTGTAAACTGCGTGTACTGCATGCACATTACATGTGTGTACCCTTTGGCCTTTCTGGCAGGATTCTTGCCATTTTCTCCTGTGCGATATGTTAGTTCGTCATGAGATTACCCTCTTGTGGTACCTCTGTATCTACCTCCTGTATCTAACCCTATGATGGGAGACAATAAGGAGGACATTTCTTGTTTTTGGAAGTCTTAACCCTTTCACCACCAAATGGGACTTTATAGAGTTTACTCTGTCTAACGCCAGTTGATTTTACTCGTCAAAGGGGAGGCCTTTGGTGGTGAAAGGGTTAAACACTATCTCCTTAAACAACCACTGCTTTATTAACTGGAGATTTGGTGCTTTTGTACTTAGGATGCAAAAGGACAAGAAACAAATGTGGAAATTGAGATTGCAGGAGAGAAGGTACAAGTAGCCTGTTACAAATTTACACTGATCAAAATCAGCAGAGTCCATAAATTTTGGCTCATGGTACGCAAATCTCTGTGCCTTTCAGTTGGAAATTTGGATTATGTTGCAAACTTAATGTGAAATCTTCAGCCAAGATCCTTTTTGAATGACTTAACATGAGGCAAAGCATTTTGTTTTTAGTTTTATTTCTTGATAAACTTCTGTTGTTAATGTTGAAAGTGAATACATGTACCTTCACAAGCTAATCAGTTACATGAAATACATGTTAGTTGGAAATAAAGTTGCTTAAGCGCCCACAAGTTTCCTGTAGCTCAGTGGTAGAGCAGCCAAATTAGTGATTGGACGGTCATAGCTTCGACTCATGTTGGGAAAACTTCCTGAATTCTTTTTATTTTTGAGGACATGTCTGTGTGACAATACTGAATACATGTAAACCATATCTTTCAAAATTATACTTCAATATGGTGAGTTTGAGAACCTGCTGATTTACTATTCTGAATGTTTCGTATGAGTCTTTTCAATAGGTTCTCTTATCTTAAGGCCAACCTTGGTTTACTCTGTCTGAATTTATTTGCTCCAAGTTATTTTTCATCATTTTTTTATTAGATTTTCTAACATTCATAGCTATTCTATGAGGCAGAGCAGTAGGTTATTGTTACCTAGGGTGTGCAAAAGGGTTTTGCTTATTGTAACACCTGTAGTTCTCAGTGGCTTCTCTTAGTATTGTAATTAGATTTTAACATAATTTTAGTTTTTAACATATAGTGTAAATTTTTAATCTTTGTACATTAACTGTATTTTTAACCTAATGTAATTTACACAAGGCCCCTATGGATACCAGGCTTTGAGTTGAATGGGCTACCCTGTTTAAAGTGCCTATGAAGCGAAATTTGTTTTTACATATTTATAAAATGTATCATTTGAAACTCATGATTTCAAAGTTTGAGACGTTTAGGGTTAAAATTGACAATTTTACAAGACCTCAAAGTTGTGCCATTTTGCCCTCAAAAATGGCATTCGAATTGCACGGTCAAAATAGCACGTGACTACAGTCTCTGACGTCATTTTGTTGCCAGAAGATAAATTCGTCGTCGTTTTCTTCCTCCTCCATTTCTTCTTCTCTGGATTCGCTTAATGTTTGTGAAAAGTCGCTCATTTCTGATTCGCTTACCATGTCTTCTCCCTCCAAAACTCCTCTCTTACAGTATAATTCTCTGTGCGTAAACAAACTTCTGGCAACAAAATGACATCACGACAAAGCATTTTGCACTTAACTCGGACCCATTCTCCTGACCATTTTTTAGGGCAAAATGGCACAACTTTGAGGGCTTGTAAAATTGTCAGTTTTAACGCTAAATGTCTCAAGCTTTGAAATCGTAAGTTTCAAATGGTACATTTTATAAATATGTCCAAAAAAATTTCGCTTCATAGGCACTTTAAATAAAGTTTTAGTTTACTTTACTCTACTTTACTTTAGCAGTAAGAGATTTTTGTTGTATTTACAGTCAATATAGAGATGCCTAATTACTAAATAATTTAATGTTATCATGGTAATTTAAGAGGTATGTCTATATTAAATAAAGGAAACATTTCCTAGTTAGGCTCTCACCTAACCCAAATTCCATATACAGGATAATTTGACCCTCTTCTGTGGATGTGGGTTTTGAGTTTTATTTGCAGGCCATATAGAGATGTATTTATGTTTTCTAACTCTAATTTGCTACCTTGATCAAGTTGCAATAATGTCCTGCTAGATGACAGCTTGGTTTGTGTATGATGATCTTCCTCAGTACAATATTTTCACTTCATGTTAGAAATTACTGATGCTAGAATAAACAAATAACAGTGATGTCTCATACTTGTGAAGAATAATTATTCACATGTGGTCATTTTCTCAGTTTACAGCTACAGGACTTATGATCATTGCAAGGAACTATCTTTGATGTGTATCCATATGATAAGTGGAATGCAAAGGTGAATGATTTAAACAGCTGATATCTGAGGGATTTAACAGTGGGTGTGAACTCTAAGAAATGCTGTTTGAGGATTACTGTGTGTAAATTTTTGTCACCCCCAAAGTTTTATGAGCGAAAAACTATTCTGAAACTTACTACCTCTCCTCCATCATCAAGTGCTTTTAGAAAGGTAAAGGGAAGGTATCTAGGGATTTGTGGAAAGGGTAGACAAACTGAAATCACTTTTTTAGTCTTTTTTTTTTTTTACATCGGAAAGAAAAAGAATGAAAAATGGCCTCACTTGTTCAAGTTGTTATCAATTTCTGTCCATCTAAATATCTACAATACCAAACTGAACAATTATTTTTGGGTTTGCTTTTATTAATTCCAATGTTTTACTGGTATTGTTTTTGGGTTTTAATTAACCCTGGCTGGCAGAGCTTATTCTAGGATTTTCACTTTGAAAACTTACCACCTTCAACTTTTCGTGTTTCCTTCACATTTTCATTTTTGTAGACCATTCCAGTGTATAACGAAGGTGAAGAGTTTCAACCAAGTTCCATTGAGGTTGGTAACTATATCAGCATTTCTTTATGAAACAGGAAAAGTGACTGTTGTGAAATACCATTTTTTGTAATTGATTTGTGTAACATGCAGTAATAGTGCTTCTATTGACTGAATTCTCAGTGTTCTAAGAGGCCTGTCCTCTGTGCAATGTTCTCAGTGAGTCCTTCAATAGTTTTGTTTAAATCAAATCGTAATGTTTAATTGTTCCACTGAGTCAAATTTCCGTAAAATCACTTCTCAATTTGTCATGTTCAGATGATAGATGAGAAACCAAGCCACCTCCATTGTTGAGTGAAGCAGATCTGATAGGTTTGATGGAGAAACATGGTATAGGTAAGGGGGAAAATTGAATGGATTGATCAGTGATTATTTTATTTACATGTTCAACTGAGATGTTTTTCATTTAAGAGTGCCAGTATTCCAAAATACAAGCAAAATAAATCAATTTTTTTTTCATTTAGGTAGTGACTGTTATAACAGCTCTCTCAGATCTTTAGCTGAGGAATCAGAAGTTGAAACTTAATTGTGCAATTACAGTTTTCTTCTTCGTTTGTGAAAAGACTACATGCACATTTACACATCTTTGCAAATATATTATATAAATGAGAATGAATATATGAAAATCATAATTATAATTATTTTGAACTGCGGATTAAAGAATGAATATGTGATGATCATCGCAGTTATGAATTTTTTATTTTCACTACTGCTTAAAGGAGCACTGTCACCGGGATTTTTGCTGTTTTTGGTTCAATTCTGCCAAAATTACTGCCTTTTACCTGTTATCGTGCAAAAAATGCTCCTACAGAATCAGCAAGATGAATTCCAATGAAATTTTAATAGGAAGAGCTAACCATAATAATTTTTTTGCTGATTTTTCAATGCATAGCTTGAAATTTTGAAAAAAACTGGCAAGTTTTTTCAAATTTCAATCCATTTCATCCTCGTCATCCTACATGGAATACAGAAGTTTATGGTGTCAATGCAGTACTACAGTCTTTGGCAACAAAAACTAGACCATTATTTTAAGGTTTCCAGTGATGCATTGGCAGTTTTATAGCTTTTTAAGTGATGGTACAATAGCGTGACACTGCCCCTTAAGTAGTGTACATAACTGCGATGATCATTCACATAATTCAAAATTTATAAGTGCTAATCTTTTATTTGTAGACTAGTTCTGGAGTAGAGGACAAGTGCAGAAAATGTTTTCATTTTCCTCTCGAATGCAGGCACTGATGCTACTCATGCAGAGCATATTGAGACCATAAAGAACAGGTGCTATGTTGGAGTCCAGCAGGATGGAACCTTTTTGCCAGGACAGCTTGGAATGGGACTTGTAGAAGGTGAGAGAGACATAAGCATGGCGTCATTGGATCCCTTAGGAAACTACAGTATTAGTACTTACTTTGAAATCAATGTCATTTCTTTTATTTTTCTTTGTCTAAAAAGGATATGATTTGATGGGATTTGAGCTGTCTAAACCGAGGCTGAGGGCTGAGCTTGAGGCAGATTTAAAAAGGTAAAGAAGGTTGAATCATTTTCATGTAATTTATGTCCACATACAATACATACAATATGCAGGAAAGAAATCCAGAGTACAGCTGTACCTTGGAACTGTGGCATTTTTTTGGAGAGACAAGTTCAATAAGTTTAATAAATTATTCTTGGGCTTTTTTTTTCAACAGAATTTGTGAAGGAACAAGAAATAAAGATGGTGAGCTATGTTTGGCTTGCTTTGATAAACATGTAAAGGAAGACCAGTTTGTTTCTAGATTTTACATGTGTTTTTTTGTTGCATTATTACACACGTATTAAATTAATTATAAAATATGTGTAATTATTAATAATTTATTTTCTTTTCTTGTTTTTATTGTTCAGATGTACTTGTACAACAAATAGCAAAGTACAAGGAGCAGTTTGTTCAAGCTGTACAAGAGGTTGGCTTAACACTATTTTTCTGTATATCTTCTATGTTCACTTATCAGCATGATGTACAGTAGTGTGATCTCTTTCATGTAGTAGTCTTTATTCTTCCGTGTGAATGGTTTTGCATAATGCAAACTGTTTTTAGGTTTGAGAACGCTTTTAGCTGCCCTTCTGGAATTCTGATTTGATGGTGGATTGCATGAAATATGTCAGCCAGTTACTCATTGATTAAATGTTTCCATAATATGTACTAACTAACAACAGGTGACCCTCAGTTCTAAAGATTTGCGACTCTGCTTTAAATAATTAAGGAT
The DNA here is from genome assembly GCA_016490735.1 of Pachyseris speciosa. Taxonomy (NCBI): domain Eukaryota; kingdom Metazoa; phylum Cnidaria; class Anthozoa; order Scleractinia; family Pachyseridae; genus Pachyseris; species Pachyseris speciosa. The sequence continues at coordinate 1,967,945 of JAEMWC010000023.1, forward strand.
CAAAAGTTACAGAATGAAAAATCTTAGTAAATAGTTGCAACAAAGCTTACAGAATTTGCACTCTAATTCAACATCAAGTTGCATTAAACATTCCTATGTGAGTTCATGTTTCATGGTGCAATAATGCATTATGGTTTTGGGAAATACACATTTTGACAAAAATATTAATGTACATGTATGTGTATGGTCTTGAAAGGTACTTTAATTTTTTGTTTACACTAAAAAGTCCTGTGTTTTATTGCAATGTATTTTTCTACAACTACAAGTAGGCTTGAGTTGGCTTCATCAAAATATCTAGAGTCAGTCTACTATTCTATGATACTGTTTTTGGTCCTTGGGATTAGTCTATGACAAGTCATTCCATTATGTTATGTTTATGCCATGTTTGTTTTCAACTTGTTAATATGATTCTGTTTCATTTTCATGGCAGGCTGTCAAATTGGATCAGGCATTATCTAATTATTTTGGAGATCCTCAGGAATTCATAGACGAAGGTTTGTGTGACAGAATTGCATCTGTTCCTTAGTATTTTAGATTCCAATTATTTTCTTAGTTCTGTAACATGTTTTCAGCCTCCTGTGGAGCAGCTAATTTACTCTATTTCCTCAAATAAGCACTAGGGCACTTGTTTTAAAATTTTGGTCAGAAGAGGGGGTTGCTTATTCAAAGCAAGGCGCTTTATCGAGGGGAGGGGGAGCTTATTAAGTTTTTCTTAAAATGAAATGGCAACTCTATTTTGGCTAATTCGCATAAAAAAGAACTGTCAGTGTCAGAGTTGATTCAGCAAGCCTACAAATAGATTCAAACTAAATGGCAAAGATGGCTGATCATTTCCAGCACATGGTACTGTTTGTGGGGGCCCTGTCCTTTTAAAGAAAGCTGCTGACATGAACAGTCGGCAACAAGAACTCTGCAAGCACAAGGAGATAGAAATACTTACGGAAAAATAGACTGTTCTCCTACATGCACTGATGCTGGTGTAGTTGAAGCTTAAAAGATTTAACAAATACAGTGACAATGGAAACAGGTTTTCCTTTTATCCCTTTTTTTTCCATTTTTTCCATTTATTTGCCATTAACCACATAAAAATACAAACACTAGAAATTTAAAAATATGAAACACTAGAAATTTATAATATAAAGACGATAGACTACAAATGTTTAAGGTGGTAATGACAAGAAAACCTATATAGAAGCGGGGGCTTATGAACTGTAGGCTTCCTGACAATATAGGGTACATCATACAAATTATGGGGACAGCATGAATTATGAAATGTATTATTTTAAAACGAAAAGAAAGAAAAGGAAGGAAGAGGAATGTAGCTCAAGTATATATTGTCTAAGAAAGAAGGAATTTTTTAGGTCTTTTCCCAAACAAACGGATGCTTTCACTGTTTTGAATTTCATGACTTAATGAGTTGAAAAACTTAGGTCTTTGAAACCGAATTTAGAAGTTTCGAATATTAGTTTGACAGGAAGGTATGTAAAAAAAGATTGCAATTTCTAGTATATAATGCGAATGTAACTGGCTTGCAAGAGTAAACATATCATGAAAATAAATTAGGAAGTAAACCTAATAATAAATGTCAGAGAATTTCAAAATCTCCTGTTCTTTGAAAAGAACATCAGTGTGGGAATCGAAAGAAACTTTAGATATTATTCAAGAAAAGTGAGGGGGAGGGGGTGCTTATTTGCTATTTTGGCCGAGGGCAGGACACTTATTTTGGGGGAGGGTGCTTATTTGAGCATGGGCGCTTATTCAAGAAGAATACGGTGCATGACTGATCCCAAAAACCTGTATGGTCAGTATAGTACTCACAGGGTGATCTGCAGTTTAAGTTGTTTGCTATTGTACATTTTTATTTCTTTGTACACTTTGGTCCCTGGGTGTATGAATAAGGAAGAATATTTGCAAGTACACCACTCAGTTAAATCTCATACGTGTTTTGATTGTCCAACATCACTCTTTGCTCTGACATTCATTCACAGTCCTTAGTGAGGATGAAAGAGGAGCGGAACCACTACGTCTTTGTCCAAGGTGTAAAATAGAACAGATGGTTTCACAGAAAACTAAAGATGGCAGGTGGATGCAAGGATATTCATTTTTTAGTTAAAAATATATACTTTCAGATTCTGTAGTGGTGAAAGTAGTGAACAGACTACAGGTACATGTAAAATCTGTAAACCGTACCTGATGCAAGACAAGTGTTGGCTCACTGCACAAATTGCCAAACAAGCTCAAGTTTTCTTTGCTGTTTAGAGAGGATTTCTCTGATGGGATAGAATATTGAGTAGCAGACTGAAAAGCCATGAAAACAACTCATTACAACCCTAAAAAGAAGTAATTTACTGCAATTTTAGTGTAATTACACTTTATCTCACAGCAACCTTGCCTCTCTCTGCAGCTTCATGATTGGTTGCCAAGGCTACCCAAGGTGTCGTTCTAGTGCCTTTTTCCCAAAATTTGTCACTGAGGCTACAGTGGAGGAATCTGTGTGTGATAAGTGCCAACCAGGAGATGTACATAAAATCAAGTTTAAATTCAAGAAAGGCTCTGTCCCACCAATGTTGCCATTGAAGTAAGTGCTCTTTTCATCAATAACTATCTCTTTGAACAAACATTACAATTAACAATAATTTATTGGTTAATGTATCAGCATGCATTCATTAAGATATGAAGCATGTGGGAAGTTTGGAGAGCACGAAAAATGAGAGATTTGCTTGAGGCATAGCCGAGAGCAACTCTATCTTCTTGAGTGCTCTCTTCACTTCCCAAGTGCTTTGTATCTCAATAAACACACAGCTGACACATGAACTAATTGGTTTACAACATTTTCAACTCAGTAGTTTAAAACCTACTTCATCAGCGTGCACAATGTGAATATCAAGCACTCTCGTGCAATTGAATTTGATGACACAAATTTACTAGCTATGCTATAATTTATTATAGTGGACCAACCTATAGTGGTTCAAGGACATAATTAACAATACTGTGAGGAACTTTGCGACATTTATTTGCTGTGGTGAAACGGTACCCCAGCTTTGCATCACAAGAAGGCTGCACACAAAACCATAGGCCATTAATGTCACTTAGAAGGAGAACTACGATTCTCAGAAAGACAACAGGAGCTGAAACGTGGCTGAAATTTTCTGCTGCACCATGCACTTTCAAATGTTCACACTTTTGTAAGAGTTGCTGGAAATTGTTTCATATTGATGCCGAAGATAATTATCAATTGAAAGAAACCTTGTTCTAGTTACACAGGTTGTGTTGGTGGGTGTGATGAAACGCTCAGAGAATTACTGGACTTGAAGGACTTAACAAGACTACCATCACAGTCAGGTAAGAGACGCAATCTAAACAATGTACACCAGTTACTGGGAAAATGCCTTTTGTTTGTCTGCACTCTTTTAAAACATATGATAGATCTATGATAATGAAGGCACTAAGCTCTTTAAACCAATTCTTATGTTCTCAATTAATGATAGATGTCTTAGGAATCAGAAACCTATTTATGCTCAAAGCATTTAATTATGACAACCTTGATATGTACACATATGAAAAATGATTCCGAGCTTATTAGGTATCTTAAAAAATTTGAAAAGTGACTTTTGTGCTTAAAAAAAGCAAGAAAGCTATTTTCCCTTCAAAATTGTCCACATAAAGTGCGCAACCAAATGAAGCATTAAATTCACCTCTGTGACATCAGTCTACTTGATTCACAAGAAATCATTTGTGAAATCAAGATTGAGGAAACCCTTGTAGAGAGGAGGATGATACAGTGTGGCTGGAGTGTCTAATTAAATCAAGTGTGGTTACTACAATTGCTCATTTGACTCCTATTTTCAGTTCTGCTCTGATAAGAGACTTAGGTCATTCTCAAGTAACAAACTTAGATTAAATTTAATAGTTAAAACCGGACTCTTCAAGGGAACTTTCTTTAATAGAATTCCTTATTTATGGAATAACTTACCCGACAACCTTAGAACTGAAGACCTGAGCTTGTCATGCTTCCTGGTTTTAGAGTGTACTGAAAAGTAACTGAAATTTGGCATGTGAACATTATTCCAATTAAGAAACAATGCTCTACATTTTTTTTTCACTGATTTCCACTTCCTTTTTGGAAAACAAATGTAGTGCAAATGCAAATGTAGTGTTCTCTTGTTGTCATCTTGTGTTGATGGAGAAACAAGAGAAACCTTGTGGTTGTTTGTTCCGATACAGGGTCAGTGATTTGCCAATCATATCACCGCTTCTGCATTAGAGTAACAGAATACTTACGCTGTTTGTAGTATAAATATCAAGGTTGTACAATGTCAAGATTAAACATTATGTTGTCAATATTTCTTGGTAAGAGCTTTGTAGATTGTACACAATTTAAAGTTATTGTCACTTGTGGTTCAAATCTTTGTTTGTCACTTGCCAGATACAACCTCAATATTTATTCAATAAGACTGTTTTCCCAATCTATTTTCCCTCGAATTAATGTAGTGAATACTTTCTCACTAGGTGTATCTCATTCCTCTGAAAGAGGAGGAAGAAAAACTCAGGCTGGTGCCAGGGGAAACCAACGCTCCCTGGGCCGTGGTCAAGGCAACAATAACAGAGCTAGAGGGGGTGGCAGCAGACCCACTACTGCTCCACATGATAAAAGACCTGTTCATAGAGGAGGTTCATCTTCCAGCCTAACCCCTGGGAATGAGGGGCATGGCTTTGTGCCATCTAGTCACGCTTGGCAACAAAGTAGTGAAAATAATACCTCTTTTCCAACAGGTACTTTTTTCTTTTTTCCTGTTTAATGTATGGCAGTGTTGAATAAATCATATCTTTCATTCATTTCCCTGCTAGCAGAGTCCTCTTTTCCTTGTATTCAACATGCGGGAGAAAAGAGACCTCTGCCATGGGTTGAAACGGTCTGTGTTGAGTATGAGCTGCGGACCCATTACGTGATGCTTTCAGCACATGATCGGTCAGCAAACAATACAAGGAGCATGCGTTTTAAAATCTCCATCCACGACCGCGGACGGCAGGTTAATCAAAGACCATTTTGGCCCATGGCAGAGGTCTCTTTTCTCCTGCACGCTGAATACAAGGAAAAGAGGCCTCTGCTAGCAGGGAATTCATTCATTTACCATGCTACAAATAGGCCTTATCACGGTTTCAGAGGCCATCTTGGCTTGTAGGCAAAGAGAACACAAATTACAGTGTTTGTATGCAGTTCCGTTGTCAAAAAAAATGTGTGTAGTGCCTGTTTATCAGCAAAAAATATATTGTTAATCAATAGTACTAGGCAAAGGGTTCCACTGGCAAAATTTGAGCGATTTAGCCATACCAGAAAAAATTCTCTGGCTTTTTGAATTTTTCCGTACATTCGTCTGTAATGTTTTGCCGTGGGCTGAAAAATTCCCGGGAAAAAATAACAGACGAATGTGTGGAAAATTCAAAACCCCAGAGAATGTTTTCTGGCAAGGCTAAATCTCTTAAATTTTGTCAGTGAAACCCTTTGCCTAGTACTATTAACAAGCAACATATTTTTTGCTAAGAAAGAGGCACTTGTGAAAATTAGCTTTGTTGTCATCACCATATGACTAAATAATTATACAAAAAAGGCCTCTTAATATGATAGCATAGTTAGGATTATTTTTGACGAAATGATGTATTTTTTTGAATGTATGAAAATTAAAATGGAAATTGACTTTGCTCCACAGGTTCAGGTTTCAATCAGTTTTCTTCAGGAGGCTCTTTTGGTGGGTAAGTTCAGTGTTATTCTTTCTGGTAGTTATAGGCACTTTCAATAGAATTAGGACCTCTAATAACCATCTTCGTGTTCACAGACCCTCAATGTTTACGACTATTTGCTGGTGATGAGCAGAAAGTAAGGGAATTCAGTTATTATGGCATAACTGTTTTTCTCTCACTGTTGCTGGCTACATGTACAGATGTAAATCAGAGATATGTCCAGGAAAATCCGTCTCCTGGTCCTTAATAATGGTCCTAATTCTGACATTCTCAGCCCCTCCCCCTCCCTCTCATATGACTGTCCTGCTTTTGCATTGTCTCTCTGCTCTCTCATATTCATGGCATTACTCTCCATTGCCTGGAACAAGTTAATCTAGAGCAAACGTCTCCAGGTTGTGTTGGGCCTGCTATGTAGGTTAGGTGGTTTCCTTACCTCAAGTGCCAGATTGTTTTTTCAAGGTTAGGGAAAAGTCAGGGAACCTGCCCATAAAGCCAGGGAAATTTTCAGTTTTAGCTGAAAGTCAGTGAAAAGTCAGGGAATTCTACTCTTGACTAGCCACTAGGCTTGGGAAGGACATTCCTTGCTGGTAAAGGTTTCAAAGGTAAAGGTTTCAAAGAATTCCTACACAGGAATTCAATTCTGTGGCTTCATTGCTGTATTTATCGGCTAAGGATTTGTCTTGGATGGTCAGTGGAAATTGGTTTGCGGTCAGTGAAATCTCAGGGAAATGTCAGGGAATTATTTCTATCCCAATATGTGGCAACCCTGCTTGTGATGCTAATGCAAAATTTAAATTATAACATAGCTGGTAAATTCTTGTAGTCAAATTCAATTGCGCGAGCGTGCTTCAAATTCCTATTGTGCACGCTGATGACGTAGCAGAGTGAATTTCTCTTTATACAATATTTAAACTACCGCGTTGAAAATGTTACAAAACAATTGAAGGGCTTGGTGGAAAACTATGCTAAGTGGATTTTTAGGAGTTTTTTTTTTCTTTTTTTTTGCTCCAAAATTGCTGGTTTTTTGCATACAGGCTTGTTTTTTTTTTGTGGTAGACATTGCCCTGTATTCTTTTTCGCTGCTTTGCGCTTAGTCTTCGAGAAAACACGGGCCAAAAAACGCGTTCACCTAAAAATCCACTTAGCATAGTTTTCCACCAAGCCCTTCAATTGGTTCATGCGTCAGCTGTACGTTCATCGAAATATGAAGCACTTGGGAAGTTTGGAGAGCACTCAAGAAGCTAGAGTAACTCTTATGCATCTTTTGTGCTCTCCAAACGTCCCGCGTGCTTCATATCTCAATGAACGCACGCTGGCGCATGAACCAATTGTCAATTATGAGGTAGTGGATAGTGGACTTCATTCTGTCGTGAGTTACTTTGTTTTCATTGCTAGTTGGATCTTTTTTGTGCCCATGTAACAGGAATGATGAAGAGAACTGCATAGTTTGCACATGTGGTCAGCCAGCCACAACGTTTACTGTGAAAAAGGATGGCCCCAACAAAGGTAATCATTATTGCAAGTAACTATGGGGTGATGGTAATTACTGTACATGATCTTGTCATGGACATCAGACCTGAACTGTAGCAAATGCCATAGTGACTTGTTTGTTTGTTTGTTTGTTTTTACTGGCATGACATGCCTAAAAGGAAATACAAAAAGAAATTAATTTTTAATGAGTGTCTTTATATCTGATAAAGACACGGCTAAATTTTACATCCGATTTTGATGTTTTGCGCTAATGTAGCCCTTCAGAGAAATACCAGCTACAGGTAAGTGAAAATTCAGCCTGCAAATTCGTTTCAAGGAAAATACCGCATCATCAAGGATCTGGCACCCTAAATTATGATTTCATTGCAGATTAAATTAAAAAAAATGCTTTCTGAAAGTTTCAAAAGGACAATGAGTGATGAGAATGCTGGTGCATCGTACATGATAACATCATGAAAATTTAGGAAAAATGATGTGGTAGAGTAAAACTTTACTCGTCCAAAGGACGAGTTTTGGAATATTTCACTCGTCAGTAAGACTTTCTGGTCGTCTCGGACGACTGGACGACTGCGAATATGCATCCCTGTGATTACACGAGTTGACACCGTGCAACATTTGTTAATCAACTAGTTTTGAATTGTGCCACGATGCATTTGTAAATGCATGACGTTTTCTTTGGTTCAACATATTGAAGGTTGTTTGAAAACGCATCAAGGATTCATTATCATTTTGCTCACTGTTAACCATTTTATTTTAGGTCGACCATTTTATAAATGTGCAAACAGAGACAATGGTTGTGGGTTTTTCTTGTGGGCAGATGATGATTCAGGGAGTGCCTCGTCATCGTCATCATCATTTAGTCACACTACACCATTAGGGCACTCCAATAATGTCAACAGGAATCATACAGGTACTTGTTACTAGTTAGAAAAGTATGAACAGCTGATCAGTTAATTTTGTGTTGTTATTCATCTGAAGACCACAAATTACAGCGGTGATTATATTGCCGTGAACACCTAAAATATGTCTGGAATGTTAATTGTGTTGTAACCAATCACAGACGAGATCTTCAAACCACAGAAACCACAGGCAACGAACGGTTTTCTATCGGTCACGGAACAAATTATTTTCGTTTTGTTTAACATGTTTAAGGATACAGGCTGTCTTATTAGGAATTTAAAACACCAATGCTCCCCAAGATCAGTGCTGAGGACCGCATTCAGCACATCGTTCGATTTTAGAAAGAAAAATTTAGAAGCCAACGCGACGCGACGACGACCGGCTTTCCATGTAACGACATATTACATGAAGACAATAAAAAATGAACAATCGTGTATTCTTAGAAAAATAAATTTTCAGATATGCATTCAACAATATAAATCCGTTGGGTTGTAACATGCGAGTTTACGGACATTCTTTTGGTAAGAAGAACTGCGATCTGAGATAATCATGTTTTTTTTTCTTTTGCGCTCAAAATGTGCTAATAATCGCATCCAAAGGGGACTTAAAATCTTCTTGGCCAAATCCCTCATAACTAGTTTCCTACAGCATGTAATCCCCCTGATATCAAATGCATAAATGCCTTCAGAGAAAAAGCAAAATTATATTTTGGAAGGAATACCGAAAATTGGCCTGGGCTATTTACTTTGCTCGGTTTGGTCGGTGGTTTTCCAGTTTGCGATTTTGCGATCAAGGAACTTCTGCCGGCACAGTAGTTCGAAGGTTCAATCGTTAGCGCACATAAATCCAATCCCCTTGTTCTACAAAAAAATATTAGCGAGGATTATGTTATCAGAAACGAAAACATCGACAAGAACAACTCTCGTATTTCAACTTTATTATTAGCTACCAAAAAAAAGAATAATAAATTACCAAAATAGTAAATCTCCCTGACCTAACAAAAAAGTGTTAACGCTTGCTGCAATAGCCGCGAAGCGATGGGAGTCAGAAAATTCTAGCGGCTTACCTTGCAACATTGTATTAAACTTGCAGTCAGGCGTAACTATCGTTACAAAAAGTTTGAAAATTCGCACGCCAAACCGTCGCGTGCGTCGGCCGGGCACTTCGGCTTTGTAATTTATTTCAAAATCGTTCAAACCTGTATTCTTCGCTATTATAGCACACACTAAACAAATAGGAAGGAAAAGCAATTGTCTACTTGTAAAGAAACTGAATGTGAAAACAAAACGAAAATAATTTGTTCCGTGACAGATAGGAAACCGTTCGTTGCCTGTGGTTTCTGTGGTGTGAAGATCCCGCCTGTGATTGGTTACAACACAATAAACATTCCAGACATATTTTAGGTGTTCACGGCAATATAATCACCGCTGTAATAGTATGTCAACTCGGGATGATAAGCATCGTAGCTTCATTCTCGTTTCTCTCGCACTTAGTTTTGTTATTAGTTTCCTGTCACAACACAAGAAACAAAATTTAACTGATTAATTAATGTTTCCACTTTTCTGCTCCACTCAGTAAGTGTGGCTACGTTTTCATAAATGTTGGCACTTTTATTCCAAGGGTTTCAGTAGGGGTGAAGTAGTCTTGCTGCTATCCTGCAGTTTGCAGCAGTCTTGAATACATAGTAGACGTATTATTTTTATTTTCGTATATTCATTGTCGCACACGTATTTCGAGGGGGAGGCAAGGGGGCTCTTGTCTTGAAGTCGCAATTTTCACGAATCACGACTCAAGTGTTAAATTCACTAAGGTCACGGAAAAAATGTGATCATAATGCAGTGAAATTCAGGTACGAACTCAACTTTACACATTCACGATTTACTTCTTATCTATTCACGATTCACAGCCAAGGACTTTTGCATTTCACACCTCACGGAATATACTTCAATCACGATTCACGGAACAGTTTTTTATCAAATCATGATTCACAGAGCACAAAAAAAACCGGATCACGGCGTCACGAAAATACCCTTGCGGCCCCCTCCCTCTGTTTCCATTCGTTCGCTCTCTGACCACCGTAAGGGACCACTGGACTGGACTTCGTGTCCTCTCGTTGTTCCTCCATGGATGTATTTCCTAAATGATTATAAATAAATAAATAAAGATGCAAGATGCGCATTATTATATGGAATCATGGGTGGGGTACTATTAATTTTAATACCATGGTGCTTTTCCTGCCAGGTTTCAACTCAGGGCAACATTTACCTTCTGTGGGAGTCAGGTAAGTTTCACCCTTGAGAAAAGCTGGGTTTAATTTGGAACATAGTGTATGTGCCACAAACTTACTCAAACTAAAGGCAATACAAGGAAATGGTTATGAAGGCTGTCAAACATCAAACCAGCAAAGCAGAGGCCAAGATTTAGGGTCACCTTGCAGCTCTTACAGTTGAGGTCTCACCTGATTGGAGACCACCCTTCAGGTGAGACAAAAGAACAAACAATGGATCCTAGCCCTGAAAGAATAGGGCTGCGACACTATCCCCGCCACTGAAATTTAGAGCGTATAGTAGCTGCAAGGCTACCGAAGATTTATGTTGGAAGGTCCATGACAGTGCACATTTTTTGTTTTGCACTCATGTACTATGCATGAATTACATAATCGTAATGTTTCTATTGGTTAGTTATATGAACACCCATAACAACCTATTGTTATTTGTGCACGGTCAACCCCCAAAATAGCAAACAAAAACATACAACAAAGAACTTTGCTAGGCTTCATAGCCATTTCCCTCTATTAACTATGCTCCAACTGAACTCTTTTTTTTTTGCACGGTACATGGATTCATTTAAGGACGTTCGCGCGAAAATCTTCCCACAGTGGAAATTTGTTCAGTTCTCGTCTAGAGTTTGGGCATGAGTTACTTATTCCAAAATTAAAAAATAATTGGGGGTCACCGACTTTGTTTCGCAGGAAAAGGCACTGGAAAAATGCCCTTTTTGCGATATATCGGCCATAATAGCGAAGTATAGTTTCATCGAATTAGCCATCAAAAGTCATAGAAATAAACTGGTTAAGTGAAGTTTTCTTTGCATAGGTCTTAAGGAGTGGATATTTTAAATAATTTCACGCAATTAGGGATGTTGTAAACATTGAATCGAATCTTCAACGACCGTCCTCATAAGCGCTACGGTTTTAACCACTTCCGGAATTTGATGGCAAAACGGAAGAAAATTTAAAAAAATGTAATTTCTTACAGTGAAATTTTTTTCATTTCATCAGTTTTGGTAGAGAATAAGTAGAGTAAATGATGATTCGTGTAAAAAAAGGTAGGGGTCACCGACGATCTAAACGAGTAAAATTGGTGTGAAGTTTACGACGCCATGTTTGTTTAGTTGGGGGCAGGTCAATCGTGACTTATGCGTGACATAATATTGTCGCGTTACCTGCGCAGTTTAGATGCGCATAAACAATTAGCGCGAACGTCCTTAAGTTAGACGTGCAGACTTTTATAGCTACTTCAGCCACTTTAAGAGGCCATGTGTAGTAAGAACAATAACTGTTCTGACTCAGGTATAAAATAAATAAAGAAAGAAATTAATGGACCCTGAACCATCTGTCTCTGACATGAATTGTCGCACAAAAGAACATTGAAAGAAAAATGTAATTTTGTTTACTATTACAGGCATGCTATTAGAAAAACGATTCCAAGCTGACCCAACAGGAGTTGAACATGAACTTGTAATTAATGAACCTAGTTTAATGGCTTAGTTGAAAATTGAATTTCCTGAATTCGTTATGTGGTAGGTGCTCTTGCTACCCTGTAGCACGAATAACTTGCAGCTGGTATATAGTTATTTCAAACTACGGGTACACCTAAAAACACGTAGCTCGTGGGGTGATTTCCCTTTTTAAAAGCTAATAAAATCTATTATTAAGTGTTCACGACGATAGTCTTCTGTTATGGCTGGCTTAAGTTTCATCTCTAATTGCAGTGGAACAATGGATACAGACACCTCAAGTCCATCTTGCCACTGCAGGCAACCAGCTGTAAGGTACAGTACCTGTACTGTAGAGCATGACATAACTGTCAGAGGGTTAAAATCAGTAGAAGCAGTGCTAGCAATTCATGCTTTGTAAGTGACCCAGGGCTAATCAGGTGAACCTTAATCCCAGCTTAGCTACTGTTTTGTAAAGATATTGGCAACAGATGTTTGCCCCCCAAGTTTTGACTTGAACTTATAACTTTCCCTCACACACAAATTTACTTTTGAAAATTCTCAATGAGCAAGATGAAAACTCGCTATCACGAATAAGCGTTAAGCGACTTTCAAGCAACCGTTCATTTATTTATTTCACACTATTTGCAAAGCAATTACAGCGGTTACACTTAATGATTACAAAAATAACATGGACTAAGGTAGATATTACAGGATGTGTGTGGTGGCCAAAGCAGCGAATGCTTTCGAGTTGGCCACCACCTACTTTAGAATAAAAAGAAAAGAAAAGAGAGAACTCAGAGCTATAGTACAATTTTTTTTTGTAGAACATTTAAGACCAGGAAACACACAGATATATGTATATTGAGTGAAGAACTGAAATGTGAAAAAAAAAATGAGAAAATAAGGGAAAAAAACAAGAAGAAAAGAATGGATAGATACAAAGAACATAGAGAAACATACAGGGAAGCAAGCAAGGAAGCAACTAGGAAGTGATTAGAGACAAAATAAACACGAACATGAATTAACACCGCCTACAGTAATAGTCCACGTATAAGAACCAGAATTTTCCAATCTAGCCTAAATAGGTTCTTATATAAATGGTACTTAAAGCAAATTTAGGCCACCAAGGTTCTTAAAATAGGTTCTTATATTTTCACATGAATTTTATCTGAATATACTCTATATATTATAAATATCATCTCATAATACAGTAGAAATCATTTATTTGTACCATAGAGAAATGCCTATAGGCAGTTCAGTGCAGGTACAGTATATGTCCTTAACAAAACATAACAAAGAAACTCATTCAGCAGTTTCTAGCAATACACTTTTACAGCAACCCCACTGATAAGAACCTAACTTAAAATTTTAGCCTTAATAGGTTCTTATGTGGAGGGGGCTTAAAATGAAAATTTTAGCCTAACAGTGTCTTAAAACCCAGCTTCTTATATGTGGGATATTACTGTAGTCTACTAGTGACAGCCAGAAAGTGCAGCATTTGGGCAATTTCTAAGTTATTGAATGAATTGCTATGCTGAAGACGTAAGAAAACTTTGTGTTTTCACAAAGCCTTGTTATGATACATTTCTGCCCTTAACACCGGTTTTCTGTTCTGTTCCTCAGAAAGAGATCAAGTGTTCTTTCAAACCTGCCAGGTTCTGATTTTAAAAACAATTGCTCGACAAAATTAATTGAAAGCCTCAATGCCGTTCACAATTACTTGTAACACTCGACCAAAGCGTCACATTTCACGTCCACATCTCACCCAACCTACTCCACTTCCCTCACCTCCCTCCAATGTTGATTTCCTCCACAAATGTTGATTATGAGTCTGACCTCCAGAAAATCAACATTGAAGTGGAAGGAGGAGAAATAGGGAGCTAGCGTTTCCAGAATTGTGACCGAGACAGCTGCCTTACTGCTTAATACAGTAAGCTCATTATTGCAGCCCCTTTTTGATGGAAACACTTACAAATAATCTATAAGTGTTTGCAGAAAGTGATTATTGCAGTCGTTTTCTAATCTAAATGCCAGTATTAATGACCATTATATTTTCATTAACAAGACACTCTGTTAATATTGGTTAGGGTATTGTCAAGGTTCCTGTGTCACATTAATTTGATATTTCACTGATTAGTCGCACAGTTTCTAAGGAAGGAGCCAACAAGGGTCGCCCATTCTACTGCTGTGCTAAGCCCAGGGGACAAGGCTGTGATTTCTTTGAATGGGGAGACACTGCAGGACCATCAGCTGGTTCCTCTTACAGATTCAAAGGACAATCAAGTGCAGCAAACAGTGGTGCAAGCAAGAAAAGAAAGTGTGGACTTTGCCATCAAGAAGGTATAGGCCTTGAGTAAATTATTTATAGTACCTTGAGGTAAACGTGAGTTCACTAATACAAGCAAACAGGGAAAATGAACATGATTGTAATAAGCAAGGATGTTGACAGTGCAAAATTGGCCAGTTAAATTTTTCTGAGGAAACTTTCTGTGATATTACCAAAAATGTATATCACCAGAAACAAATCTTTACTGCAAGTGTGGTTTACCTTACTTCCTTACATTTTTTCAATGGTGTGCAAGTGAAAGGAAAAAACCTTAAGGCAAATTCTGACTCTACCTTGGTGTAAAAACCTGTGAAACTCACGAATGACGTAAAACAAAGAAAACAAAACATTCTAAAAAATGGCGTACAGCAAGACAATGTATTATGAAAGGTGTTCGTCATCGTGGATCAAATGATAGCTGAGTTGATCTTTTGTCTCACGATTGAGTCACAAAGATGTGGATCGCGACGTTTCGACCGCTATACTGCTGGTCTTCATCAGGCGATGGTGTCGACTGGCTGCGTGTGAGTATAAGAAGCACCGTGGTTGGTGGTGATTGGTGATTGACTCGTTCTTACAACACCTCAATAGTCAATCTGTAAAACGCGGTATTGTCAAGTGCCTGTACGATCGATCTAAACACCTCATAACAAAACCATCAGTTATCTCTCATCAAAAGAAACACCTCTCATCGGTCCTTGTTTCCAACGGTTATCCGTTTTCGTTTGTAAAAAAAAAATCTTACGAAAACCAAGGGACGAACAACCACTAAAGAACCTGCCATTCGTCAAAGGCACATCGGAGGCTCTTCGCCGTTGCCTACAACAACAAGGCATACGGACTGTTTTCAGATCTGACACAACTCTTAGATCACACCTAGTGCGACCTAAGGACATTGTCGATCCAGTAAAACAAGACGGAGTAGTCTACAAGATTCCCTGCGAATGTGGTAAGGTTTATATTGGAGAGACGGGAAGATCTATGCATGAACGGATTAAGGAACACGATAGAGACATACGGCTTGCTCGAACCCAATCCTCCGCCGTTTCAGAACATAGCAACGCGACCGGACATTATCCGCTCTGGGATGAAGTTAAATTTATTGACCGAGACCCACACTGGTACACCCGTACGGTTAAAGAGGCTATTCACATAAGACTTCACCCTAACAACATTAACAAGGACAGTGGATTTGAAATTCCTAAAGCGTGGATGCCCACGATCAAACAACACAACAGCCGATCAGTACCAAAGCGGACCGCAGAGGGAACAATTTCTAGTCTGAACGACAAGGATCGAAATCCTCCAATCAACAACAGATGCACCAATCACCACCAACCACGGTGCTTCTTATACTCACACGCAGCCAGTCGACACCATCGCCTGATGAAGACCAGCAGTATAGCGGTCGAAACGTCGCGATCCACATCTTTGTGACTCAATCGTGAGACAAAAGATTAACTCAGCTATCAGCAAGACAATACTTCATAAAACAAAGAAAACCTCGCCAGGTTTTTACACCGAGGTAAACCCCAAATTCTTGTGAGCTAATGTTAAATATAAACTCATGGGCAAAACTACAACACTAAACCCATTTGGAAGGCATTGAGCGGCATGCATGTGTGCATTTTGTACTTCTTCCTCCAGTTCATGTATCAAAACAAACCGAAAAGTATAAAAGATGAAGAGACCGTGTGACAGCAAAACAAAGTAACAAAATTATTTTAGTAATGAATTGGGGAAAATGTGGCTATACCCGTTATAGGCGTGACAGGAAAGGTAAACCTTGCGCAATAACGCGGATGGGTTGCTTTGCAATGGTGAATTTTTCACCCAAATTATATGGCGACAACAAACATTTGTCTATGCTATTTTGTTAGGTCACACCAAACGGTCCTGCCCCATGAGAAGATAGCAAGGGTTCTCTGTTGATACTACTCTCGTCTTGGTGATCATCCATTGTTACTGGTGGCAGTGGTGGCTTTGGACAAGCAAGTGAATAGTTGGGTTTTTGAGTACCTATACTGATAAGCTTTTGCATTAATTGTTTGGTACAGAAAATTCTATTGCCCCAACTCCCAGTTTTAAAATACACAAAGTGTTTGTCTTGTGTATCCAAGAAAGAGGTTTTTGCAACAATGTTAACATAGCAATAAATATGCTATGTCGCTGATAAAAATAAATGACAAAAGATGTACGTACTGAAGCTGTTGCAGTTTTTTATCTCCTTACTTGTATTTTAATCCTCGTAGTCTTACAACCATACAGGATGCTGAAAGAATGTCAATTAAAATTGCATTTAACAGGATGCCGCACAGCACACTTGCAAGTTTTCAACTAGCTCCAACTTTGAAATTAATGTACACACATTATAATGCAAAAAATACTAAGAATACAATAATAAATATGATATAAAAGTTAGTATCCTGTCTATGAATGGAATTCCCCTTTTTTTTTATTGTTTTCTCTGGTCTTATTAAGGTGATTCCTCACATGTGCCTTACTGCGCATACGTTGTGGCGTCAGTTACCGCGCACTCGTGCGCGCCCACATTAGGAAAACTTGTCTCAAAACATCCTGCAAGCGGTGGTACCTAAAAAATTTCATGCAGTGAAAACAAAATCCTGCAGACAAGTGGGCTTCAAAAAATGATTCATGCACTGAAAATGTTTCACCCCCTCCGGTTTTTTGTAATGGTCCGTCCCTTAGAAACATGGGGTAGTTGCCTTGGTATTGAGCTTTGTCAGCCGAAATCTTCCCTTTACCGTCGTGTTGCAAAGAAACGAGCATAGTGACCCCCTTTTTATTGGTGTTACTTACTCGTAATAGGCACACGAAAAACATATTTTAAGGAGAAATAAAGTTAAGTAGAGGTTGGATTATTCATGTATACATGACGTGAAACTCTGCATTTGGAGCCAGGGAGGAGTAAGAGATGATGACGTAGTGATCCAATTTCTTCACATTATTTGCAAGATCGGGCAGTTTGAAATCATTATACTGAAAGATTATAGTCCTAGCCTGTATACAGGCTCTTCATTTGGGCAACTCAGAGAGTTTTTCGCTTCGAATAATGGCACGCGGTCAAAGCTGTGACCGAGCACCATTTGAAAGCATAATCGAGGCAAAAAAAAAACCCTGAATTAATTGCCCAAATGAGGAGCCTGAATGCAGGGTATTATAGCCCAGACAAACAAGTAGGTTCTAGGTTTCACTATGTACTATTCTTAGTTTTTGCTACATAATAACAGGTAGAATAAGGGCTTGCAGGGTGAAAACAAGCACGGGAACCCCATCTTGTTTTGTTATTTTTTTTTCAATGTCCTCTTCATGGTTATCAATTGTACCAAGTTTGAAAAAAATCTTAATAGTACATCCTTCTCAACTTACAAGGGAATTACCTTAACCTTGACTAGTTGATTCAACCTTGACTCAGTATCTTGATGTACGGGATGACGGCAAAACCTGTAGCCGAATCCTCGTCCACAGCGAAGTTAAAGGGGCAGTGTCACGCTATTGTACTATCATTTTAAAAAGTTTAAAACTGCCAATGCATCAGTGGAAAGCTTAAAATAATGGTCTAGTTTTGTTGCTAAAGACGGTGGTACTGCATTGACACAATAAACTGCTGTATTTCATCAAAGATGACGAGGATGGAAATGGATTGAAATTTGAAAAAACTTGCCAGTTTTTTCAAAATTTCAAGCTATGCATTGAAAAATCGCCCAAAATATTATTATGGTTAGCTCTCCCTGCTAAAATTTCATTGGAATTCATCTTGCATATTCTGTAGGAGCAATTTTTGCACGATAACAGGTAAAAGGCAGTAATTTTGGCAGAATTGAACCAAAAACAGCAAAAATCCCGGTGACAGTGCTCCTTTAAGAGAAGGAGTAACTGGTTTTAAACAGTTACGGAGAAAAGTGTTTGGGTTGCCATTGACTTTTAAGACGTCAAAAACATCCGGAGGATTAAAGAACCTATCAAGAGAGTTTTCTGTAGCCACAACGTTAAAGTTGCCCAAAAACCTTTTCAGACGTTAGATCATAGTTTTGGTTAACCTAAGAATCCTGTGTTGAGGGAGCAACGAACTGACACTGTTTACTCTATTCCATGCAATGACTGTGATCATGAGTACATCGGACAGACCAAACGTCAGTTTGGTACACGTTTAAAAGAGAGTAAAAAAGCAGTTTTTCTTTGCAAAAAGAAAAACTCCGGAACTTTGTCGGAACATGCTTGCCAAACCAACCATACCACTAACCGGCGGTACCATCAACGGCTTTGTTTGGAAGCTTGGCACATCAACTTCACCCACGCTCCTTTAAACCGTGACGATGGCGGCTTTTTACCTGACACCTATTTACACCTCATCAAAAGGACAGGTTGTTTTAAAATTAGTGAGCGTATAAAAGGATCCTTGTTGCAACATTAGATCACCCCTGATGAAGACACTTGACAGGAGTTTCGAAACGCTGGGTTGTGAATTGTAACTTTTTAATTTACATTCCACAATCTTCAAACCAGAGTAGCATCAAACCATACCTGAGCAGAAGTGTGACACATTAAACATATATACTTGACGTACTGAGCTTTTCCGCTGATCACATGTACCCTAGGTTCACTGTTTCCTTTCTTCCCGCCATTGTTTAATTTCATGTTTGATCTGCTTAGCTTCCCGTGGGAATTTGTGCAGGTAGGTTTTTGTATATACATGACATCCTTCTTTCTGTGTGGCAGAATTATCGCGTAGCACGAAGTTACCTTTTAGTTTAATAGCTTCTCTTCGCTATTATATCTGTGTGAAGCGGCTACAGGTTGCTATTGTGGAACCTTAACCGGATTAATGTCTCGTTCGCCGCGCGCTTGCTATAGATTTAAGTCTTAAATTATATTACCGGTAGCTTGGTTAATATTAAGCTTAATGGTTTCTGTGGTCAAATGAGCTTACATGTGATACATTACTACAGAGTACAGGGTCACTTTTCTAGTTACATTAATTGAAGTGGATCGCGATCGTCGGCTCGTCACGCTGGAACGCGTTGAACTGACCAAACTACTCGGCGTGCATTTACACGAGCATCTCAAGTGGGAACAGCATGTGAAAGAACTTGTTGCAAATCGTGCGAAGGTACTTAGGCCTGATTCAGATACCGATCTTTCCATGAGCCGAACTTAATTCGAATTTGGAACGACCTAAATTAATAAAAGTACGCCTGTCGATTCAGATTTCGAACTTAATTTGCCGTTCCACAGGCGTTCCTAATACAGTACCAGTTCTGAGCTTTTAAAAATATAACAATATATTAATTGTGCATTAGGTTCGGCACATGAAAAGTTCAGCGTCCTAATCAAAGCCGTTACAAAGTCGAAATTTCCGCCTCATCCAGGCGAAAAGAACGGCTGAGCCTTTCCAAATTGAAATAGCCGTTCCTAATTGATTCGAACTTTTGATGTAAACACTTACTTAAGGGGGACTAACTTAACTACAGACTTAGCGTTGTTGCCAAGGGATTTTTATGGATTGTATTTGTAAAACACGGTTTTTTGGTGTTTTTGCCACTATATTGGTGAAACGTGCGAAGACATTTATAAATTGTTATTGCGCATGCGCAACTTGCCCCAGGCCCCAGGTCCCTAAACCTTGGAGAAAATTATGTGAAGTTCCAATTTTTTTTGGCCAATCGGAGATATTCCAGCCTTCTTTACAAGACTACGTAAGCAATTGTTGTTAACGTATATAACTGCAATGATAATGATGAAATGGTATGAATTTGCGTGCTTATGACATCATAAATCTTACAAAAACGCGAATTTCCAAAAATCGATACATAGAGTTTTGCATCTTGGCGATCATTAACTATTGGCACCATTTTTGCTATCAAGAAGTGTACGCCACTCGAGTTTTAGGCCTTTTTTTGTTCTGGTCACGTGACTTACCAAATATGGTTGTGAATCGAAAACCTTGTAAAACTTATTAATTGTAAAAACATAGCCAGACAGCTTGTCTGTGCAAGCTAGGGTTTCCAAGATATGAGGGTTGGGAACTTTCCATAGCAACAAGGCTAGCTAATTTTGTAGTTAAGTTAGTCCCCCCTTAATTGAAGGCATTAGGTTTGGCTCATGAAAATTACAGTGTCTGGATCGGGTCTTGGTGTATTACGAAAGATAAAGAACTTTGCTGATTTTCATCTTAGGAAACTCTTCAAGCATTAGTCCTTTCAAAGATAGATTATTGTGATACTGTATTCTACTATTTACTTGATTTCCTGTTGAAACGCAGTGATTACAATTCGCAGCAGCAAGTTTTATCACAGGACAATACATCCAGGAAAACAAAGACATTCTTAAACTTGGATGGCTACTAATAATAATAAATAAATCAATAAAATAAAAACTGTATTTCAGTAATCAAGTTACTTTATTTTGCAATCAAGTAACTAGTCTAATAGCCTCTCTGATCATCTAAGGTGTGATGACTTTAGCTATTATTGCAGGGAAGTTAAATCGCTTCTTTTATCTAGATAAATCTTGGATCCCTATTTGTATTTTTATCTATTTATTTACTTTTTATTTGTTGCAAATGTATGGCAAGCCAAATGTAGCAATATTCAACTCGTCTAATTTTATATTCAGTTATGTATTTTGTTTTCAACTATTGGTTTAATATTCAACTTTTATTTAACCTTCAATACATCATTCAACATTCAACTATTTATTCAACATTCAACTAGTCATTCAACATTCAACACATCATTCAACATTCAACGTATCATTCAACATTCAACGTATCATTCAACATTCAACTATTTATTTAACATTCAACTATTGATTTAACATTCAACACATCATTCAACATTCAACTATTCATTCAACATTCAACACATCATTCAACATTCAACTATTCATTCAACATTCAACGCATCATTCAACATTCAACTATTCATTCAACATTCAACGCATCATTCAACATTCAACTATTCATTCAACATTCAACGGGTCATTCAACCGGTAAGTATAAAATATGGACTGGCATTGCGGACCCGGACTGTGGACTGGGCCGTAATGCACTTGTCATCGGCTTCCCCGTGGGGTCGAACCCGGGGCTAACCAGGGGGATTGTAAAATCAGTCAAGCAAACTTGAGGAATTTCCCCGGGGGGTCGGGGAATCTGTCAAGACAAAGTCCCCTGGATGAGGTGTCTCTCACAGTCAGTATGAAAAAAAAATAAGACTGCGGACTGCGGACCCGGACTGCGGACTGGGTATAAAAGGCGGACTGAGTATAAAATGAGGACTGAAGGCTGCGGACTAGGTACAAAACAATGTGCAAAAGGCGGGTATAGGCATGGCCCACCCTATGACCTACCGGTGGTCATTTTTTTTTAAACTCAGTCCAACCTGTGTAAACTGAACGTTTTCCGTCAACACTCCCTGTGATACCAACGACTCTCTCGGCGGCGGTTCACTCAAATTTTTCAGTGTTAAACAGACTAGCGGGTAGATTGGAATCAGGAAAACTAGAATGCCGTATAAACACAACTTTCGGGCAGCTATCGTAAGGAAGAGGCTATGGTCCTATTCCGTGCAGATCAGCCAGCAAACTGGGTAACAGTTTCTGTCACTTACAGGTAAGAATCCAAAGCAGCGTGAAGTAGTGTAGCATCCAAGCATGTAATACACCTGCACGTAGCGTTTATGATATGAAACGTAATTATTTTAATACTGAAGGCCTCATGTTTTCCCGTCGTTGGCACCGTCAACAGTGTAAACTTTATGCACGTGTCATTGGCTTCCCCGCGGGGTAGACTCCCTGGCCTACCAGGGAGATATGTGGGGGACTATAAGGAGATGGATGTGATTCTTTGTCCGAGGGTAGGGGAAAATCTTGACAATGATTTACGATCACAGATTAGGGGTGGGGAAATTCACAAGTTTGAAAAGGATGTCACGGGGATTTTCAGCTGAGAGACACCGCACCCTGGGGGCTTTGTCTTGAGAGATTCCTCTACCCCCCCCCCCCCCCCCCCCCGGAAAGGTTCCTCATGTTCGCTTGACTGATTTTACAATCCCCCTGGTTAGCCCGGGGATCGACCCCACGAGGAAGCCGATGACGATGACATGTGCATTATATGACGTTGCGTTACTTTACGTTACGCCTGGTGGTCAGAGCACATCAGGTGTTTATTCTTATATACTTTTGAAACAGAAATTGAAAGTAAGTTCAGCTCCAAGGTTTTTTTCTCTCCTCAATCTTTTTCTTCAAAAACATTTTGGAAATTGAGACAGGAAACATAATTTGGGACAGAATCAAATGCACGTGCATTACTGTGGGAACGGCGAACAGTGATTGGTTGAAGTTTTACCAAAATTTACATACCTCAGGAGATGTGATTGTCTTGGAATTTTGGAAAACATTTAATTTAAAAAGAATTAGAGGTCTGAAAAATTCCGAATTCAGTTCAGTACCATGAGTCTGCTTAGAAAATTTGAGCGAAACGCCGCCGAGAGAACAGAAGAGAGTCATAGGTATGACAGATTGACGGAGAACGTTGTTTACACAGGTTTCCAGCAATGCTGAGCCGAGTGGACAGCTGTATTAATTTCAGTTCTTTAATTGTTTTTCTTAACAAGAAGACCTGTCACGCGAGATTCCCACCATTTTTATCATATTAACCTTCCTCATGGAGTAGCGTGATCAAAAAATCGAACGATCGAAGAGACAGGACCCTGTTATTGAAAACAGTGTGCTCGTGTTTTTTGCACTGAAAAGGAAAATAATTAACTGTAAAACATTGCGAAAATATTGAAAAACTTAAAACCATCTCGGTGAAAATTTTAGAATAGCCTAGTGTCTTAAACGGGATTACGCCTTACAGAACTGAAAGTATATCAACAATACGATAAAGAAAGTTTGCTGTAGAAGTCTCGTTTTCGATTACATCTGATTTGTTAAGAATGAAGGTTAGTTGGCTCACATGTATCATTTATTTTCAGTTGACTAGCTAGCATGTGCAAAGTGGAATTGCGCATTAAACTAGTTCAAAACAACTGGTAGATCCTGTGGACATTATTTTCCTGGTGTATCTTCAAACTATAAACCCGCGGTGCGAAACACCGAGTTTTAAAAAATTGAGCACCGGTAGGCCACAGGGAGGGCCATAGACTAAGCCATAGTCTACACCATGGCCTAGGCCACGGTTTGTCCACTCCCGCCTTTTGCACAGTGTTTTGTACTCAGTACGCGTTTGGTACCTAGTCCTCGTTTTATGCACATGTCATCGGCTTCCCCGTGGGGTCAACCCCCGGGCCTACCAGGGAGATTTGTGGGGAAATACAAGGAGATGGATGGGATTCTTTGCCTGAGGGTAGGGGAAAATCTTGACATTGTTTTACGATCAAAGATTAGCGGGGTGGGGAATTCACAAGTTTGAAAGGATGTCACGGGGATTTTCATCTGAGAGACACCTCATCCAGGGGACTTTGTCTTGACAGATTCCCCGACCCCCCGGGGAAATTCCTCAAATTGGCTTGACTGATTTTACAATCCCCCTGGTTAGCCCCGGGTTCGACCCCACGGGGAAGCCGATGACAAGTGCATTACGGCCCAGTCCACAGTCCGGGTCCGCAATGCCAGTCCATATTTTATACTTACCGGTTGAATGACCCGTTGAATGTTGAATGAATAGTTGAATGTTGAATGATGCGTTGAATGTTGAATGAATAGTTGAATGTTGAATGATGCGTTGAATGTTGAATGAATAGTTGAATGTTGAATGATGTGTTGAATGTTGAATGAATAGTTGAATGTTGAATGATGTGTTGAATGTTAAATCAATAGTTGAATGTTAAATAAATAGTTGAATGTTGAATGATACGTTGAATGTTGAATGATACGTTGAATGTTGAATGATGTGTTGAATGTTGAATGACTAGTTGAATGTTGAATAAATAGTTGAATGTTGAATGATGTATTGAAGGTTAAATAAAAGTTGAATATTAAACCAATAGTTGAAAACAAAATACATAACTGAATATAAAATTAGACGAGTTGAATATTGCTACATTTGG
Organism: Pachyseris speciosa; assembly: GCA_016490735.1. Taxonomy (NCBI): domain Eukaryota; kingdom Metazoa; phylum Cnidaria; class Anthozoa; order Scleractinia; family Pachyseridae; genus Pachyseris; species Pachyseris speciosa. Next base: position 1,992,191 of record JAEMWC010000023.1, read on the forward strand.
CTTGCCATACAAATGTTCTTATTCTATTGTAAATATTGTCACATACAACTGTATTGTTAAATTCCAGTGGTGTCTGTTCTAAGTTTGTAAACCAACTTTCCAGTGTGATCTGTTGGTGGTAGTTAGTACAGTATGTAATGCATTTAGCAGAATCCCATTCAATTATGTGGTTTGTCAGTAAATGGTGTTCAGCAATGTTATTATTATTACCAACTTAGAACAGACACCACTGAACTGTTGCCAACAACTTCCTTCACCTTAGAAACAACTTATTCACGATAACAACAACAAACAAACAAACAATAGACAAACCGACTAATTTTACTTACAATACACCTACAGACATTTGACTAACAAAAGACAGATCGAAACCACAGTTTACAGTCTTCACAGCTAATAACATCACGGCTTAACTGACAGACAGCCAATAACATCACGACTTTGTCGACCAGTCAGATCAACGACCAGAGTATTTATACCACAAAGCACTTGACTCTGATGATGACTTGTGCATATTATTGAGGTGGCTCATTGGCTTGTCAGTCGATTCATAATATGTTTACATTTACATGAAGTGTATGTTTATGATTGGTGAAATTCTCAGTCATAGAAATAAAAAAGGTAAATTTGTATAATAACCCAGTTGTGTCTCAGTTTCACGCTGTAGGAACAACTAAAGCAAATGATGGTTGGGGGAAATGGATACAAAGCTGTAGAAGCATTTGCAGGAATTAACATTTTAACCATCCTGAATTACCTGAATGAGCCCTCGTCACTTGTTCTTTAATCAATAACTGGGACTTGCGAGCTGACGAGCCCTCGAGCCACCAAAATTCATTACTCTCTCATTCTTTAATCACTCACTGTGACTGGCAAGCCGCTGAGCAGTAGAGCCACCAAATTATCTCTCTCTCTTGTTCTTTAATCACTGACCATGACTGCCAAGCCTTCAAGGCACCAAAAAATATATACCAGTATGTATCTCATTCCATAATCACTGACTGCAACTGGCCAGCCATTGAGCCACCAAATAATACTTCTTTCAAAGTGGCCCTGTATTCTGTACATGTAGTTGCTCCACATGTGATTCCCATAAATGAACAGCTGAATAAAGATTTTGAATGCTCAAAATGAACAACTGTGGACAAATTTTGAATGGCTGAACGGCTAGATAAATTTCAAACAGGACTGAATTGCTCGAAGCATGGTTAGCGCTAACCATTGGTTAAGATGTGTTGAAACCCATAGGTTGTCATGGTATTTAATCCTGGTTAGCACTAACCATGCTTCGAGCAACTGGGCCCAGATTGCTGGAAACAGTTAAACGAGTAAAGGCAATTTGGTGACACCAAAGGCCAGCAGATCAAAATTCAGGCATACACAGAAAAGGGACATGCAAGAAAACAAAACTAAATATTAAATAATAATAATAACAAAATAATGCTTGGAATATTTTGTCCATTTTTTAAATTAACCTATCACAATTACTACACAATATACAACAATATACAAAACTAAGGACAACATACAAAGCAACTGCCACTATTAGAACAAAAAAAAGTATAAGTACAAGTATAGGTCTTGTAGAAAAGACACAAAGAAAAACAATATTACAATAAATACTATCCTCTATTGTTACGTTTTTGTTTGTTTTTTTTAACTAATAATTTATTTATTAAACATCCTTTAACATCACATTACAATAAACTTTACAATAACAGGGCGGCAAATAAATAAATGAACAAAAAGGCAAACTACGAATGTTCAACATATTAACAACAACAAGCAGAACAAATAGAAAAATGTTTCCTAAGTTACTATAAATCCGCGAAATTGAGGCCACCTTTGTAGATTGGGCCTGTCAGTGTGTTTCTTTTGATTTTATCAGGCTTAAAGTTCCATATGAAAGGGAAAATGACCTTATTAACTTCTTTAGCAAAATCGGTCGGAGTATCAAGTACAGAGCAATATTTTTTATTATAAACAAGTTTAGACAGTGCTAATGTTTTGACAATAGCAATTCGCCCCAGGGTTGACAAGCGCCGACCCGACCAAAGATTTAACACCTTTTTCATTTTAACAAGCCGTTCATCAAAGTTGATTTTCTCGCCAACGTGCGTTTCATAAGCGAAAACTACGCCAAGGGAGGAGACGTATTGCTTCAGCCTAGAGATTCCAAAAAAAAAAAAGTTCCAAAAAAAAAAATTTCCTCTATTGTTACGTACATGTATTTACAGTGAGCTGATAGCAGAGACTCTGACTATGATATTGTAGCGTAAAGTCAAAGTCTTTTGGGGTCAAGCTGATATCCATCCACTTAGCAAATCTCATCTCTTACTGCACAGATATTAAAGGCCAATGAAACCAATAAAGTAATAACTGGAGACATATCTAATTTATAATCCCAGCCAAACAAAGGTATCCAAAACCTCCATATACACAGTGGTTTGCCACTCACCTGACACATGGATCTTATAAGCAAAGATTATAAGATTATTAGACTGTATGTTAAAAGACTACATTTACGCCTGTATGTATATGACTGTCTCTGTTTCTGGCATGACATGGATGGCCAAACTTGTGTTTCTTTGAACTGAGGAAACTTTAATGATATTAAATCTCAAGAAAAAAGCATTCTCCTCAGTCTTTAGGTCTTTAGATGAAACTTTTTTCCTAATTTTTCCCTTATGAGGTTTTGTCTGTCTACACCAAGATTTAGTTTATTATAATTATTTCTCTCCAAAGGCTGTTATTTTGAGTTTTCCATTATTTTCAGGAATCTGAATATTACGTATAATTTATACCCCTGCATGGCATCCAGTTCAGCACAATCACATGAGCGTCACAGATCCCTGTCAACCGCAAACAAGTTAAGAATTCTTATCCTGGCCTCTGAATGGGGGTCAAGCAAAGGAGGACTCTCCACCATCAACAGAGAGTTGGCAATCCACTTAGCAAAACACAGTGGGGTTCATGTCACTTTCTTTGTTCCTCGATGTAATGACAAGGAGAAGTCAGCAGCCAAAGCTCACAACATTGATCTTCTTGAGGCACGACGGATTCCTGGTAGAGATGAAATGCTATGGCTCAGCTCTCCACCACATGATTTGCCCATTGATATAGTTGTTGGCCATGGAGAAAAACTAGGTCCTCAAGCACAGGCCATTAGCATGCAACGCAACTGTATATGGGTACAAGTTGTACACACCGCCCCAGAAGAACTTGGCATGCATAAGGCATACGCAAATCCTATTTCAAGTGGTGAGAGAAAGCATAAAACAGAGGTAGAACTTTGTGAAATTGCCAACTTTGTGGTGACAGTTGGACCCAAGTTGAAGCAGGCTTTTTGTTCTTATCTTAGCTCGTCTAAGACAGATGAAAATATTTTTTGTTTTACCCCTGGTATTTTCAGTGAATTTTGTAAAGTTTCTCAGGTTACTGAAAGGAGTGGAAAATTCCATGTTCTTCTTGTTGGCCGTGGAGATGCTGAAGATTTCTCATTGAAAGGGTTTGACATTGCAGCTGAAGCTGTTGCAATGTCAGCAGACACTCATCTCATTTTTGTCGGTGCATCGGAAGGGGAACATGAACAAATAGCCCAACGTTTCTTGGACAGAAACATTTCTCGTGATTCCCTAACTATTAGGAGTTTTTCAAACCGGGAAAGTTTGAAAAAGATCTTCTGTGAAGTGGATCTTGCGATAATGCCTTCAAGAACAGAAGGTTTTGGACTAACTGGACTTGAAGCGTTATCGGCTGGTCTACCTATCCTCGTAAGTAAAAACTCAGGACTGGGACAAGCTCTCAGTGAAATACCATTTGGCTCCTGTTCAGTGGTCAGTTCAAATGAGGCTGTCGTGTGGAATGCAGCAATCAGGAATGTTATGCAAAAGAGCAGGGAGGTACGCCTAGAGGAGTCTAAAGCCCTGAGAGCGTACTATGGAAGAAAGTACAGCTGGGAGAAACAAATTGAACAGCTTGTGGGAAAGATGAACACCTTGACTTGCGGTAGGTTTTCTCCAATGCTAGTGCCATTCATGACTCAGGGCTCACGACTAACGGTAGCCAACTAGCCACAGACTAGTTAAAATTTTGTTTTGGCCAGTAGATCACTAGCCTTCTTGGAATGAGAAAACTTCTAAGCATTGGAGGACCAAAGGGAAACCAATGACATGACTTGTTCTAACATTCAGATAGCATTTTGCATTCAAAGTAGCATCTGTTTGTGTATTTAAACTGCTGTGTTTAGAGGCTGTTGTGTACCTAATGTAAGAATTTTGGATTTGACTGGGGTTAAAAATATGTTCTAACCAATTTCAAAGTTAGTTTTGCAATACACTGTTCCTTCAAGATATTGTAAAGAACTTAATTTACAGTGAAAAAAGAATATTTTGAGATGTAAAACATACTTATTTCTAAAAAGCAGATAAGTTGCACATCACTATTGTGGTTGGGAAAAAAGTACCTGAAACTACTTGACAGGATTAATGTCTGGCAAACAAGTCTGGCTGGTGAAAAATTTGTTTTGTCTAGTGAATCAAAATTGTCACTAGCCTAGGAGGCTCAAAAGTTAGTCTCGAGCCCTGACATAACAAAACAAACCATGCCTGAGAGTCTTGTTGCCATGATCAACTTCTTGTACAATTTGTGGCAATATAAGCAAACTACTGAATATCTAAGGTCGAGAGCTCAACTGTTATTAGTGAAAGAGTTAGCCTTTATATGCTGTGTTTGTCAAAGTGTCTAGTTTTTTGGCCAGTGGCCAGAGTAGATTTTTAATTCGTTTTGCAAAGATTAATTTATGTATTTACAGTCTGGCTAGTATTCCCTGAACATGCACGCTTGACTGCTTTTTGCGTCATGCATTTAGAGAACTTCAGCTTGTCATAAACAGTATACACTGAGTTTATTTCCCAACTAACAACCAACAAAGTACAAAAGTTATTTTTGAAACAGTTTTACTTCAATACCAATGCGTCTTTATCAATACTCAAGTTTGTTTTTGTTCAGAAAGTGTTCAGCAATATAGCCAGTATAGAATTCAACAGTCTGTGGAAGAAATATGTTTAGTAACTAACACCTCCAAATTCCTTTCCCCCACCATGTTATTGCCTTTTCTGCCTTTTTGCTTCACTTTGGATTCAGAAGTGTGTTTAGTCCGCCCACATCACCCAACTTTCTTTAAAAACTGACAAAGTTTTCACACTTCGGGAGGAACTAAATCAGAAAAATAATTTATGCAATTTCATCGCCTTTTTTCATAAACATTGTTCAATTCAGTTGTGTTGAGACAAAAAAAGCAAATGATTAAAACGAACTGACTGTATCAAAAAAGCGGCCGACTAGCCTTGACTTTATGCAAAGCACAGTGCTTTTACTTTCTAAAACTATTTATTCCAAAACTTTTAATTCCACTGCATATTTCTTCACTCGTCCAACACTAGCTGGTACAATCCCATGTGCTTTAGTCAGGCAATAAAAGAAACGATTGAAAAATAAAAAAAATAAAACACAACACTTATCTCAAAGTGTGAATGCTCTCCTGGAATGGTGATTGATTTCATTCAAAAGACAAACAAGAGCCTGCGAAAAGCTCTTGAGCGGCAATGCGCAGAAAGCTGCACAGAATGTTTTTCTGCTCTTAAAGGTAGGCCCACACGAGGGGATTTGTTGCAGGGACATGTTGCTGCAAAATGTAGCAGCGACACTTTTGTAAACTGTTCACATTAGGGTTATCTAGCTGGGACGTATAGCAGGGACATGTAGCAGGGACCAAATCGCAGAGTTTGCACACTTGTGAAAAAGTTGCGGGGATATGTTTCAGGGACGTGTTGCAGGGACATATCCCTTCGTGTGTGTTGACACTTTTTCTCTCGTGCAACATAAATTTTGTGCAAAATTTGTCGCCGCAACATGTCCCATGAAGTTCAAGAAGTTGAACTCCGTGCAACATGTTGCAGGGACACATTTTGCACAAAATTCATGTTGCACAAGTGGAAAAGGTGTCAACGCACACGAAGGGATATGTCCCTGCAACACGTTCCTGAAACATATCCGGCAACTTTTTCACAAGTGTGCAAACTCTGCGATTTGGTCCCTGCTACATGTCGCTGCTACACATCCCTGCAACATGTCCCTCAGTGTGTACTTAATGCGATTTTGTCCCTGCTTCATGTTGCAGCAACATGTTCCTGCAACATGTCCCTCGTGTGGGCCCACCTTAAATGCAGAATGTGACTGCAATGATCTGCCTGAGCATATGTCAAAGGCCCAAGCTGCTGACCACTTGAACGTACATTGCTTTTATTTAATTTATCTTGTCTGTAATTCTTCCCAGCACCAGAGACCATTTGGGAGAGGTGATGTTGCCTTCCAGTGTGACAGTTGCAATGAAACTGATAAAGAAAATTCAGTATCGGCAATTGTGAAAATTAGCTATGTTGTCATGACCATATGACTAAATAATTATACAAAAAAGGCCTCTTAATATGATAGCATAATTAGGATTAATTTTTACGAAATGATGTATTTTTTTGAATGTATGAAAATTAAAATGGCAAGTGACTTTGCTCCACAGGTTCAGGTTTCAATCAGTTTCCTTCAGGAGGCTCTTTTGGTGGGTAAGTTCAGTGTTATTCTTTGTGGTAGTTATAGGCACTTTCAATAGAATTAGGACCTCTAATAACCATCTTCGTGTTCACAGACCCTCAATGTTTATGACTATTTGCTGGTGATGAGCAAAAAGTAAAGGAATTCAGTCATTATGGCACAACTGTTTTTCTCTCACTGTTGCTGGCTATGTACATGTACAGATGTAAATCAGAGATATGTCCAGGAAAATCCGTCTCTCCTGGCCCTCAATAATGGTCCTAATTCTGACATTCTCAGCCCCTCCCCCTCCCTCTCATATGACTGTCCTGCTTTTGCATTGTCTCTCTGCTCTCTCATATTCATGGCATTACTCTCCACTGCCTGGAACATGTTAATCTAGAGCAAACGTCTCCAGGTTGTGTTGGGCCTGCTATGTAGGTTAGGTGGTTTTCCTTACCTCAAGTGCCAGATTGTTTTTTCAAGGTTAGGGAAAAGTCAGGGAACCCGCGCATGAAGCCAGGGAAATTTTCAGTTTTAGCTTAAAGTCAGTGAAAAGTCAGGGAATTCTACTCTTGACTAGCCACTAGGTTTCGGAAGGACATTCCTTGCTGGTAAAGGTAATGCTTCAAAGAATTCCTACAAAGGAATTCAATTCTGTGGCTTCATTGCTGTATTTATCGGCCAAGGATTTGTCTTGGATGGTCAGTGGAAATTGGTTTGCGGTCAGTGAAATCTCAGGGAAATGTCAGGGAATTATTTCTATCCCAATATGTGGCAACCCTGCTTGTGATGCTAATGCAAAAATTAAATTATAACATAGCTGGTAAATTCTTGTAGTCAAATTCAATTGCGCGAGCGTACTTCAAATTCCTATTGTGCACGCTGATGACGTAGCAGAGTGAATTTCTCTTTATACAATATTTAAACAACCGCGTTGAAAATGTTATAAAACAATTAAAGGGCTTGGTGGAAAACTATGCTAAGTGGATTTTTGGGAGTTTTTTTTTTTTTTTTTTATTTTGCTTCAAAATTGCTGGTTTTTTGCATACAGGCTTGTTTTTATGTGGTAGACATTGCCCTGTATTCTTTTTCGCTGCTTTGTGCTTAGTCTTCGAGAAAACACAGGCCAAAAAACGCATTCACCTAAAAATCCACTTAGCATAGTTTTCCACCAAGCCCTTCGATTGGTTCATGCGTCAGCTGTACGTTGACCAAGATATGAAGCACTTGGGAAGTTTGGAGAGCACTCAAGAAGCTAGAGTAACTCTTATGCATCTTTTGTGCTCCCCAAACGTCCCGCGTGCTTCATATCTCAATGAACGCACGCTGGCGCATGAACCAGTTGTTAATTATGGGGTAGTGGATAGTGGACTTCATTCTGTGGTGAGTTACTTTGTTTTCATTGCTAGTTGTATCTTTTTTGTGCCCATGTAACAGGAATGATGAAGAGAACTGCATAGTTTGCACATGTGGTCAGCCAGCCGCAACGTTTACCGTGAAAAAGGATGGCCCCAACAAAGGTAATCATTATTGCAAGTAACTATAGGGTGATGGTAATTACTGTGCATGATCCTCTCGTGGACATCAGACCTGAACTGTAGCAAATGCCATATTGACTTGTTTGTTGGTTTGTTTGTTTGTTTGTTTTTACTGGCATGACATGCCTAAGTAGAAATAAAGTCCATTAAAAAAACTTATTAATAATTCATGAAGGAAATACAAAAGAAATTAATTTTAATGAGTGTCTTTATCTTTGATAAAGACACCGCTAAACTTTACATCCGATTTGATGTTTTGCGCTATTGCAGCCCTTCAGAGAAATACCAGCTACAGGTAAGTGAAAATTCAGCCTGCAAATTCGTTTCAAGGAAAATACCGCATCATCAAGGATCTGGCACCCTAAATTATGATTTCATTGCAGATTAAATTAAAAAGTTACTTTCTGAAAGTTTCAAAAGGACAATAAGTGATGAGAATGCTGGTACATCGTACATGATAACATCATGAAAATTTAGGAAAGATGATGTGGTAGAGTAAAACTTTACTCGTCCTTAGTTTTGGAATATTTCACTCATCAGTAAGACTTTTTAGTCGTCTCGGAGGACCGGACGACTGCGAATATGCATCCCTGTGATTACACAAGTTGACACCGTGCAACATTTGTTAATCAACAAATTTTGAATTGTGCCATGATGCATTTATAAATGCACGTTTTCTTTGGTTGTTCAACATATTGAAGGTTGTTGAAAACGCATCAAGGATTCATTATCATTTTGCTCACTCTTAACCATTTTATTTTAGGTCGACCATTTTATAAATGTGCAAACAGAGAGAATGGTTGTGGGTTTTTCTTGTGGGCAGATGATGATTCAGGGAGTGCCTCATCATCGTCATCATCATTTAGTCACACTACACCATTAGGGCACTCCAATAATGTCAACAGGAATCATACAGGTACTAGTTGCTAGTTAGAGAAGTATGAACAGCTGATTCAATTTTGAGCTGTTATTCATCTGAAGACCACAAATTAATGGTATGTCAACTCGGGATGAAAAGCATCGTAGCTTCATTCTCATTTCTCTCGCACTTAGTTTTGTTATTAGTTTTCCGTCACAACACAAGAAACAAACTTTAACTGATTTGTTAATGTTTCCACTTTTCTGCTCCACTCAGTAAGTGTAGCTACGTTTTCATAAATGTTAGCACTTTTATTCTAAGGGTTTCAGTAGGGGTAAAGTAATCTTGCAGCTATCCTGCAGTTTGCAGCAGTCTTGAATACATAGTAGACGTATTATTTTTGATTTTCGCATATTCATTGTCACACATGTATTTCCATTGTTTCGCTCTCTGACCACTGGAGGTCGACCTTTGTAAAGGACTTCGTGTCCTCGCGTTGTTCCTCCATGGATGTATTTTCTAAATGATTATAAATAAATAAAATAAAAATAAATAAATAAAGATGCAAGATGTGCATAATTATATGGAAGCATGGGTGAGGTACTATTAATTTTAATACCATGGTGCTTGTTTCCTGCTACAGGTTTCAACTCAGGGCAAAATTTACCTTCTGTGGGAGTCAGGTAAGTTTCACTCTTGAGAATAACTTGGGTTAATTTGGAACATAGTGTATGTCCCACAAACTTACTCAAACTAAAGTCAGTAAAGGGAAATGGTTATGAAGGCTGGCAAACATCAAACGAGCAAAGCAAAGAGGCCAAGATATAGGGTCACCTCGCAGCTCTTACAAGGTCTCACCTGATTGGAGACCACCCTTCAGAGAGACAAAAGAACAAACAATGGACCCTAGCCCTAAACCAATAGGGCTGCGACACTATCCCCGCCACTGAAATTTAGAACTTACTACCAAAACAGGTAGACTGTGAATTCAGAGACAAACGCGGCAGTTGACTTTGGCACCAAACGTCAACGATTTTGGTCACGTGGCTTTGTTTTTCAAATCCAGAAGGTGAACGCATGTGGTCACATTCCCGTGTGGGATTGAACAATGGCGTTTTCTGTAAACAGCAAAGGGTGAACTCTAATTCGCAGGAAATCCATAGATGAAAGCTTAAGAGGAAGCATTGTAGACTCCATCATCGCGGAAGGCGGAGACCCGGCATCAGGATTCTTTTCTGGAAGATATTCCGATGTTGCAGATCGCTTTCGAGTTTCAAATCAGTTTGTTTCAAAGTTGTGGAGAAAGGAATGTGACTTTTCAATTTGACAAACAAAGCCACGTGACCAAAATCATTGACGTTCGACGCCAAAGTCATCTGTCACGCTTGTCTTTGAATTAACAGTCTACCTGTTTCGGTAGTATAGTAGCTGCAAGGCTACCGAGGATTTATGTTGGAAGGTCCACGACCGTGCACTTTTTTTGTTTTGCACTCATGTACTATGCATGAATTACATAATCGCAATGTTTCTATTATTTAGTTTCATGAACACCCGTAACAACCTATTGTTATTAGCGCACGGTCAACCCCCCAAAATAGCAAACAAAAACATACAACAAAGAACTTTGCTACGTTTTATAACCATTTCCCTCTATTAACTATGCTCCAACTGGACTCTTTTTTGCACGGTGTATGGATTCATTTAAGTTAGACGTGACTTCCATAGCCACTTCAGCCACTTTAAGAGGCCATGTTGGAGTTATCACTGAAACCATAGTAAGAACAATAACTGTTCTGACTCAGAGGTGTAAAATAAATAGAGAAAGAAATTAATGGACCCTGAACCATCTGTCTCTGACATGAATTGTCGCACAAAAGAACATTGAAAGAAAAATGTAATTTTGTTTACTATTACAGACATGCTATTAGAAAAACGATTCCCAGCTGACCCAACAGGAGTTGAACATGAACTTGTAATTAATGAACCTAGTTTAATGGCTTAGTTGAAAATTGAATTTCTTGAATTTATCATGTGGTAGTTGCTGTCGCTACCCTGTAGCACGAGTAACTTGCAGCTGGCGAAAGTTATTTCAAAATACACGTGTAGCTTGAGGGGTGAATTGCCTTTTTAAAAGCTAATAAAATCTATTATTAAGTGTTTACAACTATAGACTACTTTCATGGCTGGCTTATGTTTCATCTCTAATTGCAGTGGAACAATGGATGCAGACACCTCAAGTCCATCTTGCCACTGCAGGCAAGTACAGTACCTGTACTGTAGAGTATGACATAACTGTCAGAGGGTTAAAATCAGTAGAAGCAGAGCTAACAGTTCATGCTTTGTAAGTGACCCAGGGCTAATCAGTTGTTAAAAGCATGATTAAGCTAATGCCCAGTTATGTGAACTTTAATCCCAGCTAAGCTTTAATCTTTAATCTTAATCTTTAATCGTTAGGTATCCTATAACGTAAAATCCTAAAACCTAAAATCCTATATCCTAAAATTACCTTAACTTACATCAATATACTACTTATAAACCTGTTTTCCATGAATGCTGTGTGCTTAAAAATAAAGATATAAAAGTCGTTTAAACTGATTTAATGAATCAGACTGTCTAATGTTACAGGGTAAGCTGTTCCAGAGGGTTGCGCCGCTGTAACTAAAACTATTTTTCATGTAATTAGTTCTCGGAAAGGGACAACAAGTTTGTTAACCGAGTCCCTCAGAGCATAGTTTGGTTCAATTCGCGATGAAGATTTAGATGTCAGATGTTCAGGAACCAGACCGTTTAAAGACTTGAAAACCATTTGGGCTTTTTGAATTTGACGTTGAGATTGCAAGTTTTTCCAGCTGAGTTTGTGAAACAAGGAATCGACATCAGCGTCATAGCTCGATGAAGTTATTACTTGTGCAGCACGGTTTTGTAGTTTTTGTAGCTTATTAGATAATCTTTTGCCACAATTACCCCAGACTGGGCTGCAGTAAAATAAATGAGCGGCTCCTTGAAAGCCGATTAACGCTACTATTTTGTAAAGATATTGGCAACAGATATTTGTTTTTTTCTTTACTGTTTTGTTAAGATATTGGCAACAGATATTTGCCCCCAAGTTTTGACTTGAACTTATAACTTTCTCTCACACGCAAATTTACTTTTGAAACTGCTCAATGAGCAAGATAAAACTTTGGTCAACTCGTTATCACGAATAAGCGTTAATCGGCTTTCAAGCAACCGCTCATTTATTTCACACTATTTACAAAGCAATTACAGGGTTCACACTTAACAATTACAAAAATATCATGGACTAAGGTAGAGATTACAGGATGTGTGTGGTGGCCAAAGCAGCGAATGCTTTCGAGTTGGCCACCACCTACTTTAGAATAAAAAGAAAAAAAAGAGAGAACTCTGAGCTTTAGTACAAAATGTTTTTGTAGAGCCTTTAAGACCAGGAAACACATATATATGTATATTGAGTGAAGAACTGAAAAGGGGAAAAATGAGAAAAATAAGGAGAAAAAACAAGAGTTGAGTTGATTTTTATCGACTTGCTATTAATTAAATACAGAATTACCTGACCCGCGGGTAGCATAGATAATCTTGGCGGGCCAGGAAATAAGGAAAGATGAAAGACTGCTAAAAAGAATATGTTGATAAGAAAATAAAGTTGAGATTAAAACGAGAACAACGTTGAGAAAAGAAAAAAAGAAGAGAATAAAAAATCCGAGTAAAGAACTGATTAAGGCAACAAACGAAGACCAAAGGACGCGCTACCATCTTGTGGCATTATTGCGTTACCATCCACAGCAATTAAGACAGCACGCTATAGATAAGAACCATATTTGTTTACCTTGCATATAATTTCTTCTAGACCGTAATATACAGTAAGCTCATTATTGAAGCCCCTTTTTTGAGGGAAACACTTACAAATAATCTATAAGTGTTTGCAGAAAGTGATTATTGCAGTCGTTTTCTGATCGAAATGCCAATATTAATGACCATTATATTTTCATTAACAAGACACTTTGTTAATATTAATCAGGGTATTGTAAGGATTCCTGTGTCACGTAAATTTGATGGTTCACTGTTTAGTCGCACAGTTTCCAAGGAAGGAGCCAACAAGGGTCGCCCATTCTACTGCTGTGCTAAGCCCAGGGGACAAGGCTGTGATTTCTTTGAATGGGGAGACACTGCGGGACCATCAGCCGGTTCCTCTTACAGATTCAAAGGACAATCAAGTGCAGCAAACAGTGGGGAAAGCAAGAAAAGAAAGTGTAGACTTTGCCATCAAGAAGGTATAGGCCTTGAGTAAATTATTTATAGTACCTTGAGGTAAACGCGAGTTCACTAACACAAGCAAACAGGGAAAATGAACATGATTGGAATAAGCAATGATGTTGACAGTGCAAAATTGGCCAGTTAAATATTTGTGAGGAAACTTTCTGTGATATTACCAAAAACGTTTACCAGAAACAAATCTTTACTGCAAGTGTGGTTTACCTTACTTCCTTACATTTTTTCAATGGTGTGCAAGTGAAAGGAAAAAACCTTAAGGCAAATTCTGGCTCTACCTTGGTGTAAAAACCTGTGAAACTCACGAATGACGTAAAACAAAGAAAACAAAACATTCTAAAAAATGGCGTACAGCAAGACAATGTATTATGAAAGGTGTTCGTCATCGTGGATCAAATGATAGCTGAGTTGATCTTTTGTCTCACGATTGAGTCACAAAGATGTGGATCGCGACGTTTCGACCGCTATACTGCTGGTCTTCATCAGGCGATGGTGTCGACTGGCTGCGTGTGAGTATAAGAAGCACCGTGGTTGGTGGTGATTGGTGATTGACTCGTTCTTACAACACCTCAATAGTCAATCTGTAAAACGCGGTATTTTCAAGTGCCTGTACGATCGATCTAAACACCTCATAACAAAACCATCAGTTATCTCTCATCAAAAGAAACACCTCTCATCGGTCCTTGTTTCCAACGGTTATCCGTTTTCGTTTGTAAAAAAAAAATCTTACGAAAACCAAGGGACGAACAACCACTAAAGAACCTGCCATTCGTCAAAGGCACATCGGAGGCTCTTCGCCGTTGCCTACAACAACAAGGCATACGGACTGTTTTCAGATCTGACACAACTCTTAGATCACACCTAGTGCGACCTAAGGACATTGTCGATCCAGTAAAACAAGACGGAGTAGTCTACAAGATTCCCTGCGAATGTGGTAAGGTTTATATTGGAGAGACGGGAAGATCTATGCATGAACGGATTAAGGAACACGATAGAGACATACGGCTTGCTCGAACCCAATCCTCCGCCGTTTCAGAACATAGCAACGCGACCGGACATTATCCGCTCTGGGATGAAGTTAAATTTATTGACCGAGACCCACACTGGTACACCCGTACGGTTAAAGAGGCTATTCACATAAGACTTCACCCTAACAACATTAACAAGGACAGTGGATTTGAAATTCCTAAAGCGTGGATGCCCACGATCAAACAACACAACAGCCGATCAGTACCAAAGCGGACCGCAGAGGGAACAATTTCTAGTCTGAACGACAAGGATCGAAATCCTCCAATCAACAACAGATGCACCAATCACCACCAACCACGGTGCTTCTTATACTCACACGCAGCCAGTCGACACCATCGCCTGATGAAGACCAGCAGTATAGCGGTCGAAACGTCGCGATCCACATCTTTGTGACTCAATCGTGAGACAAAAGATTAACTCAGCTATCAGCAAGACAATACTTCATAAAACAAAGAAAACCTCGCCAGGTTTTTACACCGAGGTAAACCCCAAATTCTTGTGAGCTAATGTTAAATATAAACTCATGGGCAAAACTACAACACTAAACCCATTTGGAAGGCATTGAGCGGCATGCATGTGTGCATTTTGTACTTCTTCCTCCAGTTCATGTATCAAAACAAACCGAAAAGTATAAAAGATGAAGAGACCGTGTGACAGCAAAACAAAGTAACAAAATTATTTTAGTAATGAATTGGGGAAAATGTGGCTATACCCGTTATAGGCGTGACAGGAAAGGTAAACCTTGCGCAATAACGCGGATGGGTTGCTTTGCAATGGTGAATTTTTCACCCAAATTATATGGCGACAACAAACATTTGTCTATGCTATTTTGTTAGGTCACACCAAACGGTCCTGCCCCATGAGAAGATAGCAAGGGTTCTCTGTTGATACTACTCTCGTCTTGGTGATCATCCATTGTTACTGGTGGCAGTGGTGGCTTTGGACAAGCAAGTGAATAGTTGGGTTTTTGAGTACCTATACTGATAAGCTTTTGCATTAATTGTTTGGTACAGAAAATTCTATTGCCCCAACTCCCAGTTTTAAAATACACAAAGTGTTTGTCTTGTGTATCCAAGAAAGAGGTTTTTGCAACAATGTTAACATAGCAATAAATATGCTATGTCGCTGATAAAAATAAATGACAAAAGATGTACGTACTGAAGCTGTTGCAGTTTTTTATCTCCTTACTTGTATTTTAATCCTCGTAGTCTTACAACCATACAGGATGCTGAAAGAATGTCAATTAAAATTGCATTTAACAGGATGCCGCACAGCACACTTGCAAGTTTTCAACTAGCTCCAACTTTGAAATTAATGTACACACATTATAATGCAAAAAATACTAAGAATACAATAATAAATATGATATAAAAGTTAGTATCCTGTCTATGAATGGAATTCCCCTTTTTTTTATTGTTTTCTCTGGTCTTATTAAGGTGATTCCTCACATGTGCCTTACTGCGCATACGTTGTGGCGTCAGTTACCGCGCACTCGTGCGCGCCCACATTAGGAAAACTTGTCTCAAAACATCCTGCAAGCGGTGGTACCTAAAAAATTTCATGCAGTGAAAACAAAATCCTGCAGACAAGTGGGCTTCAAAAAATGATTCATGCACTGAAAATGTTTCACCCCCTCCGGTTTTTTGTAATGGTCCGTCCCTTTGAAACATGGGGTAGTTGCCTTGGTATTGAGCTTTGTCAGCCGAAATCTTCCCTTTACCGTCGTGTTGCAAAGAAACGAGCATAGTGACCCCCTTTTTATTGGTGTTACTTACTCGTAATAGGCACACGAAAAACATATTTTAAGGAGAAATAAAGTTAAGTAGAGGTTGGATTATTCATGTATACATGACGTGAAGCCAGGGAGGAGTAAGAGATGATGACGTAGTGATCCAATTTCTTCACATTATTTGCAAGATCGGGCAGTTTGAAATCATTATACTGAAAGATTATAGTCCTAGCCTGCATACAGGCTCTTCATTTGGCCAACTCAGAGAGTTTCTCGCTTCGAATAATGGCACGCGGTCAAAGCTGTGACCGAGCACCATTTGAAAGCATAATCGAGGCAAAAAAAAAACCCTGAATTAATTGCCCAAATGAGGAGCCTGAATACAGGGTATTATAGCCCAGACAAACAAGTAGGTTCTAGGTTTCACTATGTACTATTCTTAGTTTTTGCTACATAATAACAGGTAGAATAAGGGCTTGCAGGGTGAAAACAAGCACGGGAACCCCATCTTGTTTTGTTATTTTTTTTTTTCAATGTCCTCTTCATGGTTATCAATTGTACCAAGTTTGAAAAAAATCTTAATAGTACATCCTTCTCAACTTACAAGGGAATTACCTTAACCTTGACTAGTTGATTCAACCTTGACTCAGTATCTTGATGTACGGGATGACGGCAAAACCTGTAGCCGAATCCTCGTCCACAGCGAAGTTAAGAGAAGGAGTAACTGGTTTTAAACAGTTACGGAGAAAAGTGTTTGGGTTGCCATTGACTTTTAAGACGTCAAAAACATCCGGAGGATTAAAGAACCTATCAAGAGAGTTTTCTGTAGCCACAACGTTAAAGTTGCCCAAAAACCTTTTCAGACGTTAGATCATAGTTTTGGTTAACCTAAGAATCCTGTGTTGAAGGAGCAACGAACTGACACTGTTTACTCTATTCCATGCAATGACTGTGATCATGAGTACATCGGACAGACCAAACGTCAGTTTGGTACACGTTTAAAAGAGAGTAAAAAAGCAGTTTTTCTTTGCAAAAAGAAAACTCCGGAACTTTGTCGGAACATGCTTGCCAAACCAACCATACCACTAACCGGCGGTACCATCAACGGCTTTGTTTGGAAGCTTGGCACATCAACTTCACCCACGCTCCTTTAAACCGTGACGATGGCGGCTTTTTACCTGACACCTATTTACACCTCATCAAAAGGACAGGTTGTTTTAAAATTAGTGAGCGTATAAAAGGATCCTTGTTGCAACATTAGATCACCCCTGATGAAGACACTTGACAGGAGTTTCGAAACGCTGGGTTGTGAATTGTAACTTTTTAATTTACATTCCACAATCTTCAAACCAGAGTAGCATCAGTGTGACACATTAAACATATATACTTGACGTACTGAGCTTTTCCGCTGATCACATGTACCCTAGGTTCACTGTTTCCTTTCTTCCCGCCATTGTTTAATTTCATGTTTGATCTGCTTAGCTTCCCGTGGGAATTTGTGCAGGTAGGTTTTTGTATATACATGACATCCTTCTTTCTGTGTGGCAGAATTATCGCGTAGCACGAAGTTACCTTTTAGTTTAATAGCTTCTCTTCGCTATTATATCTGTGTGAAGCGGCTACAGGTTGCTATTGTGGAACCTTAACCGGATTAATGTATCGTTCGCCGCGCGCTTGCTATAGATTTAAGTCTTAAATTATATTACCGGTAGCTTGGTTAATATTAAGCTTAATGGTTTCTGTGGTCAAATAAGCTTACATGTGATACATTACTACAGAGTACAGGGTCACTTTTCTAGTTACATTAATTGAAGTGGATCGCGATCGTCGGCTCGTCACGCTGGAACGCGTTGAACTGACCAAACTACTCGGCGTGCATTTACACGAGCATCTCAAGTGGGAACAGCATGTGAAAGAACTTGTTGCAAATCGTGCGAAGGTACTTAGGCCTGATTCAGATACCGATCTTTCCATGAGCCGAACTTAATTCGAATTTGGAACGACCTAAATTAATAAAAGTACGCCTGTCGATTCAGATTTCGAACTTAATTTGCCGTTCCACAGGCGTTCCTAATACAGTACCAGTTCTGAGCTTTTAAAAATATAACAATATATTAATTGTGCATTAGGTTCGGCACATGAAAAGTTCAGCGTCCTAATCAAAGCCGTTACAAAGTCGAAATTTCCGCCTCATCCAGGCGAAAAGAACGGCTGAGCCTTTCCAAATTGAAATAGCCGTTCCTAATTGATTCGAACTTTTGATGTAAACACTTACTTAAGGGGGACTAACTTAACTACAGACTTAGCGTTGTTGCCAAGGGATTTTTATGGATTGTATTTGTAAAACACGGTTTTTTGGTGTTTTTGCCACTATATTGGTGAAACGTGCGAAGAGGTGAACATGTAAAATTTATAAATTGTTATTGCGCATGCGCAACTTGCCCCAGGCCCCAGGTCCCTAAACCTTGGAGAAAATTATGTGAAGTTCCAATTTTTTTTGGCCAATCGGAGATATTCCAGCCTTCTTTACAAGACTACGTAAGCAATTGTTGTTAACGTATATAACTGCAATGATAATGATGAAATGGTATGAATTTGCGTGCTTATGACATCATAAATCTTACAAAAACGCGAATTTCCAAAAATCGATACATAGAGTTTTGCATCTTGGCAATCATTAACTATTGGCACCATTTTTGCTATCAAGAAGTGTACGCCACTCGAGTTTTAGGCCTTTTTTTGTTCTGGTCACGTGACTTACCAAATATGGTTGTGAATCAAAAACCTTGTAAAACTTATTAATTGTAAAAACATAGCCAGACAGCTTGTCTGTGCAAGCTAGGGTTTCCAAGATATGAGGGTTGGGAACTTTCCATAGCAACAAGGCTAGCTAATTTTGTAGTTAAGTTAGTCCCCCCTTAATTGAAGGCATTAGGTTTGGCTCATGAAAATTACAGTGTCTGGATCGGGTCTTGGTGTATTACGAAAGATAAAGAACTTTGCTGATTTTCATCTTAGGAAACTCTTCAAGCATTAGTCCTTTCAAAGATAGATTATTGTGATACTGTATTCTACTATTTACTTGATTTCCTGTTGAAACGCAGTGATTACAATTCGCAGCAGCAAGTTTTATCACAGGACAATACATCCAGGAAAACAAAGACATTCTTAAACTTGGATGGCTACTAATAATAATAAATAAATCAATAAAATAAAAACTGTATTTCAGTAATCAAGTTACTTTATTTTGCAATCAAGTAACTAGTCTAATAGCCTCTCTGATCATCTAAGGTGTGATGACTTTAGCTATTATTGCAGGGAAGTTAAATCGCTTCTTTTATCTAGATAAATCTTGGATCCCTATTTGTATTTTTATCTATTTATTTACTTTTTATTTGTTGCAAATGTTCTTATTCTATTGTAAATATTGTCACATACAACTGTATTGTTAAATTCCAGTGGTGTCTGTTCTAAGTTTGTAAACCAACTTTCCAGTGTGATCTGTTGGTGGTAGTTAGTACAGTATGTAATGCATTTAGCAGAATCCCATTCAATTATGTGGTTTGTCAGTAAATGGTGTTCAGCAATGTTATTATTATTACCAACTTAGAACAGACACCACTGAACTGTTGCCAACAACTTCCTTCACCTTAGAAACAACTTATTCACGATAACAACAACAAACAAACAAACAATAGACAAACCGACTAATTTTACTTACAATACACCTACAGACATTTGACTAACAAAAGACAGATCGAAACCACAGTTTACAGTCTTCACAGCTAATAACATCACGGCTTAACTGACAGACAGCCAATAACATCACGACTTTGTTGACCAGTCAGATCAACGACCAGAGTATTTATACCACAAAGCACTTGACTCTGATGATGACTTGTGCATATTATTGAGGTGGCTCATTGGCTTGTCAGTCGATTCATAATATGTTTACATTTACATGAAGTATATGTTTATGATTGGTGAAATTCTCAGTCATAGAAATAAAAAAAGGTAACTTTGTATAATAACCCAGTTGTGTCTCAGTTTCAAGCTGTAGGAACAACTGAAGCAAATGATGGTTGGGGGAAATGGATACAAAACTGTAAAAGTGTTTGCAGGAATTAACATTTTAACCATCCTGAATTACCTGAATGAGCCCTCGTCACTTGTTCTTTAATCAATAACTGGGACTTGCGAGCTGACGAGCCCTCGAGCCACCAAAATTCATTACTCTCTCATTCTTTAATCACTCACTGTGACTGGCAAGCCGCTGAGCAGTAGAGCCACCAAATTATCTCTCTCTCTCTTGTTCTTTAATCACTGACCATGACTGCCGAGCTGTCAAGGCACCAAAAAATATATACCAGTATGTATCTCATTCTGTAATCACTGACTGCAACTGGCCAGCCATTGAGCTTCCAAATAATACTTCTTTAAAAGTGGCCCTGTATTCTGTACATGTTGCTCCACGTGTGATTCCCATAAATAAACAGCTGGATAAAAATTTTGAATGGCTCAAAATGAACAACTGTGGACAAATTTTGAATGGCTGAACAGCTAGATAAATTTCAAAGAGGACTGAATTGCTCGAAGCATGGTTAGCACTAACCATTGGTTAAGAAGTGTTGAAACCTATAGGTTGTCATGGTATTTAATCCTGGTTAGTGCTAACCATGCTTCGAGCAACTGGGCCCAGATTGCTGGAAACAGTTGAACGAGTAAAGGCAATTTGGTGACACCAAAGGCCAGCAGATCAAAATTCAGGCATACACAGAAAAGGGACTTGCAAGAAAACAAAACTAAATAATTAATAATAATAATAACAAAATAATGCTTGGAATATTTTGTCCATTTTTTAAATTAACCTGTCACAATTACTACACAATATACAAAACTAAGGACAACATACAAAGCAACTGCCACTATTAGAACAAAAAAAAGTATAAGTACAAGTATAGGCCTTGTAGAAAAGACACAAAGAAGAACAATATTACAATAAATACCATCCTCTATTGTTACGTACATGTATTTACAGTGAGCTGATAGCAGAGACTGACTATGATATTGTAGCGTAAAGTCAAAGTCTTTTGGGGTCAAGCTGATATCCATCCACTTAGCGAATCTCATCTCTTACTGCACAGATATTAAAGGCCAATGAAACAAATAAAGTAGCAACTGGAGACATATCTAATTTATAATCCAAGCCAAACAAAGGTATCCAAAACCTCCATATACACAGTGGTTTGCCACTCACCTGACACATGGTTCTTATAAGCAAAGATTATAAGATTATTAGACTGTATGTTAAAAGACTACATTTACGCCTGTATGTATATGACTGTCTCTGTTTCTGGCATGACATGGATGGCCAAACTTGTGTTTCTTTGAACTGAAGAAACTTTGATGATATTAAATCTCAAGAAAAAAAACATTCTCCTCAGTCTTTAGGTCTTTAGATGAAACTTCTTTCCTAATTTTTCCCTTACGAGGTTTTGTCTGTCTACACCAAGATTTAGTTTATTATATTTCTCTCCAAAGGTTTTTTTATTGATTTTTCCATTATTTTCAGGAATCTGAATATTACGTATAATTTATACTCCTGCATGGCATCCAGTTCAGCAGAATCACATGAGCGTCACAGATCCCTGTCAACCGCAAACAAGTTAAGAATTCTTATCCTGGCATCCGAATGGGGGTCAAGCAAAGGAGGACTCTCCACTATCACCAGAGAGTTGGCAATCCACTTTGCAAAACACAGTGGGGTTCATGTCACTTTCTTCGTTCCTCGATGTAATGACAAGGAGAAGTCAGCAGCCAAAGCGCACAACATTGATCTTCTTGAGGCACAACGGATTCCTGGTAGAGATGAAATGCTATGGCTCAGCTCTCCACCGCATGATTTGCCCATTGATATAGTTGTTGGCCATGGAGAAAAACTAGGTCCTCAAGCACAGGCCATTAGCATGCAACGCAACTGTATATGGGTACAAGTTGTACACACCGCCCCAGAAGAACTTGGCATGCATAAGGCATATGCAAACCCTATTTCAAGTGGTGAGAGAAAGCATAAAACAGAGGTAGAACTTTGCGAAATTGCCAACTTTGTGGTGACAGTTGGACCTAAGTTGAAGCAGTCTTTTTGTTCTTATCTTAGCTCTTCTAAGACAGATGAAGATATTTTTTGTTTTACCCCTGGTGTTTTCAATGAATTTTGTGAGGTTTCTCAGGTTTCTGAAAGGACTGGAAAATTCCATGTTCTTCTTGTGGGCCGTGGAGATGCTGAAGATTTCTCATTAAAAGGATTTGACATTGCAGCCGAAGCTGTTGCAATGTCAACAGACACTCATCTTATTTTTGTTGGTGCAGCGGAAGGGCAACATGAACAAATAGCGCAACGTTTCTTGGACAGAAACATTTCTCGTGATTCCCTAACTGTTAGGAGTTTTTCAAACCGGGAAAGTTTGAAAAAGATCTTCTGTGAAGTGGATCTTGCGATAATGCCCTCAAGAACAGAAGGTTTTGGACTAACTGGACTTGAAGCGTTATCGGCTGGTCTACCTATCCTTGTAAGTAAAAACTCAGGACTGGGACAAGCTCTCAGTGAAATACCATTTGGCTCCTGTTCAGTGGTCAGTTCAAATGAGGCTGTCGTGTGGAATGCAGCAATCAGGAATGTTATGGAAAAGAGCAGGGAGGTACGCCTAGAGGAGTCTAAAGCCCTGAGAGCGTACTATGAAAGAAAGTACAGCTGGGAGAAACAAATTGAACAGCTTGTTGGAAAGATGAACACCTTGGTTTGCGGTAGGTTTTCTCCAATGCTAGTGCCATTCATGAGTCAGGGCTCAAGACTAACGGTAGCCAACTAGCCACAGACGAGTTAATTTTGTTTTGGCCAGTAGATCACTAGCCTTCTTGGATGGAGAAAACTTCTAAGCATTGGAGGACCAAAGGAAAACCAATGACATGACTAGTTCTAACATTCAGATCGCATTTTGCATTCAAAGTAGCATCCGTTTGTGTATTTAAACTGCTGTGTTTAGAGGCTGTTGTGTACCTGATGTAAGAATTTTGGATTTGATTGGGGTTAAAAATATGTTCTAACATCCAATATTTCAAAGTTAGTTTTGCACCACACTGTCCCTTAAAGATACTGTAAAGAACTTAATTTACAGCGAAAAAAGAATATTTTGAAATGTAAAACATACTTATTTCTAAAAAGCAGATAAGTTGCATGTCACTATTGTGGTTGGGAAAAAAAAGTACCTAACTGAAACTACTTGACAGGATTAATGTCTGGCAAATAAGTCTGGCTGGTGAAAAATTTGTTTTGTTTAGTGAATCAAACTTGTCACTAGGCTAACAGGCTCAAAAGTCTCGAGCCCTGACATTAGTAGAAGTTATTATCACTTGTGGTCAATTTTGGTAATATTTCTGGCGGATTTCGCGGTATTTTTGCATTTTTTTGGGAATATTTTCACGGGATTTCGTGGATTTGCCTGAATTTCGCAGTTCTGCGACCGCGCGAAATATCAGAAGCCCTGATCAGAGGATAAATGATGTTCCTAAAAACAGAGTTACATGTATCTTTCAATTAAACTCAGAATGAACCAACTTAAATTAGAAAAATAATGCAAGAGTGGTGTGTTTGAGCACCTTGGTTCATCCACTGTTCTCTGTAGAGGACTGTTTTCCACCGAAAATTCAATTGAAACGTTCCTCAGTTGATTCTTCCATTTTGTTTGTCTTCAAAACTTTCATTCACTGGTTATATAGTGACTTAATCCAACCCTGGGATAGTGCTACATCGTGTTTTATTTAACAGAATCTAACCAAAGGACTAATTTTATTTCTTGATTAGTGCTAACCTGCTTTCCAGGAACTGTGACCAGATCTATTTTTTCCTTAGTGGTACTGACTACCTTCTCACTAGGTGGATCACATTCCTTGGAAAAAAGAGGAAGAAATCCTCAGAGTGGTGCCAGAGGAAACCAACTATCCCTGGGCTGTGGTCAAGGCAGCACAAGCAAAGCCAGACTGGGTGGCAGCAGACCTGCTACTACTCCACATGATACAAGACCAGTTCAAAGGGGAGGTACAACCTCCAGTCTGACCACTGGGAATGAAGGGCGTGGCTTTGTGCCATCTGGTGAAGCTTGGCAACAAAGTAATGAAAATAATACCTCTTTTCCAACAGGTACTTTTTGCTTTTTTCTGACAGTATTGAGTAAATCACATCTTTCATTCATTTACCATGCTGGAAATTTGCCATCTCACTCAAATCACCAATATTCCACCTATCGACAGTCGGATGCTAGCAGAAGCCTCATAAACACTCACAAGATGGCTGAACTGCACCCGGATTATTTCATTTTTTGAAATATTCTTTAAGGTATTGAATGATGGACATTGACTTTGCTCCACAGGTTCAGGTTTCAATCAGTTTCCTTCAGGAGGCTTGTTTGGCAGGTAAGTTCAGTGTTATTCTTTGTGGTATTTACAGGCACTTTCATTAGCATTAGAGCCTCTAATAACCATCTTCTGATTTGCAGACCTCTATTTGTAGGACTCTTTGCCATGACAATTCTGGTGTTATAAATGTAGTTTCTCAGCCATTCTGAATCAGGGCCATTACAATTTTTTTTAAGTAACTGTGGGGATGTGCAAAACATTAGCTGAAGAAGCGGAATTCCAGTGTTCTTACCATGCTACACTGAAATTTTATAAAAGGGCCCTCAGGATGCAAAGGAGCAAAACAAACTGCAAAATTCACTCGAACGAGCCATGGAAAAGTGAGGCAAATGAATGATTCATACAACAGGTTTTATGATTGGCTGGGTTTGTAACACATAAACCAATGAGCAGCACCGTTACATTTGAACAAGAATGACCTGCAAATAGTCCACCATATTTGTTTTCAATTTGCGTGACTGTGTAGTGTGCCAGCTCATCTTTATTCATGGTGAATAAAGACAACTCTGAACATGAACCAACCAAAGAAACTCAAACAAAGAGAAACGAGAAACCAAAGCAAACAAGAGTATTTCAACGAATTCCATGATGTTTCAGCCTGTCTCTCAAATGGGGCAATTTTTTTTTCTTTATGGGGTTTGGACCCCAAGATGCAAAATTCTGATGAGAACACTTAAATTCCTCGGGAAAAACTGCTGCTCTTTGCCCTTAATAATACAGTGTAGCCCTGACTGTAATGTCAACAACCCCACCCCTTCTCCCAAACTGCACACCTTATTGATATGAAAGAATGATGAGGACATAAGGAGTAGAGTCATGATAAACTAAACATAACCTGCTTCAAGCCTTTATGTAAAGAGAGGAGAGAGGTAATAAAAATATCCTTGTATTTTGCCTCTCTCTCATATTCATGGCGGCAGTACCTTCCAGTGGTTGAAAGCCAGCTAGGAGCAAGTCAATCTAGAGCAAACTCGTACAGGTTCTTTTGGACCTGCTATGTGAGCGAGCTGGTTTTCCTTACCTCAAGTGTCACTGTTTTGATGTTAGTACAAAAATTAAATTATAGGTGGTGGCTATTGGGCTGCATTCTGTCATGAGTTCAGTGCTTTTGTTAAGAGCCAGTAACCGGTTATTTCTACCGGCTTTTTGAGCACATTTTACTGGCTATGTTGATGGAAGTCAAGTAATGATGAACTGTGATGTGTACCAGACTTCATTACTAATGTTACCTGTTATTGTAAGTTGTCTCTTATCCTCCCATTCATTTAATCTTAACAAGAACCCTGGAAGTTACCTTGTTTTCATTATTAATTGCATCTTTTGTTTGTCCATGTAACAGGAATGATGATAGGAACTGCATAGTTTGCAAATGTGGTCTTGCAGCCACAATGTTTACTGTGAAAAAGGATAACCCCAACAAAGGTAATCATTATTGCAAGAACAAATTAGGCTGCTGGTAATTTACAGTACATGATCCTGCTCTGTATTTCAGGCCGTGGCATGTCAATATAGGGGCTGTTGTTTTCTGACTGGCATGACATTCCTAAATAGAAATATAGTCCAATCATATGACAAGTCTCAGTTTCTCTCAGAGTGTACAGTGTACATCCGTATGCACCAAACTCGCTTGCCCCACTGGGAACCGTGAGGGCACTGTCGCCCAGACAGACAGTGCATGCGCTGGAAAGATACAGTGTAGAGAGACCTGCAAGACTCTGAACTTTCCTTCGAAGAGGCAACAGTGTTAGCGCAGGACCGTAAGGAGTGGAGATCGTTTTTGTTGGCGCTATGTGGGCTCAGCCCACGGCGGCAGTAATGTAATGTAATGTAATGTAATGTAATGCAGTGGATAAAAATGTACTTCATCCAATGCTTTTTATATGCTCCTACAGGTTAAAGACAGTCATTAATTTGCTTTTGAAAAACCAGGCCAAGTTGTTGAGAGATACCCAGGATGATCACTGTTATTAAAAATAGCCTGTTGATTTTGAGGAATGATAAGAGTATTTTTTACCACACACCATCGGATGAGGCAAACCATTAAAGGAAGCTCACATCATTTTTGTTGGCCTTGGGGTGTACCTGTTGAAATCAAAATTTCCCATGGAAGACAAGCTTTGATTTCCTTGACATTACAACATCTTTTTGGCATATGATCAGAGTTTATTTTTTCATTGGTTTCCAAGCAACAACTGTTGCCATAGAAATGGTAACACATGGTCGCTTATTTTGAAAAAGGTCGATCATTTTGGTCCAAGTGGTATAGCATCGGCTTGGTTCAAATCATACCTGAGCGATAGATCTCACATTGTCTGTATTCAGGGTGTTAGGTCAGCTACGGATTCCTTGTTGTGCTGTGAACCTCAGGGTTCTGTGCTGGGACCAATACTGTAGTTACTCTATATCTCACCGTTTGGGGATATTGTGAGGCGATGGAACATGGGTTTTCATTTTTACACTGATGATACCCAGTTGTATCTCTCCTCAATTCCTTAACTGGGTTGAAACGGGTTGAATTTTATGTGAGAGAAATCGACAACTGGATATCCCGCAACAAACTTAAGCTGAGTAGAGACAAGACTGAATTGCTTGTCAAAAAGCTCTGGGTACCTGCCCCATACATTTTTACACAATATACATGTAGTAGTCAGGGATTATCATGTGTGTCCTTCAGCTAAGGCCAGGAACATACACCTTTAGGAGTAGTTTTCAATCGAACATCTCTAGAGAAACTTGTTTACCCTGTTTGTAAGTCTGCCCTGTTTCATCTAAGAAATATTGCTTTAAAGGTTTGGTAATAGGGAGAACAAATCCGTGCAACTTTCCACGCAACATTGTTGCGATACCAGTTAGAGCGATGTTGCGATGTTTACCATTTGTGCAACACTCCCCGATTTTGTTGCACAAAGTAGAAGGCTGTTCTACTTTCTGCAACATGTTGCTGCAACACGAAACAACGAACATTGTTGCGCGACAAGTTGCTTGCGAGGGTGGTAAAACGGGCAACATTGCTCCTCAACTCATACCTCAACAACGTTGCGCGGAAAGTTGCACGAATTTGTTGCCCGTTTTAGTGCACCTTTTAAAGATTTGCAAGTATCTGACAGTCGAGAACACAAAGATCCTCGTTCATGCTTTTGTGATCTGCTGTTTGAACAACAGTACTGTAATTCACTGCTCATATTGGCTCACCAAAGTACTTAATTCAAGAACTTCAGTGTATTCAGAATTATGCTGCATGCCAGAGTAGCTCACTTGCCTAGAGCTGCGGGAACTATTCCTATTCTCCAGGAGTAACACTGGTTGCCTGTTGAGCAGAGGGTTATATTTAAGGTTCTGTTAATCACTTATGAAGCACTGAATAACTTCATAGCACCTGTGTATATCAGTAATTTACTTGTGCTATATGAACCATCAAGGAATCTGGGGTTAACTGACAATAAATTATTATCTTTCACAAAAAGTAATACCTAACAGTCGCCTGAAAACTTATGGAGACAGTGCCTTTTCGGTCGCTGTCCCTAGGCTATGGAATTCCACACCCATGGACATCAAGTTTAGTCTGTTATCATTTTAGAGCTTAACTCATACCGGTAATTAATTCCCTGTGTATTTATCTCTTTTATGCAAATCGGTTAATGTTTTCTTTTGTATAGTTTTTAATTTTAATGTTAAGCAGTGTAGAGCTTTTGTATGTACTGCTATAGAAATAAATCCAGTCAGACACTTCATAACTAAACTCAAAGAGTGTAAACTACTCAAGTCGCACAAAAAGTGGCCTCTAAAAGTTTATTTGCAACTTACTTGGAAATGCTCTTACAGATAATTTTTTTTCTAATTTGGCCTACAAGTTGTGAAACAAATGAGACATGTACTTGAGTTGACATTCTGTAACAGTTGATCAACAAAATTAATTTTGAATGGTGTTTAGTCCTGCTGGTGCCATGATAGATTTGTAAATGCATGATGTTTTCATTGGTCATTCAACAATTATAGTATTGTTGAACAGAATAAAAGCTGGTGTGCATTTCTCGGACTTTCCAATAATATTTCAGGCCTGAAAAATCTATTTTACATGCACTAAATTTATTGCCAGAAATTTGACTTATTCTATTATTGGAAAATTACATTGCACTAGTTTGCCAGAAAGTTAGTTCCATTTAGTAGAAAACCCAACAACTGTATTCTTGTCCACTCCCAGGGTAAAACAGCATTCTTTTCAACAACGATTCTTAAGTCTATTTGCAATATTTTATTCTCTTATTGCATTATTTTTATCACACTAAATTTAAGAATATCTAGCACCTTGTTCATCATGACTGCAGTTTAGGCAGTCAAAATCTTATGTTTTTTTTATATAATTATATATATTTTTAGCCAAAGAATACTTTAAAGTTTACTAACATTAATTATATTGATCAAAAACAAAAATGTTGAGCTGTGAATCACTGGATCAATGGAATATATTCTTTACATACAACATAAAGCCAGTTCAAAGTCATGTCTATTTACAGTGTACCTTCTAATAATACTCTAAATTATGAAGTAGAAAAATGCCTCAAGCAGTCATTTCACTCACTGTAATTATTTTATTTTAGGTCGACATTTTTATAAATGTCCTAATTACAACAGAAACAATGGTTGTGAGTTTTTCATGTGGGAGGGTGATTATTCAGGAAGTACTTCGTCATCTCTTAGTCATACAACACCGCTAGTGCCCTCCAGTGCTATCAACAGGAATCATACAGGTACTAATCACCAGTTAGAGAAGTGTGAACAGCTGATTTAATTTTATGCTGCTAGTCATGTGGAGACCACAGTTTAATGGCATGTCAACCCAGGGGATAATAGGCATTGCAGCTCTTGCACTTAATTTTGTTATAGGTTTCTGTCAGAACACAAGAAACATGACTGTTTCTGTTTAAAAATTTTTTGTTCCATTCAGTAAGTGTAGTTACATTTTCCTTAGCACTTTTATTCCAACTTGCTCTTTTATTCCAACTTGCTCTTGTTTTTGTTGTTTCAATTTTCTTTTATTCCCTAGTTGCATTGTATTTAGCTGTCCATGTAAACTTCACTTATATGTCGTGTAAAACTGAGCTGAGTAAAAATAAAATCATCATCATCATCAATCATCATTCCAGGGCTTTCAAATTGTCATTCAATTCAAAATGATCTGGTAGCTATCCTGTAGTTGACAGCAGTCTTATAAGACATAGCAAATGCAAGATGCACATACACTGTACAGTATTGTGCAAAAGTAATGCAAACGAAGTTTGAGTTCATACTTTGTTCACTTTCGAGTGAAAGTTCCCAATCTCAAGTGAAGTGTCACCTCCAAACAATTATTTTGACCGACATTTTGTGGAAATATGGCACGATATTTCATAAAGTCAAAAAAAATTGCTTTTGCGAAAATTCGCACAACTGTTCCTTTACATGTAAACATGCAGGTGGTGTCCTATTAACAATATGGTGCTTTTCCTGCTAGGATTCAACTCGGGGCAAAATTTACGTTGTGCAGGAGTCAGGTAAGTTTCGCTCTTGAGAATAACTTGGTTTTTATGGAACATAGTGTATGTGCCACAAACTTACATGTACGTACTCCAACTGAACTCATTTTGCATGGTGGATTCACTCAAGTTAGATGTGATTTCCATATCCACTTCAAAAGGCCATTTTAGATAAAGAAACTTTAAGAACAATAATTATTTTTATTGACAAAGAAGTAAAAAAATACCGGTTAAAAAACAATAATGGACCCTGAGCCATCTTTCTATGACATAAAATGTCAGACAAAAAGAATATTGTTGAATGTCTGGAAGTTTTTTTTTTTTTTTTTTTTTTTGTAATTTGTTTTATTTTTTTTTTTACAACGCATTACACTACTTACAAAACATTGGGTACAATATTTGCATCACGCTACTTACAATACATACTTACGCTTACAATAACTTGGTTTTTTTGTTTTTTTACACGTTTACATTACATTAAACTACTTACAAAATACATACAGTCTCTTTGAAAAAAAAAAATTATTATTAACAATTCACACTTTCATACACGCGCATACGCGTACACGACATACACACACACACGCGCGCACACAAACGCTACAACACCATACACGACTGACCCTGGTGTTGGTGTGTTCAAACCTACTGCGTACAACTGATATGCAAAACGCGGTAATTAGGTACGCGAGTTATAGATCGATGTTTTTCAGAAATTTGCCCCATTTCGCTGTGTAATCAGGTAGCTTATTCTTTGACTTTGCAACCTCTAGTTCAAGAATTTCAATCTTTCTTATTCTAGCGTTAAAAACTTTAATTAAAGGAGATTTGTTTTTACAACGACATGAATACAAATATTGTTTTGCGATCATTAGTACATGATTGACAAATATCTCGTCTTCACAATTTGACATTCCAAACAAAATTTCTCTGTTGTTAAGATTGTTTATATTAACTTTTAAATTGCGTAGCCACTTTATGACCTCTGCCCAGAATTCTCTGGCATAATTACAAGAGATTAAAATATGTTCGAGGGATTCGTTTTCCTTTCCGCAAAGAGAACATGCTGGGGAGGGTAAGACACCAATTTTATTTAAAAAGACGTTTGTCACAAGGTATCTGTTAAGTAATTTGAATTGAAATTCACGCAGCTTTGTATCGGAAGTGACACGATGTGGCAAGCCATATATTTCTTTCCAATCAAGAGTATCATTTATAAAACAGCAACTATATTTCTTTTGAGCAGAAGGAATAGTAATAACTCTATTTCGGAATTCTTTATAAATAGTTTTTGACACAGCTTTATTGATCGGAGTCTTTTGCCCGTTTAAATTTAAAACAATTTGCTCCTGTAAATTAAATGCCTTTTTCTCATGGTGAGAGGACCTTCTCAGTGAGTCTCGCCACTTGTTTGGCAAAGCGTTTATCACAGATACAAGTCTAAAAAAATCTAAAGGGGAAAAGTCCAGCTCTCTCAAATTACATTTAGTTATTAACTCATTGTGTTCAGAGATTAAGTCTCCTATCCTTAGAATTCCCTTTTCTGCTAGTGCTTTAAAGAATACAACTTTCCCATCGATGCGAATGAGTCTGTTGTTCCAGAGAATGGTTTGAAGGATCGCATTTCTGTCATCACTAGCTTCTTCGGAATGATTAATTGCCACTGAGCATTTTGCAAAGCTTTTTAGGCAATCCTCATAAAATGGTGGAAGTTTTATCGGCAGCATTTTAACATCGAAATTGCAACAAAGGATAAGTTTACCTCCAACGGGTTTTAAGTAATGGAGTAAAATAGTCTTCCAGCTACTCGGTTCGTCGCAAGCTAATTTCTTACAACAAATAATCCTCTGTGTCTCAATCATGGACATCAAATGTGGAGCCTTTAATCCTCCGTCCTCAATGTCGCCAACGAGAACAGAGCGCTTAACTTTGTCTTTGCCTTTCCAAATAAAATCGAAAATGATTTTATTTACCTCTTTGACAAACTCTTGGTCAGAACAAATCATGCTCGCTCTATACAAGAAAATCGGAATTATGAATGTCTTGACAATTTGAATTCGGCCCATTATTGTGAGATCTCGCCATCTCCAAATGTGTAATTTTTGTTTAATAGAGGTAACAATTTCATCAAAATTCAACCTTCGTTTAGCGCGTGAGTCGTAGGTAAAATGAACTCCCAGGATTTTTACTGAATGTTTAATTTTCAAATCTCCTATTTCGGTGTCGTTTCGTAAAGAATAATGCCTACCGTTACCTAGTAACATTACCTCAGATTTTTCGTGATTTATCCTAAGGCCTGAACATTCTCCAAAAGCTTCTACTAATTCCATAAATTTTCTAAATGAATGGTCATTCCTTAAGAAGCCGGTCAAATCATCTGCGAACAACTCCAATTTTATCTCCTCGGTATCTACAGTGATTCCTTGAATATCTTTGTTTCTGCGTACGCTTATACATAAAATTTCTAGCACCATAATAAACAAGTAGGCAGAGAGGGGGTCCCCCTGCCGAACTCCTCGTTCAACTGAGAAGGGTGCAGTGGAAAAGCCATTGTTCAGGACACAGCTTGATACGTTTTTATAAAATGTATGAATCCACTGAATAAATGAATATCCAAACCCGTAAGCGTGGAGGGTTTTAAACAAGAAATCTCTGCTCACAGTATCAAAGGCTTTCTTAAAATCAATGCAAATCATTGTGCCATTAATGTTATATCTTTCCGTAAACTCCATAATATCATCTACAGTTCTTATTGCATCAAAGATTGTTCTGCCTTTCACGTACGCACATTGGTTATAATGTATAATGCCAGGTAGGACTGTCTCTAATCTTTTGGCAATCGCTTTTGAACCTATTTTAACATCTACGTTAATGAGTGAGATCGGTCTCCAGTTGGATAGGTACCTTTTATCTTTATCTTTCTTCTCTATTAAAGTGATAATAGCTTGCTTCTGAGAATTTGATAATTCGCCATGATCATAGGAGTAATTTAAGCTGTCTACCATAATCTTGCCTACAACTTGCTAGAAAGCTTTATAGAATTCTACAGTTAATCCGTCGTTACCTGGCGACTTATTATTCTGAAAAAGCTGAAGGCTATTAAAACATTCAGA
The DNA here is from genome assembly GCA_016490735.1 of Pachyseris speciosa. Taxonomy (NCBI): domain Eukaryota; kingdom Metazoa; phylum Cnidaria; class Anthozoa; order Scleractinia; family Pachyseridae; genus Pachyseris; species Pachyseris speciosa. The sequence continues at coordinate 2,025,322 of JAEMWC010000023.1, forward strand.
AATTGTTAGTTTTCCTTCGCAAACTTGAGCATCAGATTGGGAGAGTTTTGGTATGTCGGGATTTCCAAGAAAAGAAGTTAAGATTGTCTTAGGCGGCAAGAGAGTATCATTTTTACAAAGATCGGAGTAGAAACTTTCAATTTCTTGCCGGATTTTCTGAGGGTCTGTAATCAAAGTCCCTTCGGCATTGAAGATTTTCCGGACTGAACTTTTAATTTTATTGTGACTTTCAAGATTAAGAAAATATTTATTACTTTTCTCTCCTTTTTCATACCAAGTAGCCTTCGATCGGATAATCGCCCCTTTAGCCAAGTCTTCATAAATATTATCATACTCAATTTTAAGGATTTCGAGCTGTTCGAAATTTTCATTCGAGGGACATTTGCTACAGTTTTCTTCGTATGTTCGAAGTAAATTTTCAATTTTAGAAACCCTTCTCTCTTTTCACGGGCTCTTTCTTTGCCATATTTTATCGACATTTGTCTAATTCTATATTTAATTAAATCCCACAGGACTCTTTTGTCTGTAACTGCATTAAATTCAATTAACCACTCTGGTACACTTTCACTTAATAGTGCTACGAAGTTTGTGTCATCATTAAGACTAGCGTTAAATTTCCAGAACGAAGGGCCATTTTTTTGTTTGCCAATGCTACTGAAATGCAGAGTTATCGCCGAATGATCGGAGTTTATCGAAGAGATGATATCAGAGTTTTCAATATCTTCCTGACAAACATCGCTTAATAACCAAAAGTCAAGTCTTCTCTGAATAAGAGGTTTCTTTTGTCTCCAGGTGAAACGTTTGATTCCCGGGTTTCTTATACGCCAAATATCTATCAGGTCAAAATCTAAGCACAAGTCTTCAACATGTTTGACTGAGGCTTTCTTTGACTGGTTCCCTCCAGAACAGTCCCACTCAGGGTCTAATGTAATATTAAAATCGCCTCCGATTATTATTCTATTTTCTTTGTCTATGATGTTCTCTTCAATATTCTTATTCAAATTATCGTAAAAACAACATTGATCCTGGACATTATTCGGAGCGTAGATGTTTACAAATAAGAACGAAGACCCCTGAACTTCAGCTTCCATTATGATATAACGGCCTTTAGCGTCGGAGCTAAGCGAGTTTAGCTTAAAGTGTAAATCATCCTTAACAAGAATCGTTACTCCACAGCTGTGATTTGAACCATGTGAAAAATATAACTTACCTGGCCACTGTGTTTTCCAGATACTCTCGACGTCTATAGTGCTATAGGTTTCCTGTAGAAAAACTACGTCATATTTTCGTTCGTTCAACCAGCAAAATAGAGCTTCCCTCTTTGAAGACGACCGTATCCCTCGAACATTCAGAGACAATAATCTAAAGTCTACACATGATTTTTCGAATTCGAACAAGCAAACTTATGCACGAAATTAACACGCGAATCGCAAATAAAGTATGATTTGAACACAGAAGGGTCATTTTTAACACTTAAGTACAACACTAAATATAATAGTTCATTATAAAGGCTGCTGATACCTAAATCATTTGCGCAACCCATGGGATTTGGAGCTTTTGGCAGGTTATTTACTATGCAGATATGCCACTGTTGCTCCCGCTTTTTAAACCTAGAAAGAAAATTTGTTTGCTAATTTTACTTTTAGCGTATAAGATAAGAGTCTTAAGTTACCAAATGTCCGTCAACAATAAGCTTATCCGGCTCTTTCTTATCGAAGAAGGCTCTTTTTCCATCCTCTCTTGCTTGCTTTAAACGTGGCCACAGTTTCCTTCTCCGCTCCTGTATTTCTTTTGGGTAGTCAGCATACACCCTTACTTCTATTTCATCTTTTACCTCCATTGCACGTTTAAATACCCTCTCACGATCGGGAAAACGGAGGAAGCGGGCGATAATCGGTCGCGGAGATCCTGGCTTTTTAACTCCGATTCGGTGAACGCGTTGGAACTCAATTTCGCGCGCGCGATCTACTTCTATCTCTCTCTCCATGTAACGATAAATAAGTTCCTTTGCGTTCTCTTGTGTTGGGTCGGTGGATTCCGGGATGTTAAAGAAACGTAAATTCTCACGACGGCTGTAGACGTCTTGGTAGAGGATGCGGTCATTAAGAGATTTAATTTTCCTTTCACTTTCGTTGGCTTTTGACTTCAATTCCTCTATCTCGCCGTTTAGAAATTTTAAGCTATTATCCATTGCTCCAACCGACTTCTCGACTGCGTTAGTTTTGGCGTTTAGTGTGGCAATTTCTCCTTCAATGCTTTTTACGGAGGATTCCAAGGTGTTGAATTTCTTTAAGACTCCTTCGACCATATTTTCTAAGCTACTGAGTTTGTGTAGGACAAGCTGTATCTTCGAGGCGAGATCTTCTGCCATCTCGAGCGCCATGTTGATTTCGTCTGGTGGTTCCGATGGAGTCTTGCAAATTCTTTTTTCTTTCGGCGTTGAAACTCCGCTTTCCGAGCTACTACTGCTTCCTCTAGTCTTCCGCTTGAATATACTATCAAGAAACTCGGCCATACAACAAATAATTGCAAAGAAAAAAACAAATAAAGCGGGAGCAATTTCATGTGCGTCCTTACTCGGCCATGACAGACCCAGACCCCCAAAAAGAATATTGTTGAATGTCTGGAAGTTTTTGTTGCTCCCCTGGCTTATGTTTCATCTCTGATTGTAGTGGAACAATGGATGCAGACACCTCAAACCCATTTTGCTACTGCACGCAACCAGCTGTAAGGTACTTGTACTGCAGGGCATAACCTATATCACTGACAGAGGGTTAAAATCGGTAGAGGCATAAGGTGCTAACAGTTCCTGCTTTGTAAATGACACAAGGTCTTGTTGTTCAGAGCAAGTTTAAGCTAATACCCTGTTAGCATGAACTTTGATTCTGGTGTAGTTACTGTTTTGTAAAGATATTGTTGACAGATTTTTGTCCCAGGTTTTGACTTGTACTTAACTTTAATTTACCCCAAGGAAAATTTTTTTGTTTAAAATCATTCTCCATGAGCAAGATGAAAACTCTTGTAAACTCATAATGATATTGGTTAGCATTAATCAGCTTTCAAACAACTGGGCCCTGCTCTGCAATTCTTTATTCACCTAGTGTAATAGAGACAGCCAGAAAGTACAGCATCTGGGCAATTTTTTTTTTTTAAATTAAGGAGTGAACTAGTATCAAGAAGATGTGAGGACACTGTGTTTTCATAAGGCCCTTCTGTGATACGTGTATGTTGTCAAATGAATAAAGGTTGTCTGGTCTGTTTCCTTAGAAAGTAATAAAATTAATGTTCTTTCAAAATTGCCAAGTACTGATAAAAAAATGATTCCTTGACAAATTGGAAGCCTGCCTTACTGCTAAATACAGAATTAAGGCTCATTATTGCAGCCTCCTCCATTAACATGACTTACTGGTGATATTGATTAGGGTGTTATCAGGATTCGTCTGTAACATTAATTTGATGTTTAATTTGATGTTCAGTCGCACAGTTTCCAAGAAAGGACCCAACAAGGGTCGCCCATTCTATTGTTGTGCTAAGCCCAGGGGACAAGGCTGTGATTTCTTTGAATGGGGAGACACAACAGGGCAATCACCCAGCACCGTTTACAGATTCAAGAGAAACGTGTCAAGTGGTGCAGCAAGCAGTGGTGTAAGCAAGAAAAGAAAGTGTGGACTTTGCCGTCAAAAAGGTAGGCTTTGAATAAATTATTAATAACACCTTGAAATAAACATGAGTTCACTGACACAAGCAAACAGGGAACATGGACATGTAGTAACAGGGACGATGATGACATTGATGTTGATATCCTAAAAATCGTAATTTGCAACTTTTAGAGTTACATCAGACATTATCATTTCATTTTCTTGAGACATAAAACCAATTCTGTTGACAAAGATCATGCAAAATTGGCCAGTTCAATTTTTGTGGCTAAACTTTTTATTGACCAAAAGCATTTATCAGAAAGAAATCTTAAATGGCAAGTGTGGTTAACCTTACTTCCCTGCATTTATGTTGTCTGATGGTGTTCAAGAAAGAAGAAAAACACCTCAAGGCAAATTCTTGTGAGCTAATGTCAAACATAACTCATGGACAAAATTGCTACATTAAACCCATTTGAAAGGAAAAGGCATTGAGCTCCATGCCGAGCATTTTGTACTTCTTGCCCTCCAGTTTGTGTATCAAAACAAACAAAAAGGCATAATTATTAATTAAAGATAAGGAGACAATGTGACAGCAAAAAACTTCTCATACCCTAATGAGATTATGTTTTTTTTGACGAATTCATCACTGACATTCAGTGTTGATGATGAATTGGGGAAAATGTGACAGAAAGGTACATGGTGTGCATGAAAACCTTGGCCAGTTGTGATGCTTTGCAATGATGGTATTTTTACCCAAATTATATGTTTGGCTGCAACAAATTGTTATTTGTACCATTTCCTTAGGTCACACCAAAAGGTCCTGCCATAAGAGAAGATACTAATCAAAGGTTTGATATAATTTATATTACACTTGTCTGCTGATCATCTATTACTGTCAGGGGCATAGAGAGACTTTTGGCCTGTAAGCCCGGGCCTAAAAATTTTCAGCCTACCTGTCCTATATATTATGTGCCGTTTTGAGAGATAACCAATGTTCTGAAATTCTTTGCGAATGTAATAAAAAAAAGGAAATTTAATTTATCAAAATATCTTAGGATTAACTTGCAGGCTATGAAAAGTGCTACCGACAATTGTACAGCAAGCCTTCTTAAAACTTAGAACTTAGAATAAGTACTCCCATGAGCTAGAGATTCCACTAATACTGGGAGGGACTGGTCAACGGTTTAGAGCCTGCGGAGGTGAGGGCACCTTTAGTGATCTAATGGCAGGCAAAGCAGACTGCTTAAGGACACTTAATGTATCGCTTGACACAACTCCATAAGGGAGCAGATTCCATAGACGAATGGTTGTTGGGAAAAAAGAATAGTTAAATGATAAAACATTAGCATGTAACTGTTGGTAACAGAGCAGGTGGTGTAGAGTACTTCTAAGTTTGGGTAAGAGCTTGCTGATTCGGGAATATTGCAATTTACTAGGTTATTGTGAAACTTGAAAAAAAGCACTGATTGGTTAAGAAGACGCCTCTGTTCAAGGGTGTCCCAGCCTAAGGTCTTAACTAGCTTGGAAGTACTTTTAGAGGTTTTATAATTGTTACAGACAAAGCAGGCCGCTTTCTTCTGGACTTGTTCAAAATGGTTAACATCCCAACCAGTGTGTGGGTTCCATGAGGAAAACGCATATTCAAGGGTTGGTCTGACTAGGCACATGCAAGCCCTCTCCTTGATCTGGTCTGCATGGCTTCAGTAATCTTTGGATGAGGCCAAGGGACTTATTTGCCTTAGCAGCTATCTTTGAGCAATAAGAACCCCAACGGAGGGCTTCAGTGCATATAACACCAAGATAGTCACACTCGGAGACTTAAGATAAAACCTCAGAATTCACGAATATATGAAGTCAGAGGGTTACGCTTATTTGTGATACGGAGTAGATGGCACTTTGTTACATTGAAGACCATCTGCCAATCTGAAGCCCATTTAGACAGGTTGGATAGGTCTCCCTGAAGCATGTGTTGATCATCTTTAGAATTAATAGCTTTGTAGAGGACAGTATCATCGGCAAAGAGGCGTAGCTGTGAACTTGTTACATTTGAAATATCGTTAATGAATAGTAAGAAGAGGGTTGGCCCCAGGACGGAACCCTGCAGGACACCAGAAGTAACCAAGGTAGTAGTAGTGGAATGGGCACTGCTAACAACTGTGAATTGGGTTCAGTTTTGGAGAAAAGCTGCAATCCAAGCCAGCGATTTCCGCTAATACCATACTGGGCTAATTTGTGTGTCAGTCTCTCAAGGGAAACTTTGTCGAAGGCCTTTGAGAAATCCAAAAGAAGGGCATCAACTTGGCCATGTTGATTTACAATAGATGCCCAGTCGTGGAAGGTCAGAACTAGTTGAGTTTCACAGGACAGGTTTGCACGGAAGCCATGTTGCAAGGGAGACAGGATATTATTATCAGAAAGATGCCTATTCAAATTGCTTAGCACAATGTGTTCCATTACTTTACAGCAAAGGCATGTAAGGGATATAGGTCGGTAGTTAGCTGGATTATGCTTACTGGATTTCTTGTGAACAGGCACGACCATTGCTGTTAGCCAGTCATTTGGTAAGGTAGCCGTGTCATAGCTCTGTTGGAAGATATATGTCAGCATGCTGGAGATCTCCATGGAGAGGTCACGTAGGCAGCATGGAGAAATACCGTCTGGGCCAGCTGACTTCACAACTCTCCTTACCCTGCCAATCACCACAGCCACTGTAGGGAGGTCTTTTAGTGCCCTGAGAAGACTCGACCTACTTGAGGTCAAAAATGAAAGAGAATCGTCTTAGTAGGCTTGCGCTAATGCATATTCATAAACATGATGTTTCTTTGAATGCTGAGGATATCCTTGATGATTTCGCAGCCTGTGGAAGCAGGAGGAACTAGTTCTACCAAATGGCAAGAGAAAACGTTTGCCATTTTAATCTTTTGTACTCCCGATCTCACCTTAGTAAAACAGCGATAGCCAAGTGGCAAATGCATAATGATTAGTTGGTTCTATTAGTATATCTAAAAGCAGCCAGAAGCAGATCAAGGGGTAGGGTTGGGGGAGGGGGGGGCCTGCAACCCTTCTAGGAATAGTTCTTTTCTTTTTCAAATTTGTGTGCGTGGTAAAGGGGAGTTCAATTCAGATCACATTCACTCATGGCATATAAAATGGTCAATTTGCATTTCACAACAAACAAAATGGCCATTTCTTGCCTGGGGAATACTAGATTTTGAAAAGTTTAGTTCTCTGGCTCAAAATTATGGTTCAGGGTATATAACTTATCTTGACTTTACAAATACTTTTCAAGTCTGTGGAATGCATGAAATGGCATTTTAGAAGTTTCAGTAAAAAGAATAATTTCCCGGGTTAGCATGCCCCCGGAACCCCCTAGAAGCTCGCAACTTCAGTGCTTGATACACACCTTTGGTGTAATAACGACGTTTGCATTAAAAACAGGCCTACAGCTATTCAAAAACGTCGCTATGCCCCTGACTGTTACTGGTGGCTTTGTTGTAAGAGAGCACATAATTTTATACTGATAAGATTTTGCTTTGATAGTTTGGAGCAGAAAAATCTGTTGCCCCAACTCCCGGTTTTAAAATACACAAATTTCGGTGATTGATCTTATCAACCTTGACTAATGGAGATGGTCTTGGCATCGTATTGGGGTTTGTTCATTTACATGTATGGTGTTTATTCCAAAGGTTTTTTGGTTCATGTCATTAGGTTTTTCCTTAGCAGGACCTCTGGGGCCATTTCCAGTCATCAGTCACATTCAGAAGTGGTCTGTTCAATGTGAATCAGAGCTATAACTAACCACTAGATTTCAATTTAATTTGACTCTGATTTCATTTGTCTTTCACATTTATTTTATGCATGGGTTGGTTGGGTGGGTGAGATCAAATATGGAGTGATAGTGGCTGCCAGTGGCACCTTTACATGCTGATATATGATCTCACCCCACAAAAGAAGAATTTTTTTGTAAACTGCCATGAGACTACAGTCGTGTATATGTGATATCCCAGGTAAAAATATGAGGGATGATTTGAGTTTTCTTATAAAAAGATCTTAATTAGGCAATCAAATTTGTTAGAAACTCTAGTGAGCATGTGAAATTATTTTAGCAAACACAACTCGAACGTACCTTCTTTTCTTTCAGAACAATTTCACGTGCTCACTAGAGGTTCTAACAAATTTGATTGCCTAATTAAGGAGATGCTTTTTATAAGTAAACTCAACTCATCCCTAAACGTGCAAACGGACTCGATTCGCGCAAAGGTATTCACTTGAAGAACTTGTGACCCTTTGTTATTATGTTAATTTGTAGAGACTATAGAAATCAAATCTTCGCATTACTTATTCATTTTGCCTTGAGAATGGTGTCATGATAATGCCGAAACGTCGGCTTTTAACGTTAATATTCGCTTGCTTCTATTACAAAATTTGCATAATAAAATTCTGTTTTAATTTTTTATTTTTACTTTCCATTATTTTAAACTGAAATGGCAATTAATGAAATGGCAGTCTATATTCTTATAATAAATACCTCAAGATAAAAGTAAGCTGCTAGCTGCTGTCTTGACAACTGCAGCTAAGGTCAAAATCTAAACTAAACCATTTTTCGCAACTTTGTCCTATGAGGGATTTTAACTTAAAGTGTACTTCAAACATGAACATTTGCTAAAGCAAAAAAAGAAAAAAAAACTGGGAAAAAATGTAATCAGGCATTTTGCCAGGTTTCAGTGCCTATTGTCCATCACTTTTCTTGAGTGCTGCAGCCTTTACTCCACTTTTCTCTTCCTCACGTTTTAATGCTGCATTGCATTCTTCGTCCTCTTTTGAACACTGTTCATACTCTGTCAAAACAAAATCAAATCTTATCACAGTCGAGTTACAGCAACTCTAGCTCTACATTTCTTAAGATTTTCGTGACAGAAAAAGTATTGCTTGATTTACATGTATTTTGAGCATTTCATCCACTGCCACAATAGTTATACCACATTTAAGTACTTTGATCTATCAGTCACTAGCAAATAAACAGGGATTATTATGCATTGCACTCACTATCTAGATTTTGACTGGCTACAAACACACAGCTAATTACTGCTGGCATTGTTTTGTTATTTTTATTTTACATTGATATCTTGGTCTTACCTAAGCTATCTTAACATGACAGTGACCAACAAAAAAGCTTTCGCTACTTGGGTCACTGTGCACATAACAACAAATCTGGTTTATCTTGACTATTCTTTTCCTATGTATATATATATATTTTTTTCTTTGTTTTTTATTCAATATTTTCTTTTTTTATCATCTAAATAGTGCTAAATAAACTTAAACTCATATATACTTGTACACTCAGCTGACAATCTATATAGATTTACTATGTAGAAGTGATATCACTTTGCAGACTAGTTTTACACGTGCAAAACATGTTTGTTTTGCTGAAGCTTTCCAAAATTCTTTTACAAAAAAGTTTACCAAAATGTTTCTGAGTTCAGTCAAAAGTTTAATTTTAAGTTTTAAAACATGTTTTGTAAATTGTTTCCTGAAACTTTTAGACTGCACTGTAACTTTAGGTTACAATTTTAGAAATAAAGTTGTTTACAAGTTGATGTCACATGTTTAGTTTCGTGTATGCAGTCTTGTTTTTACAAATGCTTTAAGTGTATGCATAATAACTCATTTGGCTTTGCATGATACTGCTAATTAATGTCAAGGCCTTGGTTTGTGTTATCTGCCTCAGCCTTCAGATAACATTTGTCATTTTGTAAAAAAAAATGACAATTTCTTGTACTTTATTTGAGTACATGTATGTTTGTCTGACCAAAATGGTGACCCAGTGTTTTCAGATAAGTCAATAATAGTAACAACAATTTGTTTACTTAAGCAATCTGGCTCGAAGCACCAGCACTGATCACTATGAAAACGAAAACAAAACTACCTGCCTTTTAAGTTATTATAAATTTCTTGTGTTTCGTATTTTTAAATTTCTAGTGTTTTGTATTTTTATGTGGTTAATGGCAAATAAATGGAAATAACACAAACCTCGGCCATGATAATTCTTGCTCTCATGCTAAACCTTATTCAATAATATTATTGTTAATTGTCTCACCAATGTCACACTGTACCCAACTAAATGTCAACATTGATCTAACATATTGGACAACTGTTTAAATGATACCAGTCATTATCATAATTTTTGTAAAAAAATGACAATTTGTTGTACTTTATTTGAGTACATGTATGTTTGTCTGACCAAAATGGCGACCCAGTGTTTTCAGATGAGTCAATAATAGTAACAACAATTTGTTTACTTAAGCAATCTGGCTCGAAGTACCAGCACTGATCACTATGAAAACGAAAACAAAACTACCTGCCTTTTTTTTTTAGAGTTTTAGATAAACTTCCAATTAAAGGAAACTTAAGAAAAACAATGGTGCTATACGTACTCTTGTTTAACAGAAATATCCTTTGAAGCAAACTTACTTGAACAGTAGAACCCATCTCCATAGAAACCTTTTCTACAAACACAGAGATAGGAGCCATCAGTGTTGTAACAGTCTGCTAGCTGGTGACATGCAGCCAGGTTCTGTTGGCATTCATTTACATCTGTTGAGCAAACAGCACTAAGCATTAAGCCACCTGAAGCTACCCTTAAACAACAATATATTTTGAATTTTACTCAAGCCCATAACATCTAAGGGATGTTTGCTTTTAGTCTTCAGCTAAAGGGTACCATCACACATCTCAAGGATGTTCAAAATACTAATAGGAATTGGTTGAATTTCACCATTAACCATATTATTACCAGATTATTGGTTATAATATGGATTCATCTACTAAGTGATACTACAGTTATTTTAACAGCCAAAGCATGCTTTTGAATAACATTTTTTACTGTGGGGGATAACTGGATTATACTAGCCAAAGGTGCAGCAACTCTCACATGCAAACAAGACTTACATTGGGTACTTTTATTGCTTCATTGTTATTTTCAAAACAAGCATAACCATCTAACTACCAGTACACCTCACTAAGAGTTTCAGATCATTTGGCAGTTGTCATGGTCAGTATGGCACAGGTTGGAATGTTTACCTTGGCACAGGTTATCTGTGAGATGATAACCAAGTTTACACTGGCAAGCGTATGAACCAGGAAGGTTAACACACAAGGCATAATGTTCACAAACTGCAGGATTTGAAGCACACTCATCGAAATCTGTGAACCAAACAATATTGAAGGTTAGGGTCACTGCTTTACATTAGGTTGAATCTCTGGAAGTAATCTAGACTGATAGGAAGTCATGCTACAAATGCTCACTTACTTATGAACGGGTTCATCATGCAATTTATTGGCGCTTGCATTGAAGCTGGCATCTTTTAAATCTGCTACACCATGCTGACAAGTGCCGATAAGGACGAAACAAACAGCTGTCCATGGTTGCAGTTCTACTTTATTGAGTCTCGATCATGTTAGTGTCTTGCAAAGTCAACTTTTTCACGTAGTATCAGCCTTGCTTGTTACATGTATATTCACTTACTTTACTTCCTCTGAACCAATGCAATCTGCCCCCTCCCCCCCCCCCCCTTCATTTTGTGACAGAAGGGAAAAAAGAATAAAAATCTGGCAAGTGTGGCACAGTAGAGCAAATGAGAACTGTTGACATGTTGTTTCAAAACTTCAAAGCAAAGAAATATAAATTGTTATGACTTTGATGAAGATGATAACTTTATTTATTATAAGTGTCAAAGAATAGCAGCAGTATAACCACTAAGTACGGACACTAAAATAAAAGTTCCAAATTTCAAAATTAATAAAAAGTGTAGGTGCATAATATCAGTGCATAATTACATCTATTTACAGTGTTGGTAGCCTATGTTCTGCGTGCTGAACAGTTTTAACAATCATCAAGGTTCATCAAGGCTTCTTGGTCTAGTTTCCTAATTTCTCTTTTAAATATCACTACTGAGGATGCTGTTCTTACACTACATGTAGATGATACAGGCTGTAGCCTGGACCACAGGAGGGGCCCCTGATATCTAAGAGAGTGTTCACCATAATTGACTGCATTGAATCTTAGAATTTGAACTTCTTTTAACTCTTAGGTTATGTGCTGTAGTATTCCTAGGGGACATATCATGTATGTATTTAGGGCAGAGATCATATTAACCCTGTGTACATGATAGTTGCGATGTCTAGTCTTTTATTAAGTAAGTAAGGTGGGTAACCCTGCCAACCAATCAAGACATTAACCAGACATAAATACCACCAGCTGACAACACAACATCATCTTCACACTAAGGATAGCACCTAGTAAGGTTGCTAAATGCCAGTGATGTCATTAACTGAGAAACATTTGAGTGGGTTGAAAATGGTAGTGAGAACTTTTTGAGATCATGGTTTGTGTTACTATTTTGAGGACTGAGGTGGATAACATAGACCAAGGGTTAGGGTGTAGCTCACTATTTTTTACACTGAAACATGTAAGAGAATGAATACAAAAGGGTACCTTCACACTCTGAATCCCTGGCTGTATAACCCTCGTTGCAAACACAATGATAGGAGCCCTCAGTGTTCGCACATTGAGCAGTACTGCCACACACCTTTGGGTTAATTGCACATTCATCTATGTCTGCAAGGAAACCCATTTATTTAAGGCTGATCATATCAATAGTGTAAACAGATCTAGACCATGGTTGAAGGCCTAGTTGGGGGGGGGGGGGTGGGGAGGGCACTGTTAGAAGATTCTAAATTCAAACAAAAAAAAGCAGTTATTTTGTGTGAGCTTCATTTTAGTATAACTGCACTGAAAATTCCTGAATATGAACAGTCTTGGCAAATTTTACAAGAAAATTTAGTCACTGATCCAAACCAAAAATAAAACGGCAAATAAACCAAAATAATTATGTGTGAACAAACTTGCAGTATTCTCAGAAGAGGAATTACATTTTCTGATGGCAATGAGCTGAAAGAAATATTCTCATCATTTTATCTTTGACACAGGACTTCGTCACAGATTTATGTTGGATTAAATATTCTTGCTATTTTATCTTTGATACATGACTTCATCACAGTCTTGGCAAAATTTACAAGAAAATTTAGTCACTGATCCAAACCAAAAATAAAACAGCAAATAAACCAAAATAATTATGTGTGAACAAACTTGCAGTATTCTCAGAAGAGGAATTATATTTTCTGATGGCAATGAGCTGAAAGAAATATTGTCATCATTTTATCTTTGACACAGGACTTCGTCACAGATTTATGTTGGATTAAATATTCTTGCTATTTTATCTTTGATACATGACTTCATCACAGATTTATGTTGCATGCATTTGATTGGCAAAAAAGTATGTTGTGACTTCATCAAAAAACTGGCAAGTGTTATTAGTACATAGAACAGCAGAATTAACTTAGACATGTTTAGGGGAAAACAAAGATTCAAGTGACAAACCTGAGCACTGGCTTTTGCCATCCAATGATTCCCAACCAGTGTATCCAGCAGCACAGAAACAAACAAATGAACCAAGAGCATTAACACATACAGCATTCCCTGGGCATGTATGATTGCCATTTGCACATTCATCAATATCTACAGGGCAAACAGGTGATTTTAAAACATGGCTTACAAGGATGCAACACAAATTGCTGTATCAAGCCATTGTTCTCGTCATCATAGTTGTTATCATTAAATCGTCATGCTTAGAGGCACTGGGTGGAGCATGATAAATTATATACAGTGTAATAGCCGTGACAATGGAAGTACATTACAAAATTGGACTGAAAAATTAGAAACCTTTAACAACATTTTATGTTACAGATTAAATTATATTTCATTTCATTTCATCTTTAATTTCATCTATTATAGCATAAGAAACTAAAATAATAACTAGTTTTCTTGACCATTAATAATTGGGACAGTATGTCATGCTCCATGCCATTTATCATCCTCTTGGGGTTTTGTTCCAGTACATTTTGGAGATGCAGAAATCCTTTTAGTTATCCTTTTCACTCTAAAAAGATGGAAAATGATTCACACTTGAGTGCTGTTGATAACAGAAGTAGATGAAGTAGGAGAAGCAAGTAGATGGCCTCATTAAAATTACAGCCCCATGATTAGATGCCATTTTACCTAAACATTGCTTTCCATCTGCCAGATAGCCTGGCTCTTTGCAGTCACAAATAAATGAACCCATTGTGTTGATGCAATCAGTCAAATATGGACAGACATCTCTTGGTTGAATGCATTCATCGATATCTAGAATGAAATCTATGCAGTCAATATTATTGTTGCATTACTGTTACAAGACCTGGACAGAGTTTTTCAGGCTGACCAAGACCTCATTAGGGTTGATGACATTGTTAATTTCAATTTGATCTAAATTCGGATAAAACTGCTCGCTCATTTGGTGAGGCCAGGATTTCTTTCGTAGGTAGCATGTCAAGCCTAAAAGCATACAGTATTTAAATCACATCATAATACGACTTCCCCTGAATTGGAGTTGTAGGTTTACCCCATGCCCTGCCGTTCACCATTCAGTTTGTTGGCTAGCAAATTTGCTAGTAGCCATTTGTACTCCATACTGTGGTGATAATAGGTTGCTGCAATGGTGTTAAATATTGTAGTAACCGAAGGGTTCTTTATGTTAGAAAGACATGAGTGAAGACACAGATGCAATAATCAACTTGCTATATTATGACATGTGCTCTCTGCTTTTACAATGGTCATGTGATCTCTCCTTCGATTGCATAATCATGTACTATCATACTACTACATTCCTCCCTTTTCAGTTAAATTTCCATAAGAAATATAAATGCACATATAATCAACTTAATCTCATGTCACTCAAGTAATGATTCAGGATGATTGATTAATGTAACAGCAACTAATTCAATGTTCGTGTTCATATTCAATGTTAAGTCAGTGTTCAAGTTATTTTCTAAACCTAGCACTGTTCAAAATCTCTTAGGTGACCTTCAAACACTGATCTATGCGTTCTGTTTGATCGCCTAAGCTGTGGCTCCGGTGCGGCCTGACTGTTGTCCTCATGATTGCCAGCTGCATCATCCCTCTGTGTTGCTATTTCTGGTTGCTGGGAACTGTATGCAGGTGGTATCTGTGTCGGTTGCGGCATTCTGGCTTCTTCGTCGTTTGTGCTCCTTGTGTCTGTTTTCAGTAGTTTGAACCTTGATGCATCTCGACATTGTTTTTCCATCGCTTAGTCTCCTAGCATAGATGGTAGACCCTTTCACTTGGGTTACAAGATAGATGTGCGGTTCATATGGTGTCTCAGCTTTCCGTTTCTTTTCTCGTTTGATGATGACTGGTATCGCTTGTCATGGTATTGTTTGATTCGTTCTTTGTAGTTTCTGTCATTACATCTGACCTGATCCTTTGGTGATGTTTCTGATGGGAAGTGCTCAAGTTTCGTGCGGGCTTCTCTATTCCTCATCAGTTCATAGGGAGTCTTCTTGGTAGCTGGGTGTGGTGTGTCTCTGTAAGCTTGAAGCATGTCATAGGTTGCCTCGTGTACTTCTATTCCTTCCTGATTTGCGATGGTGGCTGTCTTGTTCACAAGTTTGTTAAAACCTTCCACCTGTCCTTGCGCTTTGGGATGTCTGGGTGTCGCCTTCTTGTGGTTGAATCCCATTTCTTTTGCGAGTGTCTGGAACTCCTTTGAGTTAAATGGTGGTCCGTTATCCATTTGCACTGTTTTCGGTACTCCATGCGTAGCGAATATTTTGTTGAGTTTTCTTCGAACTGGCTTGATCGATGTTGAGTTGATAAATTCGGCTTCGGGATATATTGAGTACTGGTCGGTTGCAACAAATACATACTCACCGTTAGGGAATGGCCCGCAGAATTTTGCTTCAACGGTATCCCACGGTCTTTTGGGTAAGTCTGTCATCTTGGCAGGTTCAGTGTGGTCAGTGTTGGTTGTCACGTGGCAGCTGAAGCATGTGTTAACAATCTCTTCAATGCGCTTGTTCATGTTTGGGAGCCAGTACTTCTTCCCGAGGAGTTCTTTTGTTTTTGATATGCCCAAGTGGCCCTGCTTGTGCGCTACGGTGACTATCTTGTCTCGAAGGGATTCTGGTGGGATAATTCTGTTTAGCTTTAGCAGGATTCCCTCAGACACATAAATTTCCGCTCTCAGGTCGTAGTAGGGTGCCAAGTCTGGATCATTTCTGGTCCATTTCCCTGTTTCTAGTGCTTTCTTCAGCTTTTGGAGTGCTCTGTCGTCTTAAGTTGCTGACTTGATAGTTCCCATGACTTCCGCATGATCTGCTTCAATAACTGCTCTGACGTGTCGCTCATGGCCGGTCTTCTCTACCTCTGGTAATGGGTGTCGGGAGAGGTAGTCAGTCATATTGGACTTTCCAGGTATGTGGATTGCAGTAAAGTCTAGGTTTTGCATCTTCATCACTATTCGCTCTATTCTGGGTGGCAGTTTGGCGTTTGGGTTGTTGAACAGTGGGAGGAACGGTTTGTGGTCAGTTGCTAGCTGAAAGTGCTGTGCTCCCATTAAATACATGTGCAGCCTTGTAATTGTGAATTCTGCTGCTAATGCCTCTCGTTCTATCTGTGAGTACCGCTTTTCGGTATCCGTCAACGATCTGCTTACAAAGTGTACTGGTTGGTAGCCATGTTCTGTCTTCTGAAATAAGCCACCTCCAAGGCCAGTCGGACTTCCATCACAGATGACCATGGTATCACGTTCCGGCTTGTAAGGGATGAGAACGGGTGCTGTAGTGATTGCCGTCCTCAAGTCTTCAAAAGCCGTCTGTTGGGCCTCTGTCCATTCAAACTTGTGCTCTTTCTTTGTTAAGGTAATTCCCCTGAAAAGGATGTACTATTAAGATTTTTTTCAGACTTGGCACAATTGATAGTCATGCATAGGACATTGAAAAAATGCAATAAAAAGATGGGGTCACCGTGCTTGTTTTAGCCCTGCATACTCGTTGTTCTAAGTGTTTTTACGGAGTTGTGCGAGAAATGTTCGAAGCATGAACAACCGAAGAAAGCTGTTATTATGTAGCAAAACTATGAATAGTAGTGAAAACTAGAGCCTAATTGCTTTTCTGGGCTACATTCTTTTAGTATTGTGATTTCAAATTGCCCGATCTTGCAAATAATGAGAGGAAATTGGACCACTTCGTCATCATCTCAAACTCCTTCCTGGCTCCAAACGCAGAGTTTCACCCCATTTATATATAAATAATCCAACTTCTACTATTAAACTTTTTTTCTCCTTAAAATATGGTTTTCGTGTGCCTACTACAAGTACATTACACCAATAAAAAAAAAAAGGGGGGGGGGTCACCGTGCTCGTTTCTTTACAACACGACGACAAAGGGAAATTTTCACCTGAAAAAGCTCAATGTCAAGGCAAATTCGCAATGTATCTAGTGTCCGCGCGCACGAGCGTGCGCCAAATGACGCCATAAATTATGCGCAGTAAGGTTGCGCCATGCAACTGAGAGCAATCACCTTAATCTTCTCAGAGGTTCGCAACGGCTCGAGAAATTGCTGAAGTATCTCGATAAGTATGCCA
>JAEMWC010000023.1:2047500-2065000 GCA_016490735.1 Pachyseris speciosa
GTACTGGTGCGCTTATCTTTTGTTGAATGACAAAAATTACAGTTAAGCTTACGTTTTGTTTTCAATTCTACTCAGTCACCAAACCGGGCGATTTATTGATTGATATAATCACTCGCCTGTGAGTTAACTTCTCCCTTGGAAATTCTATCGCTCGAATCAATCAAAGCCTTTTTAAAATCTATGCTCAAATATTTGAAATAGACATTTTATTATATGGGGCAGATAGACTCGGGTGACACAGGGCGGTTCGACCGCAATTAGGCCCCGCCTCACAACTCTTCATAATTGATTCTGTATGGGACATAAAAGAACTCACACACTGTTCAAAAAGAGTAGGGGACTTAGTTCCCGGTGTGGCGGTCTATCTCTCATCAGTTAAATGCTCGAAGATATTAGCTGCACAGGCTACTCAAAAATCCGAGGGTAAATAAAGTGATGTGTGTATGGGATGGGCCTATAGACCCTAATGATGCAAAAATTGCTGCCTTTAAAATAATTCTTTTTTTGCAAATTCAAAATAGCCTGACTAACCTCATTTTTTGAGATAAACATTCTAAAGAGATATCCCGTCACCGAGGATAATGGCAGACTAATGTGAATATGAACAGAGAATAATTTAAAGTGGTAGCTATTTTTGCATCGGGTCTTTGGTATTGAAATCATTACCAGTATACCAGTTAGGTCTTGTTTATTATTCTGTATTAACTTGCATTTTCTTGGTATACACAAGAACCTTTTCGACTCAAAAAAAAATCCTTGGCATACAACTCAAAGCACTGCACAACTATAAGTATGTACCACCTGTACCATCTTCTGCCCTTCAGAATGTGACCCATAATACTTAAAGGGGAAACTTAGCTGTGAGCTTACCTTCACAGTGAAACCCATCTCCTTCATATCCAGGGGAACAGAAGCATTTTGTGATGTAGTTGCTACTGTGAGGTCCTCTGAGTTCAGCATTGTCGCCACACCAGTCTTGACCATCACGAACAGTGAATGATCCTAGTTTCATAAGAATTGAGGCATTTACTGGTAAGACAGCTGTCAGTTTGCAGAAGAGACTGAGACCATTGTAACTTGGTAAGCTGATAGTTCTATAGGCAACAGACCTATGGCTACAAAAAACCCAACCTAATTTTCAAATTGTAGTGATTTTCAGCTCGAAAAAAAACATTTAACAAGGCTGCGAACTCGACCTGACATATTTGTATGCTTGCTGGAACATGCAGATGAGGCACCATTGGTAAATATCAAAATAGAATCCTAAAGGTGGCCAGCAAAGCCCTTAACATCAGGAAGGTCTGGAACCCAGTATGTTGCCTTAGTAACAATACTGGTAAGCTCATACTGTAAAGCAATTCTAGTAAGAATCTGCATAAAAATGAAGCATTTCAGATGCAAAATGACTGAGATGTCTTTTTTCATCATATTAATTTGATCAAAATTCAGTTGAGTATAATGTCATCACTCAGCTAATTTGCATATTTTTAAAATGTGAATACCTGTGGAACAAAAAGAGATATTTCAAAATAGTGAAGCGTATTCTTTTCATGCAGACTACTTGTTTATATTTTAAAATGGTTTAGATAGGAAAGATGTGAATTTCATCATATTAACACTTTAAGCTCAATCTCCAACCACTCTGACAAAAAACTTATCATGTTGATCATCAATACATGTAGCTTGAATATTAATCCCTGGTGTAGTTGTTGCATTCCAATGCCTCAATCAAACGTTAGTGACATCCCTAAGTGCTTCTATAAATGTGTCAACAATAATTTATATTATTTATTTTCAATATTTCTGGTGGTTCTGCAAGACCTTGATGACCATAGACTCCTAATGTTAGCTCCTTTGGAGGTTACCAACTTGCTGGTATTTCATGTTGTCTGAGGCAGGAAAAAACCTTTGATAACAAATGTGGTTCAAGATGAATGAAACATGATTGAAACAGTTTTTAAGATATGGTACAAGTGCTATTTCATTCATAACGACTTATGCACTGCTGTTTCATACCAGTAGATTTTCCTATGATCCCTTAATTTATCTGGAAAACGATTTCACTTCCCTCCTAATCAAATTAAATATATTGCACAAATGTTATGTTGGGTTGATACTATGATGTCATTAGTCATCTCATTTGCATATTTTACACATTTTTCAAACTTAAATATCTCCAGAACCAATGCAGATATTTACAAACGGTGAACAGCATTTTTAATCTTTCCAGGAATTCTATGTGATAAGTTAAAAATTCAAGGGGTAAAAATTTGATCATAGGAGCACTTTAAAATATCCAGCTAGTTAAAATTCTGGCCACAGCCCTCAATGACGTCAAGCATTGTGAGGCCAACTATATGTGTTTTCAAAGATCACGCAACCACACCTAACTTTTGATTGCCTGCTCATTGATTGAAGATTACTGATTGATTACAATTCATTTTCATACATAGCACATTGATGAGCAATAATTTTGTTATTCCAGATAAAAAACACGATTCTTTCTAAGTTGATTTTTACCTTTTATATTATTATCACTAGATACATGGCACATTCGAATATATTTACATGTATATAGATATCTGTGCCTTATAAATTATATATATATATATTATTATTATTATTATTATTATTATTGGACTCCATTATTGCCCCTCAGTACTGTGTAAAGTTTTCCAACTAGTTGTCATTACGAAGTCTAATATATAAATTACTAAACATGGAATTCTGTTATGTAAATCAAGTCTTGAAATAAGGACTTCACCTGATGATTCCATTCCATAAAATTCAACTCTGAGGCAAATGCTCTGATGCCAAGTATGAGGGTGAATACGGACAGCATTGATCCATGTAAAGGTTGGTAAATGATGTATTACCACATTCTCTGGTGACAGGGAGTTTCCTTGTAAGAGCTGAAGTACAGGGTGATAAATTGAAGATCAAAAACAAATAAATTTGCACCATAATAATTATTCTTACCCAGGGAGAATTATATTATGCCCTTTTCAAATACTATATTTGCATGTGTATGTAACAGATCAATAATAATATTGTAGTTCTAATAATATAAAGTGAAAAATATTTTTAGTACTTTATACTAGTTTGAGAAGCTCAGTGCAGAAAGGCGAGACAGTATTAATTTATTATCATGGTATATTGTTAATTTGCTCAATTTAAGGAAGTGTGTTGTGACACTCTGAATAAAGATTATTGATGCATCTTATTATATGGCTAGTGTTTGCAGTCAATATAATGTGCGCTCTGATTGGCTATGTGCAGCTAATTGCTAGGGCATTATTCTCCTGTCATGCCCATGGGCCGATTACAGATTATGCAAATTAGGAAACAAAAACAAACAAACAAGAGTGTCCGAATGTCACATCTGTTTTATTTATATTGAAAATGTTGCGACTGGAGCAAAAAAGCAAAAAATTGACCAGGGAAACTGTCAGTTAAAAGTTTGACCTGGGTTTGAAATGTTAAATGAATAGATAAGCGCGCCCATTACTAGCCTCCTACGCAGACATCTTTCCAGGGCTTGTCACGTGTTTCTCCCCCACAGACGTCTGCTGAACTGAACTGCCACTTCCGTTTGCGGCGGTTAGCCAATCATAGTTTGTCTTCAAATTTGTGGAAAGTAGGACTTCAACCCCTGCAGGATTTATTTTCCCAGATGATGCGCATGAATCGGTTTGCAGAAATTACTGCAGGGCTGGATGTCGATTTCCATTCTTGTTACGTGGTTTGTTAATTTGGTATTTCTTCAAAACAAAGGCTAACTGCTGGCAAACAGAAGTGGCAGTTCAGTTCAGCAAGCAGCCATGCAAAAATATATGTGTGATCACACGTGTGATCACATGTGTGATGTAAAGTGTGATCACACATGTGATCACACGTGTGATTTTTTATAAGATGTGTGAATCACACTTTAAATCACACATTTTCACACTTTAAATCACACTTCTTTAAAGTGTTATAGGAAGGGTGATAAAGTGTGAAAAGAAGTGTGAAAAAAAAGTGAATCACACTTTTATTTTTTTATAAAGTGTGATCTCACGTGTGATCACACTTATAAAGTGTGATCTCAAGTGTGATCACACTAACTAAAGTGTGATTCTGGATAAAATAATTTACATTATCTACTAACATCAAATCACACTTCTTCTGATCACAGTATTAGAGTATGTTGATTTGTTGTATAATATATATTGCAGTTCCAACACGATAAAATATTAATGTATCATTGCTTGCATATTGGCCATGCACCAACAGCTAAATATATAGAATAATCCTCCATAAGTAGCAAGGTAAAGATCGAGGGAAACTTTAATTTGATTATATGCCACTATAAACTCAAAACCCATTAAAATCTAGAAACATTTTCACAGCAAATCAATGGTTTTTTCAAGGCATTTTAATGGAATTTTCAGGGGAAAAATTCAGGGTATTTTCATAGTTTTAAGACATGAAAAAAGCAATCAAAGTATTGTGAAAATTTAACTGTTTCATGACCCATGAAATCTCCCCAATCGTATCTTAGCCCATGAAATACCCATGAAGAAACCATGAAATTTCAAGTAGAGATTTTAAATAAATGTTTTTTTAATACTGTTGAAAAGCCCATGAATTCAATTTCCTGATGTTTCCATGGGGTGTAATTTCATGGGTTTTTAATGGGTTGGCAAATTCATGGCCCATGGGTACCCTGTGAATTGTGAAAATTTTCATTGACCATGAAAATTTTCATGGTCTATCCATGGCATATTAATGACTCATGAAAGTTACCCCTTCATCACTTTCATGGGGGCAGGTGAAAACAATACCTGCAACACCATGAAAATGTCCTTAAACTCCCATTAATTCCATATGTGATAAAATCGATCTATGTGGGTTAAAACTAAATGTAACAAACTTGAAAAATTTTAATAATACATGTATAAATACCAAGTCATCACTGAAAAATATAAAACATACCCTGTTTGTGGAATCTCTAGATATTGTTTGTCCTTGCACACAAATGATAACACCAGCTAATATATTCTCAGTTTATTCAACTTGTTTGGAATATTACTAATTAATAATCATGATTTTTAATTTTATTATGTATTATATAATAACCAAATCAATGTGCACGCTCTGATTGGTCAATCAGCTATGGTTTATCGTGCCAGTAAACTCATGGAAATTTCGTGCGTGTTCTGAATTATTATATAAAAGCAATAGACCACAAGTTTCTATGATTTATAGGCTGATAAACCACTTGGGATGTTGAAAGAACACTCGAAGAGTCCCTTCCAACATCCCGCGTGGTTTATCATCCTATAAACCATAGTAACTTGTGGTCTATTGCTTAATGAGACAATTATTTATTCTTTTTAAATTTTTTGCTGTTCAGGGAGCTTTTTTTGCTGTCTGCGGCTGAGGTTGTCAACATATGTCCCGCTCCAGCTTGTATTTTTTATTCATGTCTGAAACAAAAATAAGGCCTGTTTCAAACGTTGTGCTACTGCCATGTAGAATTAAATTGAATTCGATCCGACAGAGCCAAAATTCAAACGTCGAACTTAATTCAGTCACGCCAAATTCAAAATGATATAATTATATAAGCTTAAGGACCGGCAAAACAAACCTTGTATCCAAAAATGCTAAACATACATTTTCATAATTAAGCAAATTGCATGTTGCTTCATTCTAGACTGGTTCTGTCATAAATTCACTAGAGTACTCAAGATAATTTAATAAGCTTAAGACCTAGCGAAGAAATGACCTAAAGTTAACTCGATCTGTAGTTTTACAACGGTTGAACTACTGACGATTCGAAGACCTCAATATAGGAACGGCGGCCGCGATGGATTACACTTTGCCGAGGAGCACTCTGTTACGTGATGATTTTGTTCACAGTTTTACTGAGCCGTTGACAAGTTACGGGATTTCATAATTTAACAACTGTTCCTATTTCTAATAAGAGTTTTTACTTACCAAAAAACATTCAAAATTCCCGCTTTAGAAATGGCTTGCCCGCCTCTATTAAAATCCACGGTGATGCCTTCATTTCGTTTGACATCGGCACCACAAACTTCAGCCTTTCGTTTACTGCAATAACGCTGTTGTTACTCATCCTCTAAACCACTCAAAAAACAATCTATACGAAACAAAAACTTACAATTATTCGCACGACAGACCAACCGAAAAGACAATTCAAAGATGGGCGCCAAGAGAGAATAGGGAGGTTAAGAAACTAGGACGCGACGGCAACGAAAACGTCATTTCAAACTATCTCCTCTCGTTATTGTAGCACTTTCGCGATTATTCCAATGTGTTCAACTTGTAAAATGTCGGCGAACTATTCAAGAACTAAATTTCCATGACCGGCGTTCAAGTAAAGAAAAAGGAAAAAAAATTTGCGTCGTGTGCTCACGTTCTCGCCAAAACTTCAAGTTTGGTCATTTCGCGTTGTTGTTGAGAACGTGAGCCACGATGGCAAATTTTTCTCTTTTTTTCTTTATTTTAACGCCGCTCATAGAAATTTAGTTCCTGGATAGTTCGCCGACATTTTACAAGATGAACAAATTAGAATAATTGCGAAAGTGCTTTAATAAAGAGAAGGTATATTTTGAAATGACGTTTTCGTTGCCGTCGCGTCCTCGTTTCTTAAACTCCCTATTAATAGAGGTTCTTTGTTCAGTAAAATGCACGAGGATAGTCACGTGAAAATTCACACACCATCATTGGCTGTTGCCGTGTAACATCCACTGGACTACTTGATTGCGGTCTTCAGTGAAACATGCTCTCTTATCTGCTCTGTTTTCCTTGTGTTGTTTCGGTCATTCAGTTCCCAATTTCTGGCGAAGATTTTGACGAAAACACACTTTATGAAGAGATTCATCTTCAGTTGAGAGTAAAACATGCTTTAGATGTTTGTTGCCGAACGTTGACGAGATAGGAAAGAGACGAATGAGTTCGTGAAGGTGAGAAAAATCCACCGCTTACTCTCGCTCGCTTTTAAGTCTTACGTTCATTTCATTTCAAAGGACTTTGTAAATTTCATCTGCTTTTCGGATAATTCACTGAGTAAATGTGTGACTTATTAGAATTGTATTTTATTATATGTAATTGTATTTATTAGGGCTATGTTGTGTTTTGTAGCACTTAGTTTCGGCTTCATCATAAATCTGTTTCCTTGAAAGAATGATAGTCTTGGTCATTAATAAAGAATCACAAAACTTTGCGGTCTTTTTTTTTTATTTAAAGTGGTGGAACTTGATATTAATTGGCCACAAATTGCTCAATTTTGCGTTTTGATGTCTCTGTTTACCATTGATGCCCAGAAATTCCCAGCAATTCCAAATGCGATTTCTGTTTAGTCTTAAAATTTTTGGGAATTCCTAGTAATTCCAAGTTATTCCCAACTGGATCAGTGAACATTCCCAGATATTGTAAGAAATTCCAAGTCTTTGGTTTTATCCTAATTTGCATGTCTTGGCCACAATGGAAACTACTGGGCTACCAGTAATTGTGTCACCCCTATAGCAAAGATATCAGTGATGTGACCTATTGTTATTAATATGCCAACCAAAGAGCTATTGGCTGGTGAAACAAAGAATTCTTCTGTTTAACGTTTTTAACATTTAAATAACAAAAACAATGTTTGTAAACAAATATCTTCCCTATAAAAGTGATGTTATAAAGACCTTTGTAGACTGCTGAAAAATCAGGCCATGGTTTACAAAAAAAAAACATCTTGTATTTTTTGTAATTATGAGGAATTATCTTTATTTGAATGGAACTGTGATAAGATATTTCAGCTGATCAAGTTTTATGATGAGAAGTTTCGTTCAGTTTAAACAACTCATGAAAATGGCTAGCTTGTCCCTCCCTCTAAGCTTACCACCCATCCAAACAAAATTAATGTCACTTTCAGTAAACCACAGCATGGATGTTGACATGACAATATGGGAAGTACCCTAAGTGTGACACACTGTGGACCCCTCCTTGAAAAATCCTAGCTACACCCCTTATTAGTGTGGTCTACACCTAATCCGGTCGCGATGTTTCTTTCGTATTAAAAATTAATCTTTTGGTCACTTGTTACCGTACATTGTTCCATTGTTTTTGTTGAGTTTCATGGATTATTAATGGCCCATGAAATCGAAGACCACACCACCAGCCATTTTCATGGCCCATGAAAGTCCAAACACATCACTTTCATGGGCCATGAAATATATAATGTGATGAGTTTCATGGCAAATTCATGGCTCATTAATGTCTCTCCTTACCAAATTCATGGGTCATGAAATAAAATGCTACAATTTCATGGAAAATTCATGGCCACAAAAGAGCCATGAAATTACATTTTGCAGTTTTCATGGGCCATTAAATGGCTTTCATGGGGTATTCACAGAAAATTCAAGGCATTTTCATAAAACTGTGGCTCATATTTCCAAATTTAGTGGAGCATGACTGAAGGTTTTGTAAAGTAAATAAAGCTTGTGTTCCACCCAATAGGCTGAATGAGCCAAATTAAAAAGATGCAACTGCATAGAGGACAAGGTGACTTATTGGGCCAGCAATTCATTCCGGGTTCAATAGCACAAAGCACCCTTTGAATTATACTAAAGTACCCCTGGATGGAATACTTGTTGATTACAATTTAGCTCCCAGCAGCAATCACTTAACCTCCTGGGTGAAGAGAGACACTGTGAGATGTAGTTTTCTTGGCCAAGAACACAACACAATGATCTATAGGCCATCGCTTGAACCAGTCCAATTAATACACTTTTTAGCCACTGCATCTCGTTATGCTAGCTTCATTGTCAGTGCAGGAGATTAATCTGGTTCACATATTGGGTTAATCCTTTGAGAGTGTTACCATCCTGTTCATTTTCTGAGATAAACTGCAGTTCTATCAAAATTCCTTATATGTACTTTCAAAAAGAGAACATATTTCAAATGCAAGCTAATTAACTATAAGAAAAATATCCAACTAACGTGGCATTTGCCTGACAGCACATAGAGTATTTGCATTGCAGCTGCTTCAATTGAAAAGTTATACACCCACTTACATAATATGTACCTTTAATACTTTAATGGGTATACTCCTAAAACAGTATACACTATACTAGGAACGTACCCTACCCATACCCTGTTGGTATGCTGTTTCTTGGTTTGACATAAAGTGAGTTTGGAGAGAGATTGTCTTTCTCAGATGCTTGGTGTGAAAACTATCACACTTTATGAACAAATCTTTCACTAACTCTTAGATAGCAAGTGCATCATTGAAAAGTGTGATTCTTTGATCTGGGATCAGCTGTCACACTTTCTACATCACACTTCTCATCACACTTCTGAATGTGTGAATGTTAAAAAATCACACATGGAAAGTGTGATTATTAGTGGGATAAAGTGTGATTCCAAGGATCACACTTCAATCACACTTTTAAAGTGTGATCACACATGTGATCACACATTTATTTTTGCATGCCCAAAGAGCATCTGCATTAATAGGAGGCTAGCCCATTACTGGATGATGTGAAGTAACACTTGAACTAAGCTTTTTACTACAAAACGTTTTAAAATATTATTTTATAACCATTTTATTGGCCATAAAATAAACAACTTACAGTAATATACTCGACCATTTGGTCGTTACAAGAAAATCTCAAACCTCGGCCTTAATTATAATTAAGCTGTATCAGATCAAGTGATACATCAAGGCCTCAGTTTGATATTTTCCCATAACGACCTCACTCTTGGTTATCAAGTAATTAATATATACCTGCACAGTTAACTGGAAGTTCCTAAAAGATATGAATTGCTGAGCTGAAAAGTTCTCAGTTGATACTCCAGGCCAGACCATAATTCATCTCAAAATAATTGCAAGTTTTTGCTCAACATTTGCCAGTTAAATGGATGATCCTGTCATTGGCCATTTCTAAGTTGCGCCAGGAACTGGTCTGGTGGGTTTCAAATTTTAACCAATCGATAAATTTACCCCATCACATGAAAGATAATCAAATGATGAGATTGCCCATTTGACCAAATTTGATGCTTTTAGGTTGAACAGAGACCAATTTATGGACTTTAAAACAGTTCAAAATACAAGCAAACATCTCTTATTTTCAGGCTGCATCCCCCCAAACCATAAAACCCTTACAAATACTTATCAGTTTTTCGAAATGACTATGCTGGCCCATTTTTACAAATATCACAGAAATCGTATGGATGTTGAACCAACTGGTCTCAATGTCCATAATGTGATCTCTGTTCAACCTGAAAGCATCAAACTTGGTCAAATGACCCATCTCAACCAAATGTTTTCAAGTGATGGTGTCAATTTAATGATTGGTTAAAATTTCAAACGCCCCAGTTCCCTGCACAACTTCAAAATGGCCAATTGGGCAGCGATGTTATGCCATTTAAGCCTTCTCCCCTTTACCTTCACATGTAAAACTTGAAGGGGATGTGAAAGAACCCACACAATGTTCCACAGAGGGTACAGTGTGTAGTTCCTCGTGTTGTGGCCCATAATATCTCAGGTACCAGGATAAGGTAGAGGCTGTGGGATGAGCCAACCACCTATCCCCGGCAAAGCCTCATGCAGTCATAGAAACCGGCAGTTAGAAAATAGACTGTTGACAGTGGGCTCCCAGTAGAACAGAAAGGTTATAGGATAATGCATAAAAAGTCCTGAATCAATGTTTCAGATCTTTTTTCTCTAGGTACATGTAGTGGAGGTACCATGCCCAAACTTAAACACAAATGGATGTACATGTACTTTCCCACCTTCTTTCCAGTGAAGTCGTGCACAAAAACCCAAACTTTATGGCCAAAAGTGGTAGATAAATAGTACTGCGACACCCAGCTCTGTGTGCTTGAAACTCCCTGTGTGGCAACAGCTATCAAAGCCCAGGCTTTGGCCAGGTCTACTTGCAAATACTGTGGTACATCATGAAGGCTCTCTTTTGCACACCAACCACCACCGCCAATGTCAAGGTGAAGACGAGCACTGCTTGGACTGAAGGTTGCACTCTTCATTGAGGTTGCAGTAATGTCAATATCTGGAATTGTCTTGAGTTCCATGCCAATAGGAACATCCATTCCTGTGGAGATAATTGTAATTTTAATAGAGCCATGGGTGAACCAAGACCACTTGTGTACCTTTTAATAATTAAACCTTCTGTTTTTGGATTTAACCATTTTCTATTCCAACATTCCACAACTTGTATAATAGCTTTGAAAATTGAAGCAAGAATAAAGGGAAAGAAAGGGAAAACAAATAATGAGAAACAGATGTGTGGGAGGAGACGTCCCAGGCCACAATAATGTAATGCATGGAAAATAATGATGAAAATGCAGATTATGCCACCTACCAACAAATAAACAGACAAGAAAACTATAAGACAATGGCGCTGGGCTATAACTATTACCCTTTATTCAGACCTGGGACTCTTCTCAATAAAGAGGTCAGTTTCTGAAATTTTGGATAAAAAGCAAAAACCTAAATTACAATCACAGTGACCAGAAAGTTGTTTGGTGATCTTGGGAAAGGTCACTTACTCCTTAAGAGCTGCCAACTTAAACCACTTTTAACAACTTCTAACAGTTCAGGAACAAATGTGTTTGTTGTTAGAACTAGTGTACCTTCAGCTTTGCAGCCATATAATTCAACTCTCAGAGCAATTTCCTCATGCCACCTTTCTGGGCAAAACTTAACATGGCGAGCCAGGAATGGTGCAAAAGAACTGTTTGAAGTCACTTCACTGTTGTTTATATTCCCCATAAAAAGCTGTAAATAAGAGATTGTGGCATTAGCAAAGAACCATCTACAGGCTTCAACTCTATTAGGGAATCAACCACTTGAGTCTAGTTCTAAAGTTGTTGCTCTGGAATTTTTGCTGCACTATGTGCTCAGCTATATATCCAAATTTTTAAGGCTGAATTTGAATTTTTAAGACATGGTGATTTTGTCTGCATAACTGGTGGCAAATCCTGACAATGCATTAAAGATAGAAATTGCAAAATTATCTTGGAAGAAAATTTATGGGAGAGGCAGAGAAGAGGGTACTTTGAATTACCCTTATCAGGAATTTCATCAAGGTATTGTGAAGAAGTGCAGTTAATTTGGTTTCTATATGAATAAGTCCCATATTTTGATATTTTTAAAGCTGCGCCACGGTAGAAAAATCATGATTACAGTGTGACATTTTGTTTGGTAGATTAGGAAAACTACCTTTCCCTTTTCCCTTCTCCCCACCCCGGCCCCCACTCCCCCACCTCCTACAAAAAAAAAACATTAGGGGGACCGTAGTGACTGTTACACATCTAGATACCATACCCTGGCATTTTCTTTCTCAAGAACTGGAAACCATATATCTTCATCCATGCTGTGGTAGAGAAAGTAAGAAATCACCCGCGCACCAGCAGTTGTGCTATCACCAGAACCTTGAACACCGGCCTTTCGAACCAGTGCCAAGGCTGTAAGGTCAACCATTAAGTACTGAGACTTGTCATGTATATCAGGCATCCACCATTTATTTGACAAAAGGCGGCCTGAGTGAGGTGGGTGGTTTATCTGGGAGCTTGATGCTGACATGGCACTATCGGGTATTGCATTCACGCTGCCTGTGCTGTCACCTATAAGTGCTGACTGGCACACTGACAAATATAATGATTTGAAAATTATGTTAAAACATCTGCCCATGGACAACACAACACTTTATAGGGGTGACACAATTATTGGTAGCTCAGTAGTTTCCATTGTGGCCCACAAATAATGATAGAAACAAATAATCCCACTCAAGGAAAAAATATACTCCCAGTTCTTGTTGATGGCATGACTTAAAAATGCTGAATTTACTTTTGACTTCAATGGCATAAAAAAAAGACGACAACAACTGAAACTTGTTCTTTGACTGGCTTCTTTCCCAGGGGCAAAAAATTGAAAATGTCGCCTTCCATGTTTTAAATTTGAAAATGTATTGACCTTCCTCTGGTACAAATCTATTTTATCAAAATACTGGTCAGCTTATTTAATTTAGTTTGCCCACAGCGCTACGTACAATGATCTTGTTAAACGTATAACGCCTTGTCTAAACGTTTACGACTGTCACCCGGTCGATAACGGTGTTTTAGATGACAGAAGTAAGTTTAAATAAATTATTATCTAGCTCGTTTCAAACAATCAAACGTAGGTTACGACAAATATAAGCTTAAGGTAAATCTTACCAGAGTCTTCTTTTAAAATGACGTTGAATCCGTGTAGAGTGTTGTTAACTTTGGACATAATGTCAAAGCCATGGGTGCCACAGAGCATCAGAAAATATATCAAAAGAGCAGAACTTTCTTGCATGATTGGTACCTCTTTTCTTTAGAAACTTTCACTTCATCTCTCTGATAGTTGGAAGTATTTCTTCAAATTCTTTGAATGCTTTAAGGTCGCTTCGAGGTAGTCAGGTAGTGCGGGAAGGTTTTGACTTGGGTTCCATGGTATCATGGGTAATGTAATATAAGTCCGCCTCCGTTAGTGGTCTGCGATTTTTGTTTAGCTGTAAACCAAAACGTTTTTCACCGGCGCCGGAGCTGTTTGTTTTCCAAACTTCATACATCCAGTAATACCTCTATTAAGCCCCCCTTCTCTATTAAACCTCCCCCCCCCCCTCTCTAATAAGCCCCCCTCCACATTTTGGGACATGACATTTTGTAATTAGTCACTCCTATTCCAGCCTGCGAAATCAACTTCATGTGGCCCAATTGGTTTGTTTTTAAACAATTATACACTGAAACACGTAATACTGTTTGCTGCTCTTTATTAGATAATAAAATTTCACTGTAGTTGTTTGAGTTTTGTACCAAAACTGTTTTAAGACGAAAAACATGAGGGTGTTTAAGATTTGAAATAAGCCCCCCTCTCTATTAAGCCCCCCTCTCTAATAAGCCCCCCGTTAAAGAGACCGGAAATTAAATAAGCCCCCCTTACTAGAGCTTTTACGATACATCCCAGAAAAGGGATGTAATTTTACAGGACTGTGAGCGCCTAAAAACTACATGAGGGAAACACCAGAAGAGTGAAGCCTGGAACGAATTTGCATTTTCGCGCCATTTTCACGCCGGCAACACGCCGGCAGTGAGCGGAAAAATTATCATTAGTGTTATGCTTCAAGAAGTGGTTTCTTGTAATTTGTCTGATGCTTCACACTAAGCACAAAAACTGGACCCACGGCTAACGGCCAAACGGAATAAAACATCGTATTTGTAGCTGGATCGAAAGTTTGAAGCTGGTGATTGACAGGAAAATTTTCTCATGGCTGCAAGAAAACTTTTTCGACATGATGCCAGCACTGATCTTTGTCATTCTTAAATACTCACCAATGAATCTCATTTGTATTTCGGTTCCAGTTTCGGTATTTCAGGCTACTCGTTAATTCGGCTGCCAGACGATTAATGTTTTAATGGCCGCCGGTTTCGAGTGAAAATGTATTCAGCTTGCTTTATTGCTGGCGCGTTCATTGACCATATTAGGTACAGCAGGGGTATTTAAACACGAAGACGCGTTATAGAGCGCTTTTCAATTGAGTGTCGTAGAGCGGTTTTCAATTGAGTGTCGAAAGTAATTCTGGTTTCACTTTGGTTTTGCATTGCTTCGCTCTGTGATTGGCCAAGAAAACTCGCGCCACTTTCTCAACCAATGAGAAGCAAAACCAAAACCAATCGCGACTTGCACGCGCGTATTTTCCCGCCCTTTGCGCCGGCTACATGTAATTGTTTCGCATTCTGATTGGCTCATTGTGTTGTTTGCGATTGTTGTGATTGGTCAGAGTAATTGCTTTGGTTTTGGTTTTACGACACTCAATTGTAAAGCGCTCTAAAACCGAAACCAAAGCAATTACTCCAGCCAATCACAACAGAAGTAAGCAATGAAATGAGCCAATCAGAATACGAAGCAATTACATGTAACCGGCGTAAAGCGCGGGAAAATACGCGCGTGCAAGTCACAATTGGTTTTGGTTTTGCTTCGCATTGGTTGAGAAAGTGGCGCGAGTTTTGTTGGCCAATCACAGAGCGAAGCAATGCAAAACCAAAGCAAAACCAGAATTACTTTCGACACTCAATTGAAAACCGCTCTATAAGGAGCGGTACCTAACGTACGTTCGGATTATTTGTCAATCAACCGTCGACCCATACGAACTCCGTGAAAATTTGTGCAATAAAAGACCGCTTCTGGACCCGGTTGTTCGAAAGCCCATTAACTTAATCCAGGATTAGCGTAAACTTTGGTTGCAGTTTTTGACTTTTGTATGAAAGTTTCTTTTGGTAATTTTTGCTTTTCAGGATTGACGTCCTCTAATCTAAAATTGTGTAGAATATCAGCATTGAACAACGTTTGTGGATAGAGAAATAAACTCCTTGGTTAATTTTTAATCTTGGATTAGGGTTAATCGGCTTTCGAACAACCCGGCCCTGAGCAACAAGTTTGTAGTATTTTGTGTCTTTCTTGTTTTCGAGTTCCTCAGTGACTCTTATCGCCATGGAAAAATACGTGGAGGTTTGTATGTTCTGAAATTGCCATGCCAATGTTTGAGCGTTTCGATTTATGGCGCTAATTTTGAAATTCGAAATGGTTTGCTTACGCCATCGCACAATGGTGACAGTAAAACTAAAATGCAAATGAAATAGGGGGCGGAGCTTTTCCTTTTATAGTGCGTCTTCGTGTTTAACAGTTAAATTATGAGCTAGAGATTTCTATCGCGTGATAGCTGATGAGGGATATCACGCATAGAAATCGAGAGCGAATAATCTTATTGTTTTAGTATAAATCTACTAGTCGTTTAAAACTAAATTAGTAGATTATTCAAATTCTCCTCACAGACACTTCGAAAACGCGAAGAAGCGCGCGCCATTTCAGTTTATTGACAACCGCTTCTCACTTTCTATTTAACAATTAGATTATGAGCTCGAGATTTCTATCGCGTGATAGCTGATGAGGGCGCAGCCCGAATCAGCTATCACGCGATGATTGGCTACGCTCCTCACTCTCTATTTAAACAATAGAGTGTTTCTGTCGAGGAACTATCGGCTGATAGTTGCCCCGCGGAAATTTGATGTTCTTAAAACAAATATTTGCCCGAGAAGCGAAGCTTCGAGGGCAAATATGCTAGTTTTAAGAACATCAAATTTCCAAGGGGCAACTATCAGACTGATAGTTCCGAGACATAAACACTCTATCGTTTTTATTGTTCACCACTAAATTTTCTTCCGCGCGCCATTTCAAAAACTTCAAAAAACAACGCGCCACAAAAAAAACAACAACAACGCCGTCAAAAAAAACAACGCGCCACTTCAAAAACAAAAACTTCAAAAACACTTCAAAACGCTTGTTTAGTAGCGAAAGTTTTTCACGGACGACTACTATCCATCCGGGTATTTTCCTCGGACGGGCACTATGGGCTGATAGTGTCTCTCCGCGGATGAACACCATGGCATCACGTGATCAGTTTAAACCAATAAGAATCGGAGAAAATTTAGTGGTGAACTATTGTGTTAGTATAAATCTACTAGCGTTCTATCACGAATGCCGTTCTCTGATTGGCTACGCTACTCGCTATCTATTCTGTGATAGATAGTGAGTAGCGGCTGTCAACAAAATGGTGTCCGCTTGTTCGCGTTTTCGAAGTGTCTGTGAGGAGAATTTTGATAATTTACTTGTTTAGTTTTGAACGACTAGTAGATTTATACTAAAACAATTAGATTATTCGCTCTCGATTTCTATGCGTGATAGCTGATTCGGGCTGCGCCCTCATCAGCTATCACGCGATAGAAATCATAATCTAATTAATAATTAGAGAACGTTATTCGTGAAAGAACGCCAGTAGATTTATACTAAGAGCTGATAGCTGAAAGTCCGATATCCGTAGTTCAGTTGTAAATAATACTTCTATAATAAAAAACACCAAACAAGCAAGCAAATTGACTGTTTTTAACTTAAAATTTTGCATATCCTGAGCATCAAGCGGATTCACGTCTAGACAACATTTTTATCTTAACTGACGCTTCAGAACACATGCTATCGCGTAAAAACGTTCTGGGCTGACACCTTTTCTTCGAGTCTTCATAGCTACTTCTACAGCAAACTTCGCAATCTAGTCGTTAAGAGATACGGTATCAATTTCCTATATTTCACAGCTTACAGAATTCAACTTTTGTAAGTCATAATCTTTGACTAGACCGTAAGAATCGAAAATCGGTACTTCCGTCTCACTGCCATTTCGTCTCTTCGTCTCTCAGCCACTGTTCAAAAAAGTTCAAAGCCAATGTTTTTGTACTTTGTAGAAGCTGGAATTGCTTTGTCAACTAAAATCTGCTCCTCAGATAAAGTTTTAGGTGGACGAGGACGACTCACTCCGTCCTTGATCTCCGCCATCATGTGTCAGCTACAATGAATGATTGCTGACGCGAACAAACAACTCTCGCAAACTGATGTATGAATGAAGAGAGTTGTGAAAAA
>JAEMWC010000023.1:2070000-2105000 GCA_016490735.1 Pachyseris speciosa
TTGCCGGAGGGGGCTCTTTCGGTGGTTCCTGTTCCTGCGCTTGAATGACGAGACAGCAGACAGGGTTGATGACGGGAGCGCGTTGCGTGCCATCTCCTTGTTTTCCACTAGGGCGATGACGTCATTAACTGGGGTCTGAGGAACATTCTTGGTCCCAAGAACTTCACGGCGGATGTCTGGGTCGAATATCCCATTAAGGAGGACATCTCGTATGACATGGTCTGTGTAGTCGACGTTTTTCCCACATTCACACTTTGTACTAAAGGCACAGGTTTCGGCTTTCCCACGAACCCTTGCCGTGAATGCGCGGAACGGTTCGTCCCTTTCCTGACGTAGTTGCAGTAGCTCTGTGCGTAGGACACCAGTTGCAACTGGTATTACTGCGAGAGAGCGCATGGCAGCAAGCAGGTCTGGTAGAGTGTTTGAAGCGGCATGTGGGTTGGCTTTTAGGAGACTGTCACCAAGCTCATTTTCTGCGCATTGAAACAACTGGGAGGGTGCAGATTCATCATCGATGCCCGATCCAGTACGGAAAACTTCCCAGCGGCGTGTGAACACGTTCCATTCCTCTGTCGAGACGCCAATGTTTACTTTGGGCCGTTCAAGTTTAGGACCACGAGTAACGGGTGGAAGCGAAGGACCAGTTGTGTTAGGCGATGTGCACTGATGGGCCAAGCCGTGGTTTGCCAGGAGAGCAATGGCGAGGGCCTCGGAGACGTCATCGGTCTTGAAATCGCACGTGGGGATTGTACAAGCGATGACTACCATGGTTCCTTCATGAAGAAATAGCCTTCTCGATGAGCAATATTCACTTTAATGTCAACGATGAAGGAACCATTCTACAATCGAACAGGAAGGCAAAAATGACAATACAGTACAAGTGGACTTAGCTAATAAAATAAAGCCACTTACAAGAACTCCGTAAATTGAGAAATAATACGCAAGTCCTAAAGATCGTTCGCAATGTCAGAAAAAACAAACATGGTCGACTCGTTTGGCCGAGCGCATGAGTCCCCGGTCAACGGGTTTACTTGAAAACAGTCCTGTTACCATGTTGACTGGCGCGAAACTCTGCACCTAGGAAGGAAATTTTCAATCAATATTGACGATATTCAATCAAAGGGCGACCAAATACAAAGAAAGAAGGGCAAATGAGGATTTGTAAATTTGAGACGTGCTTTGAATAGCTAAGTAGGGTCAACTTTGTCTCGGTCACGCAATTCTCATATTAACGCTCGGTAAAGTTGTCTCGGGCTCTAGCGCCCTAATACATATTGCATTATATTTTTATGCGCGTTTGAGAAGCCGTATCAAACACTCGAGCTTTGTGTTTGATCAGGGGTTCCAAACACCTCGAAATAATAAAACCCGTCAACCTTCGGCGTCGTGCGTTCATCTGTTTCTCGGTGTTTGGAATCTCTGATGAAACACTCGCACTCGTTTCGTCATCCTAACGCATGAGTCAATTAAAACCCCGGCCCCCGACCCCGGGACGTAACGGTGGATTTAAGAAAATGTCAGTAAAACGGCCCGGGACCGTGGAGCGGCCATTTAACAACACGAATTCACCTAAAGCGGGGGCGACAGCGGGGATTTAACATGAAGGACAATAGCCTTCAATCTGAAGAAACAGTCTTAATATGGTAAATCTGTCATCTCAGGACTGATATGTGGGAATTCACCTCTTTGTATTCATATGTGTGTAGATAAAAATAACCACCTATTCTATGCAAACTATAGGTTATTGCATGGAGATAACTTTGGTGTCAAGTCAGCTTTCGCTAACAACAATACCAATTGATACACATTTTGTTAGGGACTCGTGTGTTAAGGCTTGACTATTTATAATTACACGACCCGCCGCAAAGATTTCAAAGGGCTTCCATTTTCTACATATAAGATGACTTATTCTCATCATAAATTTTGAATTAAAAAAGTATTTCCCTTGTTTGACCACATGAAAGTTGTCTTTAGTGTCATGTGACATCTCTTGATTAATGACGTCATGATGCTTGTTTTTGGAAATGGGGAACGTTTGTACTTAGAAATTATAAAATCTTCTTTCGGCTTCAGAATGTTTAGAATGACCATTTTAATGTAATAGCGCCTTTTAATGTGGTATAGGTCATTTTCATTGCGAGATATTTGGACATTAAATATGTCACGTGACCTATTTGTCTTATTTTACCGTTTCCATTAAGACGTGGACATGATTAAAAGGCGGCATGATAAAGCCCTTAACATGGGAAAGAGAGCAAAGAACGAAAAATAGTTGTGAGGATGGCTTTCCATACCATATTTTCGACTAAAGATTTGCATCGTATTTAGCCGTTAAAGGTCACGTGACCAAAGTTTAAGATGAAATAGCATGTCAAATGGGTAAGGATGCGGATACTAAATTGCTCGCCAAGTTTCATAACGATTGAACAAATCCTTCCCCTTAAAACAAAAAAAATATGCCAGTTTAAGAGCTAGGTCAAGCCTTAACACACTTGAGGAAAGTTGCCTACCCACTTTGTTCAGGTTTTAACAGATTTAATCGTCATGGAAATATTTTTGAAGGAGTGTATACACATTTACAGGGAAAGTTGCCTACCCACTTTGTTAAAGTTTTAACGGAATCATAATGAGAATATTTTTTATGCAGAAGGTACATAGTTTTAGGGGAAGTTGAATATCCAACTTTGTTTAAGTTTTAAATCATGATGAGAATACCTTTGAAGGAGAAGATAGTTGCATATTTTTATAATTAAGTTTAAGTTCATCAAAGTTTATAATACGGAGTGAATTATTGTTGAGGCGATACTTGGGATAAAACCATTTTAAAGGTGGTGTCGTTTTCTGGCGGAAGATTGGATACATAGAACAGGCAAAGTAATTAAGTAAGAAAGAACTTTATTTAGGTGTCAATGTATTTAGCCCGTAAGGGCTAACTGGGGACACCATACTAGCTATATTTACAAATTGTCATTGAAAGTACAATAAAAAATTCTAAAATGCTGAAAACCTAAGCTAGTGACATTAGAAATATGTACTTAGAATAAGATAAAACATTGACATAATGGGAAAATACACATTGTCCTAAGGGATGCGTTAATTATAAAATTAATAAATTCTAAAATTCTATTATTATGCTAAAACTTTAAATTCTGAGATTTCTTATTTAGGCGAGTCCAAGGCACGACTTTCACTCGAGTCACTGAGGTACGACAGCTAATATTTTCTTTTTATGTGTTGAACCTGTTGTGTTTGACATTAAACACACACCCTATTTGCATTCATATAACACCAAGATCCATATAATACTGAAGTAGTCTTGGGAATGACCCATTTGCTACATCTCACACAATGCCGATTTCATGAACTATGGCTTATCAAAATGAAAGTGGAATTCTGCATCGTAACTTCGTCATATTTAAGGCCAGATCAGTTTGGCGCAAATGGAGATTGCAGATTATTATAGATGCTGGAGTTTAAATGGAAGAACGAGAAACAGGTACATGTGAAGTTTGACATTTACATCCAATAGATCAACGATCCCCATTTGAGTTGAGTTTCTTCATTAGGTTCGGCTGTCGCCGCTATGCGGGGCTTTTAACAGACGTCTTAGCCCCCGGGGCGGGGCAATAAGCCGTTTATTAACACTTGGTAAATGTTAAATTCCCTTCAATTGACTGATGCCCAAGGCACACCCGCATGATGGACGTTAGTACTGCCCAGTTAGAAACGGTTACGACACTGTCACACTGAAATCCTTGGCGGCAGTAATAAATAACTCAATCAAAAGCCTTTGAAAAGTTACAGTAACTACTCCAGTTTTAGAAACTCGCAATTCGAGCCATTTGACTCAAAGCACTTCCTTTAGTGTTTACTAGTGTTTCTAAGCTATCAAATTCAACAACTTGTCCATTATTTAACACCAGGATCTTATCACAGTCTCTAATTGTGTTCAAACGATGAGCTATAATGATGACTGTGGAGTCTCGTAGTTTCTCACGCACAACGCTCCAGATTGTTTGTTCGGTGTCTGGATCCACATGCGCAGTTGGCTCATCCAAGATAGTGATCTTGTTTTGTTGCAGCAGCACACGGGCCAAACAGATTAACTGCCGTTCTCCTACACTGACATTTGAACCATTTTCTAACAATTCGTGATCCAAATGTCCCTCCAGACTTTCCACCAAATCTTTGAGTTGCACATCTTCTAAAGCTCGCCATAAATCTGCGTCTCGGAACTGTTCCATAACATCCAGGTTTTTTCTCAGCGATCCACTGAAAAGAACAGGATTTTGGCCAAGAAAGGATATACACCTTCGAGCTTTTCGGAGATTAAGCTTTTTTATTTGAACTCCGTCGAGTATTATTTGTCCATCAGGGTCTGGCATGCGCATAAGAGCTGCCACAAATGATGACTTCCCTGCACCCGTGCGGCCTGCGATACCGATCTTTTCTCCTGCTTGGATGCTTAAGTTTACGTTCTTCAGCACTTGAGGTCCACCTGGATAGTACGTCAGTGATACGTCTTGGAATGTTATATTTCCTTCATGTGGCCAGTTTTCTGCGGGACGCCTTTCATCTTTGTGTCCAGGCTCAGAATCAATTTTGGTATACGTCATCACCCGTTCTACTGACGTCATGAGATTTTCCACGTCGGATGTTTTTCTAACAGCGAATGGAGTCAGTATCATAGTCTTAATGGCGTAAACCAAAGCAAGTCCAGCAAAGGCTAAAAGATAAAGGCATTGTATTGGTTTTTCAATTATTTATCCCTTTTCACAATGACGTTAATTAACTTCAGGGTTGATTTATAATGGTAATTGAACTGAGTGGAGTGCAATTTGGTCTGAAATCATACGCGTGATTTCAAAATTGAACGCAGCGCGAGTTCAGTTTGAAATCACAAGTATGATTTCAGACCAAAATTGCATGACACGAAGTTCAATTGCAAAAGGAAAATTAACTATAAAAACGTTACATGACGTTTCGACGATCTCATGTCATCATTGTCGAATGTGGATACATTAACTTAATAGGCTAGTTTCGAATTGTGGGAGAACAAAAGAACAGAGTCGAGGTTCAGGGGAATAATTTGCATTTCCCTTTGTCAAAAACAAAGGAAAATGCAAATGATTCCCCTGAAACTCGACTCTATTCTTTTGTTCTCCCACAATTCGAAACTAGCCTATTGACACCACATATATACAGAAATAGGTGTGTATGCGATATTATTTCATTATTCACATTCTTATCATTCACATACACACCTATTTCTGTATATATGAAGTGTCAATTACGTTTATGTATCCACATTCGACAATGATGACATGAGGTCGTCGAAACGTCATGTAACGTTTTTATCGTTAATTATTTTTCTTTTGAAATGTTTTTCTAAATCGATCTTTATCCGAAGTTCAATTACCACTTTATTACATTCATTTTGAAATCACGCAGTTTTTTGTCAATATTAATATTTGTTTATCCGTGAAATTTGATAGGTTAGTATTATTTCATTTTCATTTTGATGAGTTACAAAAAAGGATGCGATTAAATTTAGAGTAAAAAATGGTGAAATTTGGGAATGAACTGCACTGTTGAGAGCCAATCAGATTGCAAGGATTCCCAGTGATTTCAAAATGGGTGTAATAAATTTTGGTACTTATTCCGTACCATTGTTACCAAAGAAGAAATGGACGATTAAGGTCACTCCATACCGTTTGCTGTAACTCGATAAGACATTTCAGTAGACTTTTGCAAGGAAGTACACAGTCGCGTAATTTGGATAAACGCAAGGTGTGTTTTGAACAGTGATCTGTTTCAAAGATTTTGCAGTTTTCCTAAACGTCCACTAAAACTATTTGTGTTTGTGGCCACCGATGACGAAGAGGAAATGGATCGCAATTTGAAACAGGTAAACTTTGTCAATGAGTTTTGTCAGTGTGTGTAGGAAAAGTCACCATTGCTTTAGTTTCTTTTTCGTCCAAGAAATGATATGTAATCTACTGACCTCTTCGTATTAAACGAGTCATTCTGTGTAAATAGAAAACGTACTTCCTAGCAATTTTGAGTGGAAGAGGGGGGGGGGGGGGGGAG
The DNA here is from genome assembly GCA_016490735.1 of Pachyseris speciosa. Classification (NCBI taxonomy): domain Eukaryota; kingdom Metazoa; phylum Cnidaria; class Anthozoa; order Scleractinia; family Pachyseridae; genus Pachyseris; species Pachyseris speciosa. The sequence continues at coordinate 2,076,091 of JAEMWC010000023.1, forward strand.
GGGGAGGTTGGGGTGTTTTAGAGCTGAATATCATGAACAGTCATCATCCTATTTCAAAGGGTACGTCGTTTCCGCTCAAGGTATTGAAACAAGGGTTTAGATTTTAAATGTAATGACAGATTTTCTAGTTTCCTAGTAAAAGGAACTCAATGTTCATGTTGATTCTAGTGTACAGTGTGCGCAGTTGCCTCAAGTCTATTAGGGGCAAGGCATCCGGTACTTCGTATTCTGACATTCACATCTGCACTGCTGGCGAAATTAAGGGTGCGAAATGTAACAGGTAACAATTTTGCGTCCGTGGACAGAAATCATTATGTGATAAGTGGTCGCTCATGTTCTATTAAAATCAATGAAAAAATTCAAACCTTTAGCAATTTAAGAGGTTATTTCACGGTCATTTTACGGTCTTTGGGGCAAAATACGGGTTAATTTGAGACTAAGAGCGGATTAAGGAACACGATAGAGACATACGGCTTGCTCGAACCCAATCCTCCGCCGTTTCAGAACATAGCAACGCGACCGGACATTAGGGAGCTTTAGATTTGACAACGAGTACGAGATTTATTAAGGAGTAGGGCAGAGTAAGGGATTTGTGGAGGCGACGGGTGTCGGAAACTGAAGAAATAGTGTTACTTTTAAGTCATGTCACGAAAACGTTTATAAGCGTGCGAGTGTGTGTGGACCATATCAAATCAGCCGATCTGTCAGAAAAGAGCTTTCAAGCCAATGAGTGATTGTTTTATGTAAGGTGTGCGTGAAAGATAAGACAGTGTATTGATTTTCTTAGTGTGCTTTTTGCCAGCTTGAGGGATTGTTCTAGTGACGAGTTCTGAGCTAATAAATCTAAAGTTAAAATTGCGAAAGTGTGGGTCTTCTCGTGTTCCCCACACGGGTTTGGAATTTGAAAGTCGTACTCGTTCTCGATCCCGTACTCGTCCTCAAATCTAAAGTCCCCTAATATCCGCTCTGGGACGAAGTTAAATTTATTGACCGAGACCCACATTGGTACACCCGTAGGGTTAAAGAGGCTATTCACATAAGACTTCACCCTAAAAACATTAACAGGGACAGTGGAATTGAAATTCCTGATGCGTGGATGCCCACGATCAAACAACACAACAGCCGATCAGTACCAAAGCGGACCGCTGAGGGAACAATTTCTAGTCGGAACGACAAGGATCGAAATCCTCCAATCAACAACAGCCTAAGCGAGGATCGAAACGCACCAATCACCACCAGCCATAGCCTCCTTCGCAGCCGTTGTTTGTGTCGGTCCTTTTCTCCCTCCCCACCAACGTCTGCTGAACCGAGCCGAACATTCCATTCCCATTGTATCTGAGTATCCAATCAGGAGGGAGAATAGAACGGACACAAATAACGGCCGCGAAGAGGCCACGGGAACTTCGCCACCGAAATTTAAAAGTCGCTATGTAACTGGTCAGTTCATGGAATGGAATGTCCGCCTTGGTTCAGCAGACGTTGGTGGAGAGGGAGAAAAGGACCGACACAAACAACGGCTGCGAAGGAGGCTACACGAGCTACGGTGCTTCTTATACTCACACGCAGCCAGTCGACACCATCGCTTGATGAAGACCAGCAGTATAGCGGTCGAAACGTCGCGATCCACATCTTTGTGACTCAATCGTGAGAAAAAAGATTAACTCAGCTATCAAGAACATTTTCATACACAAACTGGTTTCAGATCTCCAAAAGAAATACAAAAAGTTGTTTTTTAAAAGAAGACCAACGCATAATTGGCTTTTAAAACTGAGGCCCACTTTTTTTTCAAGTTGCAATCCGTTTCCATCCTGACCATCCGTAGCCAAGGAGCATTATTTTTTATTTGACTGCCTAGTAGAGAACTTTAGAACAAAACTGGAGCATTATTTTGAGTTTCCATCGGTATAAACATCTCCTGTGGCCTGTTAAATTCATACCAAAAACTTCGTGACATAGCCCCTTTGAAGTGAAAGTCGGTTACGAGAGTTCATTTTTCTGGGAAATTGCTTGGTATTATAGAGAAGTGTTCTCTTTGGTCTTTGGACGCAAATTGCGATTCACGTTAACTTCCTTCCCCGCCCCACGTTCGGCAAAAATCAGGTTCTTAACTGGTACCAAAACCCAATCACGACTCGTAGGTTTAAACCTCTTCGAAAACTCTAATTTTCAGTGTTAACTCCAATTTCGGTAAAGCATTAGCAAGTGGCCCTAAGTACCATGTTGCCGTTATATGTCTTAGCAACCCTTATAAGGAAAGTGCTTTTAACCTGATCACAGTTTTCCCTGAAATTTATCACTGCTCTCCAAGCTTCACATCGCGGCCAACTGTGATGGAGTTTATTTACTAATTATCTTTACAGAGCGCTTTTCAATTAAGTGTCGTAAAACCAAAACCAAAGCAATTACTATGACCAAACACAACAGAAGTAAGAAGTGCAATGAGCCAATCAGAATACGTAGCGGGCGCAAAGCACGGGAAAATACGCGCCTGCAAGTCACAATTAGTTTTGGTTTTGCTTCTCATTGGCTGAGAAAGAGGCGAGTTTTCTTGTCCAATCACAGAGCGAAACAATACCAAAGTAAAACCAGAATTACTTTCGACAATCAATTGAAAACCTCTCTATGAGTGTGAAACCAACACACCATAATCTTACTTATGGAGAAACATTGAAAAGATGTGCCGTGTTTGAATTCCGAAATAAATAAGAAAGTACTATTTCTTCCCAAACATGGCATGGGAGCACCATCAATTTATTCCAGCCAGATCTCACTTCATCGTAATTAACTGAAGCCAGGCTGTGTGAGTTTTCCTGCTGGGAACTGGCGTGATTCATTCAACAAATACAGATACTGTTATGGTCAATGTATAATTGCTGCATATAATTACTTATAATTACTTAATTATCCTCTCCCCGTCGGGGATTTTCAGGGATAATGATACAAATACAAACTATGTGAGAAACAAATAATTCAAATAAACTCAACATTGTGCGAATCCCAACTGGCCGGAGGCAAACCAGTTGGCTATTTACAAGGATGACCGAGGAGTTGAACCAGGGACTACCCAGAACAACACCAGCTAGCGACCAGAGCGGGATTTGAACCCGGGACAATCGCATTGAAATTTAGCGCCCTAATCGCTCGGCCACTCTTGCCTCCCATATATAAATCAAAGCAATTAATTAATTAATCGCCACCTATAGCTACCTGCATCTTGAGCCATCAAAACTGCAGCAAGAGCCACTGCGCCAATGAAGAATGCAGCGAGTAGGTCCATACGCAAACTAAGCCATCGCCCACTTGCTTGCACCATAATTAGTGACTGGTTACGCACATCTTGAAACCTACGACGAGAAATCTGGATTATTAAAATTGGACTCTCAAGTCTATGTTTATAGTATTTAGATATGCCTTACCTCCAGTCATTGGATAACACATTCTCTTTTAGTAAAAGATTCTCAACTCTTGTCATTATAAACGTTGGAAATGATCGTATCCCCTTCTTACATCTTACACCTCTCCCCGCGAACCTGCACCACTGACTATATTGTATATCTGACCAGTCGATATGCACTATATCTGTTCTGAGAAATAGCTGACGACATATCGCCAGTCACTAAAGCCAGCGAATTTTGGTTTTTATTCTTCCTTTTTTGCAAATTTTTTACACTTTGAGATACTTCCTTTTTTTTTGTCTTTGAGGATGTTACTTGAGTGTGAGTGACTTTTGGTAAATACTTGGAGTTTTTAAGCACAAAAACACCAAAGTCCAAAATAACGGATTCAAGATGGTGGATGCATTGACATAAGTTTTATTCGCCCGTCTTTTGCCATCATCATGTTGCGACCTCAGGGAACCGTTTTGGATTTTTGTTCACCCTCCAAGTTTCTTAGTTGTAGCTTGAATAACCTCGGAGAGACGGAGGGGAAGGACTTTCTAATAACGACGGCCATCTTACAGAAATCGCTATCACGCTAATGAAGCAATGGCTTGCGCATTTTTTACATGCATGTCCAATATACCCAATCCGAGTCGGATCGTGTCCGATCGGACTCACCGGAAGTCAGGTCGCACCAAAGACAACCTTCCTCGTTCTTAACGCACGCACGCGCGACCTACGCGCGCGACCCAGAAAGTAATAAACGCGCTCGACCTACAAAATAATATCCGAGTCAGGTCGACTTTGCGAACGTCGATCCGTCTCAGCGAAAGTCAGGACGCAAAAGTGACAAAGATAACACACGCATAGGGAGGGCAGAAAATCTCGACGGATCGACTCCATCCGATCGACTCGAGTCAACCCGTCGATCCGAGTCGATTCGACTCAACCCGTCACCGGAAGTCAGGTCGCGCAAAACTTTGCGATCCGTCTCACCGGAAGTCAGGTCGCAAAAGTGACAAGGATAACACACGCCTAGGGAGGGCAGAAAATCTCGACGGATCGACTCCATCCGATCGACTCGAGTCGACCCGTCGATCCGAGTCGATTCGACTCAGCCCGTCACCGGAACTCAGGTCGCGCAAAAGAGAAAGTAATAAACGTCGATCCTCGACAAGCCAGGCCGCACAAAAGAGAAAGTAATGATATAGAAATCCACCTCGTTCTTAAAGCCGGCACGTGAAAAGCCGGCACACGAACAGACAGTTTCTGTACCAACCGATCGACAAGTCAGGTGGCGGGAATGAAAAAGTAATTAAGATATATAAACCCACGTTGTTCTTAAAACCGGCACACGAACAAGACAGTTTCTGTACCAACCGATCGACAAGTCAGGTCGCGCAAAAGAGAAAGTAATGATATATAAATCCACGTCGTTCTTAAAACCGGCACACGAACAAGACAGTTTCTGTACCAACCGATCGAGAAGTCAGGTCGCGCAAAAGAGAAAGTAATGATGTATAAACCCACGTCGTTCTTAAAACCGGCACACGAACAAGACAGTTTCTGCACCAACCGATCGACAAGTCAGGTCGCGAAAAAGAGAAAGTAATGATATATAAACGCCGTATTTTACATTAGCCATTGTTTACATTACAGGTCGACCCAAATTAGTGCTCAATGTCGAGCTTCACTAGACCACGCGTCGATTAACAGAGCGAGGCTGAACTTTTGTAGGCCACGCGTAAAGAAATAGAGCTCGGCCGTGTTTTCGATATCAAATATGATGTCATTCAAGATGTTGTAGAAATGGTACACGAACGACGAAAAATGCCACCACTTAGTATCACAGACACCTAAGTCTCCTGACGTCGATCGAAGTAACCGTATCACCCGCCCTGGACTGTTATCATCCCGTTAATCCATGAGCTCAATCAGTAGAGTAAGCCGTCCTGTTTCGCATTCCATCATCAGTGCGTTTTGTGTAAGTTTTTGCATAATGTCATTTTATTTATTACATGAAGGCATTTGTGTTGCAACATTGCTAAGTATTTCAAGTATGTGCCTAAATAGTGTGTTGAACTTTTGTTATGTATAAGTGGAGCCAGTTATTTTCACTGCAATGGTTTCTAAGGTTACTTCTTCTATTACATATAAAATGCAGGGCCGTAGCTAGTAACAAGCAAACCGAGGCACTTGCCTCAGTCACTTCTTTCGTTTTTGTCGTTTATAGTCATCATAAACACCCTAAATATACCTAGGAAGGTAATTTAACCACGGACATCGCCTCAGTCATAATTTTTCATTGACATTGCCTCAGTCATACTTTTTTTCTGGCTACGGCCCTGAAATGCTCCAACCATTTTTAAAAATTAAATCAGTTGTATCCATCTTATTTGAAATCGTTTCTAGCTTCAAATGAGCTTTATTCCTACTTGAGCTGGAGCACAAGACTTTCAGTTATAAAAGGTGATTGTACTTCAACATTAATTAACAGTCACAATCAAAGATTCCAACCCCTAAAATAGAAGACACTTTGTAGTTTATAACACCCTATTGTTTAAAAGTCATTGGCGAACATAACACATGCAAGCGTGACTTTGGGCTATTGTTGTACCACTTATTGATGAATATATATCAACTGTCAGTAGTGAGAGAGAAACATTTCTGATTTCCATCATGGCGATGTTAGAACTCCACCGTGATAAAATACGCTATCTTTGCAGAAAATTACGTTCCCTTTTGCAATTAGCTGGAACGTGTTATAACATAATCAGTGTTGGCGGCCGTTCTTTTTGAAACCCCTGACAGTGATAGACGCATCATCTTTTGTATTAAAAGAAATTATCTCAGGCCACTTATTATTTTGATTATTTTCCGCGGGAGATTCATTAAAATACAAAAAGAGCACCGCGCGTTAGCGGTTAAACTCCCTCTTCGCCATGCGGTAAAACACCGTATTCCAGTTGACCGGCTAATCTAAGTGACCGCTTAATTTTTGTTTTTTGATGTCCTTTCCAGAAGGGCTTTTTGTCACACTTTTCTGCTTTCAAAATTTTGTCACACTTTTTTGTTTTCAAAATGATGTCACCTCTTTTATTTGATTGATTCAACCATCACAACAAAGACCGCTTCTCAACAGCGTAATGAATAAACCGTGTTTACCTATTTTATTACACTTCGGATGGTTTTCGCAGGTGACATAATGTAGGATAACTTATCAACGCCAACATTTTCTACCTTCCCTGTAAGCCATAGTTGCTGTATTTTTCAAAGTCTCGCGCAAACCGACCTACGGTAAGACGAACCCACTTTTAGAAAGACGGGTCGAGTCGGATCGACGACCCGACTCGATTCCATCGAACGGGGTCGATCCGCCAACAAATTCAACCCTCCCTGACAGCCCTTCTTGCTGATTTTTTCTAACTCTCGCTCAAACTTACTTCCAATAAGACGGACCGACTTTTAGAGAGACGGATCGAGTCGGGTCGAGACGGATCGACGACCCCGACTCGATTCGACCGAACGGAGTCGATCCGCCAACATTTTCTACCCTCCCTGTAAGCCGTACTTGTTGAATTTTTCTAAGTCTCGCGCAAACCGACTTCCAATAAGACGGACCGACTTTTACAGAGACGGGTTGAGTCGGGTCGAGACGGATCGACCACCCGACTCGATTTGATCGAACGGAGTCGATCCGCCAACATTTTCTACCCTCCCTGTAAGCCGTACTTGCTGAATTTTTCTAAGTCTCGCGCAAACCGACTTCTAATAAGACGGACCGACTTTTAGAGAGACGGGTTGAGTCGGGTCGAGACGGATCGACGACCCGACTCGATTTGATCGAACGGAGTCGATCCGCCAACACTTTCTACCCTCCCTGTAAGCCGTACTTGCTGAATTTTTCTAAGTCTCGCGCAAACCGACTTCCGGTAAGACGGACCGAGTTTTACAGAGACGGGTTGAGTCGGGTCGAGACGGATCGACCACCCGACTCGATTCGATCGAACGGAGTCGATCCGCCAACATTTTCTACCCTCCCAGAGAAACGTTCATGATAGAATTTTCTAAGTCTCGCTCAAACTGACTTCCAATAAGGCGGACCGACTTTTACAGTGACGGATTGAGTCGGGTCGAGACGGATGGACGACCCCGACTCGATTCGACCGAACGGAGTCGATCCGCCAACATTTTCTACCCTCCCTGTAAGCCGTACTTGCTGAATTTTTCTAAGTCTCGCGCAAACCGACTTCCAATAAGACGGACCGACTTTTACAGAGACGGGTTTAGTCGGGTCGAGACGGATCGACCACCCGACTCGATTTGATCGAACGGAGTCGATCCGCCAACACTTTCTACCCTCCCTGAGAAAACGTTCATGATAGAATTTTCTAAGTCTCGCTCAAACTGACTTCCAATAAGACGGACCGACTTTTACAGAGACGGGTTGAGTCGGGTCGAGACGGATCGACCACCCGACTCGATTTGATCGAACGGAGTCGATCCGCCAACATTTTCTACCCTCCCTGTAAGCCGTACTTGCTGAATTTTTCTAAGTCTCGCGCAAACCGACTTCTAATAAGACGGACCGACTTTTAGAGAGACGGGTTGAGTCGGGTCGAGACGGATCGACGACCCGACTCGATTTGATCGAACGGAGTCGATCCGCCAACACTTTCTACCCTCCCTGTAAGCCGTACTTGCTGAATTTTTCTAAGTCTCGCGCAAACCGACTTCCGGTAAGACGGACCGACTTTTAGAGAGACGGGTCGAGTCGGGTCGACCACGCGACGCGCACAACACCCATTTTGGCGCGCGTATATTAACAGCGAGGAAAATCACGCGCGTGCTTTAAAAAAGAGCAAGGTTAAAATCATTAGATTGCCTTTGGTGCAACCTGACTTCCGGTGAGTCCGATCGGACTCCACCCGACTCAGATCGGGTATATTGGACAACCCTCATTTTTTAGAGTGGTCCACACATACACATACCTGTGAAACTGATCCACGAAATCCCTTTCTCTCCCTCTTGTTCGAATTGTATCCAGTCCATCTAGGGTCTCTGAGATGTGAGAATGCACGGGACTACAGCTAATGGACTCCAACCTTTTGAGTTCTCTGGATGTGTTTAAGTAATACCTTGAAATAAACACGGCCAGCACAGCCAATGGAACAACTACAATTAGAAGCCAAGGATTCGTAACCACTGGAACAAGAATTCCCGTTAACGATAGCAAAATCATCTGGATTGCCATTAAAAACGTTTTGGGCAGTACTTCGTCCAAACAGCCGACATCCTTGGAGAACCGATTCATGATCCTTCCCACGGGATTTGAATCAAAGAACAGAACTGGGGCTTGTAAAATAGCCACAACCATTTTGTCATGAAGCCGTTCAGAACATTGCAGAGAAACGGCGAAGAGACCATACGCTCGAAAGATAGCAAATGTGAAAGCTCCACCGACAAGACAGCCATATATAATAAGGTTCATCTTCTTTCGCTGCTCATCGGGATGCTTCTTTGTTAGGTAAGAGAGCCAGATATCAGGAGAGACTATAAATGCTGAAAATCAAGAGCAAGGGCCTTAGTACATGTCATCGGTATAACCTCAGGGCGTGCATGTTAGTTTACACGAGTCTGGACTGAGTATGAATAGTGAGTTTATTTAGATGTGTTTTAGAGGCGTGGCCCCACTAAATAAGTCCATAGGAGAGGTAAGGTGTAATAAGAGCATTATACATATTTATAAGAACACAAAATGGTATATAATGTCTTAGTTTACTTAACATTCCAACGGTTTTGCTTATTTTGGTTATCAGTAACAGAATCGATATGGTTCTTCCAGGAAAGGTTTTCATCGATAAGAACGTCTAAATACTTAATACAGCCTTTGTATTCAATGTTTACATTTTTGTTTGAATCATAATTCAGTGAGGAATATTTGGATTTTCTTTTGGTAGCGTCGGAAGATGACATAGTTAGATTTCTTAGTATTCAATGTTAATTTACTAGACGTTAGCCAATCGTTAAGTTTTTCAATCTCGTTGTTTACAGTCACTTTTAATTTTTTCAGGTTTTTATCAGCGAATGTAATACTGGTGTCATCGGCAAAAAGAAAGAACTTCAATTTGCTAGAACAATCATGGATATCATTTACGCAAAGTAGAAAAAGAAGGGGTCCTAATACAGAGCCCTGTGGTACGCCGCATGGTGCGCACATGTACCTCAGACAAGCTATAAATTTGGAGAAATGGTATACATATGCAAGAAACCTTCTCTTGTGGCAGTCTCCATTGATATTTTGATATTTATTACTGACCAAATCGCTTTCGGTAGTAAGGCCGAGGCAAGGAGGAGGTTACCCTTTGTTAGAGACCTCGTGAGACCTCTACTGAGACAATCGAAACAGTTCGGGGTGTCAGAAAGATGCAAGTTCCAGAAAAATACTTTGAGCACTTAAATTGAATGATTACCGTGTATAAATAAAGGTTAAAGATTAAAGAATTATAATTTGACCTACCTTGAGTGATAAAGCAGAACAAAATCAGTGCGATGACGATCAGTGAAGAACGCGTTCCAAACTAATTTGTGGTATTACATTTTAGAGAAATTCCGTGCATGATAACAACAACGCACTGAAGAATTTTGCCAATCGGTGCGAAGTAGGGCATTTCATCGGAGGAAAATTTGGTTTCCGTCAAGTTCATAGGAGGCACGATTTAAAATATGACAATTCCGTCAAAATCGCACTATTTATTCCATTTTGAGCAAGCCTAATGACAAGAATACATTTGACTTTTTCCAAATTAGAGATTCCGAATATCGGAGCCCCTCAACACTTATCCGAGGAAAAACGGTCATTTCTATTTAACTTGAGAGGTATTCCGAATTTCGGAGCCCCTCAACACTTATCCGAGGAAAAACGGTCATTTCTATTTAACTTGAGAGGTATTCCGAATTTCGGAGCCCCTCAACACTTATCCGAGGAAAAACGGTCATTTCTATTTAACTTGAGAGGTATTCCGAATTTCGGAGCCCCTCAACACTTATCCGAGGAAAAACGGTCATTTCTATTTAACTTGAGAGGTATTCCGAATTTCGGAGCCCCTCAACACTTATCCGAGGAAAAACGGTCATTTCTATTTAACTTGAGAGGTATTCCGAATTTCAGTCTTTACAAACCAGTAAAAGAAACGCGTTTCATTACTGTTAGAATTAAACACGTTACAACATAAAATGAAATTTAGAACAAGATCTAACGAAAAAATATTTACTAGTTTCATAACTATTGATGATAACACATATATTGTATTTCAATGAAAACAAAAGACAGCCTGTTACTGAGCGCCTTCGGACGAGTTCACCAGCTTTCTCTCTGAGATTTGCAACAAATTTACTTTTTCTCCTTCCTGTTTGCCCAACGAAGATGCTGTTCCTCCTCACCTTCAAGCCTGCTAGCATCCCATTTCCTAAAAAAATGGCAACACTTGCATCAAACGAGAACTGACTAACATATATCACATTAATATACAAACACAGCCAACGGCTTCTGTAAAATCTGATTGCATGTTTAGGTGGTTTAATTGAGGTCATTTAAACAGTGTAAAATAAAGTTGAAGTTGAAGTTTTAGGAAAGCGATGGCCGAACAATCAAGACGATTGTCTGAATAAAGGCGAAACAAGGCATTTTACGTTCCATGCAACCACTGAAGAGAAAGTTTCCTACCTGGATTATCCTTTCCTTTTTTATGGGTCGACGGCGCGCTTACATCCATCCATATTCTAGTCCTTTCGAACTTTTCAAAGCAAGGCCATTTCCGACAATCTTCGCTTTACCGTCAACAACCCGTAATGAACCACAATTTCGCTGCTTGGGACGATGTTGTTATCAAGAACTGAAACACTGATTACTAAAGCAAGGCTAGTGATTAACTAACAGAGCTCTTATGTGCTGTTCTCACTTATTCCAAGCTGACAGTGAGCTACGTGACTATTTTCTTAGCATTTACATTTTCTCACGGTTCATATTTGTTTAGAAGAGGTGTGAAAAAGCGGCAAAGAAACAGAATTCTTTGTTCAACTGATTTTTTTGCATAGATTTTTTCTGTAGCAGATGACAAACCAGACTTAAAATGAGGGGCACTGGCGCTTCAAAGTTTCCAGATAAAAATCTGGTTTCGAAATCTACTGGGTTGTAGTTGTCAGTTGCCACAAACACAGCTCATCCCTTTGATCTCGATTCAGCGGTCGGTTTTGTTATTGTCAAGTTGCAATCAACGCGGTCATTTCAAAAATTACACTAACCTAATGTAAGTTGATAGTTGGTACCGTCAGTGATACAGCAAGGTTATAGAGTATATAACGTCCCTTGTCTGTCCCGTAGTTGGTAGATATATGTTCGACTTGTGGTGTGAGAAAACAAATTCTTCCCAGAGTCGTTCAAGGTGACAGAACTATGCTTGGAAGCCGGCTTCTAACCTTTCATTTCCGATAAAGTGAACAATAACCTATTCTTTGTCCACAAATTAAATCTAAAAGGTGTTACCGACGCAATGAGATGCGGGTGTTCGTGTCGTTGTTCGAAATCGAACTGTCGAATAGCCCATCAAACATTCCTGATGTCTCCACTGCTTCGCTTGAAATATTTCAGACGATAGTTTTGATGATACGTGTTCGAGTTCTTGCACTAATTTATGTCATAGTATTCCAATCAAGGAAACTGCTTCTGCTCCTCAAGACAGTCGAACGATCAACGAACGATCTTTGTCAGTTCAGACTCGGAACCCGAAATTGAAGTATTTGACAAGACCGCGACCTCTGGTGAGTATTAACATTTGCCTGTATGTGTAATTTCCCTATTTTATAACTTTGGTTGTCTAAGCTAGATTTTTACATGGTATACTTTTCAGTTCAACGAACGATGGTGCGTGTGAGAAATGAGGCGTAAGTTCAGGTTACTGTAAACGCTCGGGGATAAAAATTTTCAACATTTAAGTTTTGTTCTTGTTGATTAGACGAATAATTAATGTATCAATTAGCAAAAGAAAATTTCCAAAAAAAGATTTCCGTGAACAGTTAATAAATACGGTAGCTGAAGCTGTCGAAATACATTAATTCAGCAGTGTTTTGACATTTTTCGTGTGTACCTTCATTCGGGATCTGGAATCCCGTTTACATCAACTTTCGAGTAAATTTCGAGCCGATGGTATTTGACTTTATTTTCAGATATATTTTCAACACCAAATCCATTTATTCCGATCATAACCGGAGATAAATACTCTGTAACATATTTGGGGAACTCATAGTCCGGGTTCCGAAATTCTGAAACCGGTCTTAGTGTTGGTAGGGGCTTCCGAAATTCGGAAACGTCTTGGCGTTGTTAGTGAGTTCCGAAATTCTGAAACGTCTTGGTGTTGGTAGGGGTTTCCGAAATTCGGAAAGGTCTTGGTGTTAGTAGGGGCTTCCGAAATTCGGAAACGTCTTGGCGTTATTAGGGGTTTCCGAAATTCGGAAACGTCTTGGTGCAGGTAGGGGCTTCCGAAATTCGGAAACGTCTTGGCGTTGTTAGTGAGTTCCGAAATTCTGAAACGTCTTGGTGTTGGTAGGGGTTTCCGAAATTCGGAAAGGTCTTGGTGTTAGTAGGGGCTTCCGAAATTCGGAAACGTCTTGGCGTTATTAGGGGTTTCCGAAATTCGGAAACGTCTTGGTGCAGGTAGGGGCTTCCGAAATTCGGAAACGGCTTGGTGTTGGTAAGGGCTTCCGAAATTCGGAAACGTCTTGGTGTTGGTAAGGGCTTCCGAAATTCGGAAACGTCTTGGCGTTATTAGGGGCTTCCGAAATTCGGAAACGTCTTGGTGCAGGTAGGGGCTTCCGAAATTCGGAAACGGCTTGGTGTTGGCAAGGGCTTCCGAAATTCGGAAACGTGTTGGCTATATTAGCGGCTTCCGAAATTCGGAAACGTCTTGGTGCAGGTAGGGGCTTCCGAAATTCGGAAACGGCTTGGTGTTGGCAAGGGCTTCCGAAATTCGGAAACGTCATGGTGTTATTAGGAGATTCCGAAATTCGGAAACGTCTTGGCGTTGGTAGGGGCTTCCGAAATTCGGAAACGTCTTGATGTTGTTAGTGGGTTCCGAAATTCGGAAACCTCTTGGTGTTGGTAGGGGCTTCCGAAATTCGGAAACCTCTTGGTGTTATATTAGGGGCTTCCGAAATTCGGAAACGTCTTGGCGTTATTACGGGCTTCCGAAATTCGGAAGGGTCAATTGGTTTTTAAGCGGTTCCAAAATTAGGAAAATCTGCATTAAGTGAAACCATTGATTTGTGCTGAGAAAATTTGCGCTTCCGAGTAAAATAAGAATTCCTTCTTCTAAATTTTGGCACGATTTTAAGATTCCGAGTTAATAAATAAAATTCACTCCTGTATAAAGGCGCGATTTTCAAATTCCGTGCAAAATGTAAGTGTACTTTTCTGCCAAATATTTAATGTTTTCCGTTTAAACTTCAAACATTCCTTGGTTCAAATTAATGATTCCGACTGATATAGCAATTTTATTTGTTAAAATAAGCGATTTTTCGCTTGAATCTAAGTAATTGCTCTGAATTTTCCGAAAATGTAATGACACAATTTAGTTTGTAACGCGTTGAAGATGCCCCGCTCCTGATGTAGTTCCAGTAAAGTTTAGACGAGACCTTTCCGATAACGCGATCTTCTTCTGATATCTGGAAACATTTATCCTCACTGGTTTGGGGGACAATTCTACCACAGCTGTCGGAAACTCTACTGACCTCTTCATTCTCCTGATCGGTGCTGGAATCTGCGTCGTTTCTTTGAAATTTCTTATAGAGTGGATCAACGGTTGTATTAAGAATACGTGTTTCTTTTAACTCGGCGAGGCTTCCTTTCCCCAACACATAACCTTTGTAAAGCATGATCACCTGACTGGATTCTTGCATGTGACGTTCCTGGTGAGAGGTAAGTACCAAGGTTTTATGACTCAGAAGGCCTTTGATGCACTTTTCAAAGATATGTTGGCCCACTTTGAAATCCACAGCACTCAGCGGGTCATCCAATAGGTAGATATCTGCATCGGCATAGACTGCACGAGCCAAGCTCACTCTTGCCCGCTGACCTCCGCTTAAAATTACACCTCGTTCTCCAACAATTGTTTCATCACAGCTGGGAAATTGCGGCATGTCTTCCGTTACGGCACATGCCTCAATGGTTTTCGTGTACTTGGTTTGATCGTATGGCTCACCAAACAAAATGTTTTCTCTTATAGTCCCAGAGAAGACCCAAGCTGTCTGAGGCACATACACAACAGTGCCTTTGCAACAAATTTCTCCACTTGAAATTGAGGCTTCGCCAGCGATTGCTGATAGAAGAGTAGACTTTCCACTGCCTACTGGTCCGGTGATGACTGTCAACCCCCCTGACTGAACGGTGAACTCGATGTCTTGCAAAATAAATTCATCTTCGCGCTTGTTTTGTGTCTTGTTTAATCCTGTTACCCTCAAACCCGTAGCAGGTTCTGGACACTTCACCTCATTAGCGGCGTAAAGGTGCTGATTTACTACGCCATGATCTGGGTGATTTAGAGCACTGGTATCGGTGTCACTACTGCTATCAGCATCCTCTAAAAGAAGAAACTCTGCAATTCTGGTTAGGGAAGCATACGCATCGAATGTTTGCTGTAAAGCATAAGCCAAGTGAAAGGAAATGGACATTCTTAGTGTACTGGTAAAGGAAATCAGCATAAAAACATTAACTGGTGTGAGAGGCTGGCCAGTTAGTACTAGAGTGATGACAGACACCAAGGTCGCCAAAGATGTTGAGGTGTATTCCAATGCAGCAATACCAGACAGAATGGCGCTCTTGTTACGAACGATGTCTACTTCTTGTCTGCAACAAAAATGGAGACCACCGGTTGGACACCACTTAGACAAAAATCGTATGGTAAATAATTAACAACTTAAGGTGGCTGGTACCAGTTTTACTCGCGTTGAGAGTCTGGCCACTAGCGCGCGCGTCACACTTTACACGCGCGAGATTTGAAGAACGGTAAAAAGAAAAACAAAGATGGCGGCGCGAGGCTTTCTTCGAGCAAGGCTACGTTAGCCTGCGTCGCAGACGTAACAAAACCCCGGTTAGTAACGTCTGCGAAGCAGCGCCAAATTCCTTGTTCTGTACCAGAATTTGAGTACGCGTTATGATTGGCTCGTCAACAAAAGGCTTTTGTTAACGAGCCAATCATAACGCGTACTCAAATTCTGGTACAGAACAAGGAATTTGGCGCTGCTTCGCAGACGTTACTAACCGGGGTTTTGTTACGTCTGCGACGCAGGCTAGGCTACGTTTGTCCTGCTGAAAACGAAATTCGCGTTTATCTGGGGACGTATGTACTCCATCGACTTAAGTTAATTCAATTTACATAGGAAAATTTGCTTCCGGAGATTGATAATGCATATTAAAGTTCCAAAGAGAAAATCGCCACCTCTACTGCGATCGATCGTGTCGGGAACCGGGAGGATAAGGAGCCGAAAGTAATTATAAAACTGCAAAAGTGGGATAGCATTTCAATTTTACTTACAGGTAATACATCTCAACATTCTATCATTACTATGCCTCACCACCTCCTGTTGTTTGTCATGAATCACATCTGCACTTGTGTCAGAATTGCACGCAGTTGACATGTGTTCTGTGAGCAATTTAGTCAATTCCACGCTTTCGCTTGGTGTTATTTAATATAAATATGCTTAGTCACGCCACAAGTTGTGGAGATATTCTTTTAAGTGAGCCCAAACGTTTGGCCAAACAGTAAAAAACAACAGTTGAGGGCTATTAAAATCCACCGTACTGAAATCAACTTGGCGCGTGGACTGCAAACAGAGCTACGGTAGGTGCCCGCGCGTGTACGCGTAATGGCTAGTGGCAGTCAGCAAAGCGCATGAGCAAATGTCGATCTTTTGAAATGCGCGAAAATGCGCGTGGAAATGGCTCAACTCACGAACGTTTTTGCGAAAAAACTAGCCCGGTGACCCCCTTTTTTATTGTTTTAATATTTTTGTCTTGTAAAGAGGAAACGTCACACAAAATTCAAGAAAATTCTATCAGAGAAATTTTACAATACTCATAAATTGCCTTTTCTCGCATTTATAAAATATCCGCTTCCCTAAACCAGATAGGCCTAATTCGTATACAGGCTGTCCCCTTCCCCAAAATTAGCTAACCCTAAACAGCATTGCCTCTTCCCTACCTAAACAGTCCTAATCCTAATCCTTGTACAGAGTTCCCCCCTCCCCTAAATTAGCTAACCCTAAACAGCCTTGCCCCTCCCCAAACTAAATAGGCCTAATCCGTATACAGGGTTTCCCCTCCCCCAAAATTAGCTAACCCTCAACAGCCTTGCCCCTCCCCAAACTCAATAGGCCTAATCCGTATACAGGACATTCCCTTCCCCTAAATTAGCTAACCCTAAACAGCCTTGCCCCTCCCCAAACTAAATAGGTCTAATCCTTCAAAAGGGAGTTTCCCCCTCCCCCTGTCCCTGAGTGTAATACTCATCATTATCATAATGTACATCAAATTGAGCTCGAGAGTGCTGTATTGCAGAGGTCTCTCGCTCAACATAACCCTAACCCCTATAATGAGTTTCCACCTCCCAAATTCCCTCTATTTATTTTATTTTCTTCACCCCTCTATTTAAAACTACTAGTCCTAATCCTTATAAAATTATACGGAATTCCCCATTCCCCATTTCCAATAGTCAGCTAACCCTAATCCCTTCAGATATTTTGACCCTCACCAAATTACTCCCTCGATGTGGCTTTCTCTGGAATTTTAATCTAACATTTCTGCTAGGTTTTAGTTGGTTTTGTTACTTTAACACTAATTGTTGAGCTTGAGAGTGCTGCGTTGCAGAGGTCTCTCGTTCAATATAACCCCTTACCAAGCTAACTATTTTACTAATGATCTTATTTTCTGCTCACAACCACCTTCCCTTGCACACACAAAAATCCCCCTTTACCTACTGATTTTAATCAGTGGAGACTTGGGAACCCATACTTTTGGGATTCCATACCATGGTACCTGGGAAACAGCAAAGGGTGCTAGTGAAACTACTGAAACTAACTTAAACGCTTTAGTTTTCAAGTTATAAGTACCAGAAGTTTAAATACAGCTCTGAGTAACCCTCAAGTACCGTTGCCATGGTAACATCTGATGACGTAATAATAACTTGTTTTGGTCAACAACTAAATGTATAATTTCATCTTGCAAACGTTTTCTCACGGCCTTGGTTTGCGTTTGTGTTCTTTTCTCTCAAAGTTTATGTCGTGAAAAAGCTGAAAACTGGTACCAGCCACCTTAACAGAATCCTAATGCCTAAAAAAATAAAGAGTAGTGACATTACATCACAGTTCCCGGGGAATTGTAGTCGAACCCTAAGCCTTAAGCCTTGGCCAAACGGACCCGCAAGGGGTTGCAAGTAGCCGCAAGTTGCGTACAGACTTGTGTTTGGTGGCCAAACGGACTCGCATGTTTCCTCGCAAGTACACGCAAGTCGCAAAAAACCTATTTAATTGGCTAATAGGTCGCTATAACAACGTATGGACGTCACCCAACTTGCGTTGACTTGGGCTGGGTGGCCAAACGATGAAAATCTTGCGTCGACTTGTGTGCAAATTTGATCTCGACGAAAGCGAAAGTCAACGCAAGTGCAAGCAAGTACAGGCCAAATAGAGGCGCAAGTTGACCCAAGTTTTCAACTTGCGTCCACTTACGAGTCCGTTTGGCCAAGGCTTTAGAGATAAAGCAATTGCCCGCCTTATAGGGGATGACCGCTGACTAGGTGTTGATCAGACGCTAGGAAAAGGTGGTCTCTTTCTTCGAGAACATGCATGGAAGGGAGGGGGCTCGCTAAACATGTTTAGCTTGGTGATCATGGCAATACGCTGAGACGACAACAAACACATGATGAAATCTGATTTTCCGTCGTGAAGTTTTGTTTCGGATCTCTTCACAAACTGTAGTCAAACAAGGTTCAAATACGTGGTGGACTTTGAATAGAGATAGATAGATAGATAGATAGATAGATAGATAGATAGATAGATAGATAGATAGATAGATAGATAGATAGATAGATAGGATAGGATGAGCAAAAATGGTTACTGAACACTACCGTATTTTCCCGTGTATAAGTCGACCCTGTGTATAAGTCGACCCTACTTTTTGAGGCCAAAAGTTGAGATTTTACTAATTTATGGTGTACAAACTGAGTTCAAAATCCTTAGCAGTTCGTTGCATAAAAGTTCCATGGAGAAAAAATCGCATCGATCGAGTGACATGGAGTGAAACACTTCAGCGAGAATATAGTTGAAAACCTCCAGAATTCAATGCCATACCTTCAACATAAAGGTATTTTAATGAACATTGTAACTTATACGAAATGTTTGGAACCTTTTTATGCCAAAACAAACTCAAAACACTTCAAAAACACAAAAGAACTTAGTCGTAAACAAAGCGCCATCTTCCATGACCGTGGTAACCTGGCAATGAACCCGAGAGCTTAGTGAGAGGTTACCAAGCCAGCAACGTGCCTTGAGTCACGCTCGATTGTGCTTGATCGCAAAAGCAGGAACGGGATGGTTTTGCTCAAGTTTATTGAAGAATTTCGCCCACAAATACCATCACCATGTAGACCCAATTAACTCACAGGAAATGTGGCAACATCTGTGGAGAAGAAAAGCTTAAAGTAGGGTATGTGAAAACAACAAACAGGCTAAGTGTGATGTCAATGAAGACCAAACGTAGCGCGCGAGTGATCACGAGACAAATCATGGAACAAAGAATTGTATTTCTAAGCATTTTCTTTATTCAATACTGTACCATTTTCCATTAAATATTCTTCTTTAAACTACTTGTGTTGTTTCCCTTTTGTTCTTCACTTTGGAATCTATTGTTATGCTAATGAGTGTTTTTTATCCACTTGCTGAATGACCGTTGCGTTTTGACCCGTGTATAATTAGCCTCCTTCGCAGACGTCTTTGGGCTCGTCACGCGTTCCTTGCCCACGAACGTCTGCTGAACTGAACTGCCACTTCCGTTCGTCGGCGGTTAGCCTTTGTTTTGAAGAAACCAATAGCGAGCTGCGTAAGAATGGAAATCGACACCCGATTCACGTCCATCATCTGTGAAAATAATTTAGGGGTCGAAGTCCTACTTTCCGTAAATTGGAAAACGAACTATGATTGGCTAACCGCCGCGAACGGAAGTGGTAGTTCAGTTCAGCAGACGTTGGTGGGCAACGAACGCGTGACGAGCCCAAAGACGTCTGCGAAGGAGGCTGGTGTATAAGTCCAGGTCAACTTTTTGGGGTGATTTTCAAGACTTAAAAGGTCGACTTATACACGGGAAAATACGGTAATCGCCGAAAGAGTATCTCAGTGTGCCTAAATCGCGACCACTATTCATCTTAGTTGCAATAGGATAGGCCAAGTGTTACAGCCACATGGTCTGCCATTCACTCTGTTGTGTACCCAGTTGGTGGTGTAGAAGTGGAAGAAGTGAGATGCCGTACTCTTTTAGAGACTGGTGCCGGGAACCAGGGTTAAATACCATGACAACATACAGGTTTTAATACATCTTAACCAATGGTTAGTGCTACCCATCCTTACAGCAACTCAGCCTGATCAAAATGATGCTGGGACTTTCATCTAGGGATGTGGTGCTTACCGTGAGGTTATGTAGGAAGTATTGAAGGGGATTTTCAGTAAATGATTGAGGTCACTTGTGTTCAGAAGCTAACGCTATTGGATCTCAAAAGCCCGAAATAAACGGAGTTCCTTGAGGCATACACCACATGAGTGTCAAGGCAGTGAAGATGGCCAATAGTGAGACAAACGGCGTATCTTTAAAGTTTCGAGGAGCAGTTATAAGGAAACCCCTAGGGATCAAACAGAAATCACTTGGAGAGTCAATCATATTCCTTTCCGTAGTAATAGAGGCAACTTTCGGAGGTTTGATTCTTCACTACCGCAGATCTAATATCTTGGAACGTTATGAATAAAGTGATAAGCAAGTTAAGGGTACAATAGTGGATGCGGATTTAAAATCGCACTAAAGCGGTAGCGAGAGAGTATGTAGAAGACGCTCCAAGCTGCGTGCAGTGCATAACGCATCGGTGGGGGATTTAGAAAAGTATTCATCACTCACTAAGGGGAGCCTTTCATGCAGACACCCATTGCCAGTCAGTCCCACGGCCAGTGTTGTACACCGCCATGAGACTATGTGATATGAGCGGTATATAAACACATTGCCATTACCATTGCAGAAAACGTTACGGCAGTGTTGTTTCCAAAGCGGTCCCGGCAGGTTCTATAAGCATTTCTTCAAGGGCCGAGAAAAGAAGGCAAAGATGCTCTGGTTTTCTATTGGATAACTGACTTAGAGTCTACGTGGATGGATAACGTGCATTTTACAAGATCGCCGTTTGGCTTTGTGCAATACCCGTTCCTCATGGGGGAAGGAATCAAGGAGCATCTGAAGTCCTGTCATGCTAACCTTCTGGCAACAACCTGTAATGGGGAACGGAGAAGAGTTTGTATGTTGACGATCGTGTCAGTTCGGGGTCTACCGAAGGGGGCCGACCACGATCTCAAAGTTGGAGCGATAAACGTGCTTGGACAAACTTCATTCCAGCATTTTAATGTTTTAGAATTGGAAACTCTCCTAAGAAGTTTCTTAACGGAGACGCCAATACATTTGCATCCTTCGACGGGGTGGGACATCCCACACTAGAAAACAAATGACCCTCTGACCCCCTCCAAGTTACCACAAGGAGGAGGATACTTTGTAAGGTGTGAAAGTCTCGGACAGTTTGGGCATCGCGTCACCTTTGACGCTGAGCGGACAACTACTGCACCTTCACGAGTATGAGGTGAAAATTGCATGAGGTGGGAGATCCAGCTTTTCGTTAGCTCTCTCTCGCTAAAAGTCCATGTTGGGAATTCGATATCAGCAACACTGAATAGCATTCCCAGTAGTATATCATGTTAAAAATTAAGCCATGTTTTGCTCTAGGTGTCTAGGTGTCTAGGTGTCTAGGCGTCTAGGTGTCTAGGTGTCTAGGTGTCAAGGCGTCTAGGTGTCTAGGTGTCTAGGTGTCTAGGCGTCTAGGTGTCTAGTTAAATCATTAATATTCAAACTGCCCATTACCATTGCCATACAATAAAGTTTGACACTACCAACGAAAAACGCGTTTTAATTTTGGAAATATGATAGAGTTCTCCATAAACCAATCAGGGTTAAAAGAGATCGGGCAAGCCTAGTCGACCGATAGAAGTTTGTGAATGATGTGTTCCATAGTTTCATACATGGTTCGGTTCCGTTAACCAGCCCGTGTTCAAGAATAGTGGGCAAGTTTGGGCAAGTCTATTGTTGCTATTGTACTAATGGTAATGGTAATGGACAGTTTGAATATTAATGATTTAACTAGACACCTAGACACCTAGACCAAAACAGGACTTAATTTTTAACATGATATACTACTATTCCCTTAGGGTGGAAGAGGACGCGGGATTTCTTCTGCATTGTACGCTGTCGTATTACAGCCCTCATAGGTCATATATTGTTTGGTTGATAGCAGCTGAAGCCAAACTGCATGGCCAAGTAGGGCTCTCCGGTCCTCCCATGCGTCGACCTGTTCTCAGGTGGCACAGCAAGCAATCTTACTGTAAATGTATCAAAGAAGCATTAGAGGGTTTTCCGGTTGAAGGAATCTTCCATACCCTTATTAGATAGAAGAGAAGCATTATATTGGATTAGGGCAGGAGAAAATTACAAGTAGTTTGTGATAAATCGAGTCCCCTAAATGTAACAACATCCACAAGAGAAATGGCGTCAATTTTCACAAGAGATAAACTTGCAGACGCATGAAAGCCGGAGTGGAAGCGTATAATACGATAAGCGCTTTATAAATACGTATTTATTTTATTTATTATTTATTTAATTATAGTGGAGAGCGTTGTCCATTACCAACATTTAAACAACAGCACCAGCCGAGATTCAAGCAGAATTAAGCAAGATTGATGCGAGGAATATTCGCCATAGCAGAGGTTCAAACAGACATCCTAAATGGCCTGCATTTAGCCTATGGCGAACAATGAAGTTGTGTGTCTGGATTTATACACAACTTGCGGAGCGTCAACAAGGGCCCGCTCACAACCGACTAAGTAAAACAAGATCGTTTTAGAAGCCCATGTGAACACACTTCATGGAGAAATAATAATTAATGGCAAAGATACGTGATCAGTACTAATCCCGAGACTACGAGGCCTCGAAAAGTAAGTCAGAATGGTTTTGTACGAGCGCCAAAGTGGCGCGCTACGCTCTAGTACTTCATAACTAGAGCGGTTGGCACAGCAGTCAGGTCCGCTAGAACTATTCTGCTTTGTGACGTACCGGAATATGAGCCAAGCCAGTTCCATTTTCATTGTTAGCGTCGGGATATCACAGGGAACCCAGACAATTTGTTTGTGTGACCCTCTGTTATTTTATAGTAAATGTATGTGATTTACCGTATGTTTCATGCTCTAGCGACGAATCGCTAAATATAGGTATTGAACAACGCTAAATGACATTTCTTATGAGGCACAGTCGGCGGCGAAGACAAAACCCGACAAAATCGCTTAAAATATCAGTATTGAGGCAAAAGGACGACAGTACAGCACAGGTAAGACAATTTCACTTTTATTTAGCGTTGTTCAATACCTATATTTAGCGATTCGTCGCTAGAGCATGAAACATACGGTAAATCCCATACATTTACTATAAAATAACAAAGGGTCACACAAACAGATTGTCTGGGTTCCCTGTGGGGATATTTGCGGTGAATTGTTGACCCAGTCCCAAACGCTTCTTATCCTTCTGCTCGCGAACCTACAATAGCTTGCGAACCCTAGGAAATTTTTTCGACAACGGACCGGCAGCACAGGCAAGTCTAAGAGGGCAAACGGGTTGGATCAGTGAACAATAAGCAAAAAATTTTGCACGATGTTTGCGCATTTACTTTATCGAGTCTGTGACAGAATTATGATGTGACGAACATTTTGATGAACGTTTGTTGTCTTCTCCTCTGACCTTTGCTCCTGATGTTTGTGCTTCGGTTTACACATATTTACGCGCCATCAACACGTATCGGAATATGTTTGAAAAGGGAGATTTTTTTTCTCCAATTTCGCCATTCGTCCACACGTAAACGGCGTTTTTGGGTAGCAAAATGGGAGTTTTTTGAAAACGGCCTCCAGAGTGGACATTTTTGAAAACGCCGGCTTATCGTATTCGTGTGGATGGACAAAAACGGAGGTTCTCGAGTACGATGATGTCATAATCGAGTCCAGTCTTTCCCGGTCTGCCTTGCGTACGCTCTGAAAAAGGAGCTACTGAATTTCCGTCGTTTGTAGCGTTTACGCGTAGACGGGTGATAACGATTCGAATACGCTACATGTGGATACGTACCTTTTCGAAAACGGAGACACAAAATCTCCGTTTTCGAAAATTTCCAGATACGTGTGGGCGGGGCCTTCATGGACTGTTTAACTAAGGATGAGAAAGTTGCAATGTTTTTCGTCCCCTCATTGTCGAGGCAAGCAGTGTTTAGCGCTCTGATTCATTACAGCCTGCACACGGATTTCGACTGTTACACCGAGATGACGTCAGTTTCTCGTTATTTAGCCTGGGAATTGCTAGAATTTGCAGATTGTGACACCCTCTTTCTCCAATACTTTCAAAGGCATTACAGTAAAAATTGGTGGTCCATTGAAGGAACGCTCTAAAGGAAGTCTTCCTAGTTCCACCAAAAGGGTGGAAAACAACAGCCAATACCTTACATCAAAAAGTTGTGAATAGTATTAAAGCAGTGCCAAATTAAAAACAAAGTTTATAGTTTAATTTTTTTTGCTATGAACTTTGTTTTTAATTTGGCACTGCTTTATTACTATCTACAACTTTTTACTGTTTACTGTGCCACGCAGCAACTGAACCGTTTGGTTTACGGACATTTATTTCAATACCTTACATTCTCTATTATGGACCAACCAATTACTCAAGAATCAAAACCAAGAACTCCGTACAAGCGATCACACACGATAAATATCGTTAAAAAGCTATGACGATTAAGCCTGTCAAATTGCGGCTCCTGGGGAAACATTAAGTGCAATAAAAATGTATCATGTCACACCAAATTGAAGTCCGCCGGGTTAATATTAGGATAACATGCAACTCTGAATGGTTTAGGATTTGAAATTATAAATAGTCACTGTTGTCTTAAGGATGCGCGGATACTTTCTGCCCATAGGGTTGAAAGCTCTTTACTTCCAGTAGAAGAAGGAAATTGCTCAGTTAAAATTGCTGCCGTCATACAATGAATGTGTGTATACATATTACTCACCCTTTGTCAAGCTAATAATTTATTCATACCTTCTTAAATGCTTTATTCTTTCTCGATATTGATCCTCCCACGCATGAATTTTAATTGCACGTATCCCAGCGATCACTTGGTTCATCAAGGACAGGCGCTTGTCGGAAGCCTTGGCTGTGTGCACGCGCAATACAGCACCAATATAGGACAGTCCAGCGAAATATGGCACAAGAAAACAAACGAAAATAACTCCCATTAGACATTGCCAGCCAATAAAACAGACGAGCAAAATTGCTATTACAAAAGTGTCAAAAACCGCTGCTACCCCAAAGAAAAACCACATGACAAGTTCATCCTCGAATCGCTGAACATCGTTTGTTACTAAGTCGATCACATGGCCTGCTGTTAACTTGAGCAGCACATTCCTCCTAAGAAGAAGCGTCTGTAAATAGAAAACGACGTGGTAAGGGTTGATGTGAATGGGGATATTAATGACAAAGAGAAGGTATTGAAATTTAATGGCAGTGAAATGACTCGTTAAGAAGGCAAATGATTCGTGCAGTGAGGGATGGATCATTCTATTTAAAGAGGAAGAGTGTTAATGTTATCGTTTTAATCTATTTATTAATCTTGGTTTATCAAAGGGACACCGTCATGGGTCGACGTGCGCAGTAGTTATCACGCGCAGAGATTTTCACATTAAATACGACTTTTTTAAGCTTATAGAAAACATGGTTATCTGTAGACGAATATTTGGAGGCCGAAGAATAAAACAGAACCCAAAAATTATGCCTCCTCTGATTACCGCCCGTTAAATTCAGTGCAACGTTGTCAATTCTGACCAATTCTGTCTGCAGTACAAACACTCACCTCTCACAGAAATATATTTTTTTTCGCCCAACATATCCAATACAAAAAAGCGAAGACGCAAAGCGTGACTATTTCAATGACTTGCTTACAACACACGCCCATGATGCTTCCAAATTGTGGTCTGCCATAAGAAAGCTCATACCTAAGAAAAACAAGGTCTCCGTGCAGGAAATGTCACTTGATAACGCAATTCATACAGATAGTTTTGACATTGCAAATTGTTTTAACAAGTTTTTTACATCAGTGGGTACGCGTCTTACCAGTGCTCTTCCAGTATCCAGGGACTTTCCTACAACATCGTCTCAAAATACTCCTCAATTTGTGTTTAAGGATATATCAGTCGATTTTGTCCGTAAAGAGCTGTCTTCATTGCGTGTCAACAAGTCGTCTGGTCTGAAGGACATTCATTCCCGTATACTTAAAGTTGGTGCCAATATTTTAGCTGCCCCACTTACCCACATTTACAATTTATCAACACAGCGTGGTGAAATACCCAACTCATGGAAAGCAGCTACTGTTACCCCTCTTCATAAAGGTGGATCACTTTCAGACCCAAACAACTTTAGACCTATTTCAGTCCTGCCAGCTGTTATGAAGATTCTCGAACGTGCAATTCACAAGCAACTTTATGAACATTTGATGACCAACAAGTTGCTATCTCCATCCCAATCAGGATTCAGAACTGGTCACTCAACTTGTACCGCTCTGTTAGATGTCTCAGATTTTATTCTGAAAAACATCGATAAAGGAAATCTCATCGGAGCCGTGTTTCTAGATCTTAGCAAGGCTTTTGACATGATTGACCACTCAATCCTTAAGACTAAACTTTCTTCGATTGGTGTAAGAGGACAATCCCTGGCCTGGTTTGACAATTACCTTTCTAATAGAACACAGTCTGTCACTATTAATGGCAATCTCTCGGATTCACTGGATCTTAAACTTGGGGTGCCTCAAGGCTCTGTCTTAGGGCCGTTATTATTCATAATATTTATTAATGATCTACCGAGTGTTGTCCGTCATTGCAAAATTGTCTTGTATGCAGACGATACCGCTTTATTTTTTGCTGAAAAGAATGTTCAGACCATTCAATCTATCCTTCAGGACGATCTCAACGTTGCTGGTGAATGGTTTTCCGGGAACAGATTGCTTGTGAATTGTGTAAAAACCAAAGTCATACTCTTCGGTTCAAATCAGCGTCTGGCAAGATCACAAGGACTTTCTTTATCATTATTGGGAAAGATGCTGGAACTATCTAATACTGTGAAATACTTAGGCCTAACTCTTGATGTTTCTTTGAATTGGCATGAACACATCAACGATATTTCTTGTAAAGTAACTCGTAGATTAAACTTGCTAGGGAGGATCCGGAAATATTTAAGTATAGACACTTGCAAACATTTACATATGACTCTAATTCAACCATTATCAGAATATTGTGACGTTATCTGGTCCAATGCTGACAGTTCCAGCCTCAACAGATTGTTAAGGCTACAGAAGAGAGGAGCACGCATTATACTTCATAAGAAGACCAGAGAAGAGCGTACAGTGAATTTATTTCGTGAGTTAGGCTGGGTCTCTCTATTTGAACGTTGGACTTTTCATAAGTGCCTTACTGTTTATAAATGCCTTAATGGTTTTTGTCCGTCCTATCTTTGTGACTTATTTTCCCGTAACTCTGACATTCATAATTACAATACTAGAAATAAATCCAATCTTCATATGGCAAAAATAACTTCAAAGTCTGGCTACAGGTCTTTTACCTACTCAGCTGCTAAACTTTACAACAGCCTGAACACTGCCACAAAAAGTGCAAGCTCAATTAATTCATTTTCGAACAATTACTGGTCCGACACATGTAGATTTTTGTAACACGTTATGTCCTAAATTAGTATTTTGTAATTAGTATTTAGAATTTGTAGTTTAGTACTACTATTTTTAAGTTTACAATTTTATTTTATAGATTACCTTAGATTCCTTTTTATTAGTATTACTAATTTATCTTATTTCTGATTGTATAGATTAACTTTACAGCACAGCTTCATTGGAAATAAGTGTAAACTTTATTAATCCTGTGCAAAATAAAGTATCTATCTATCTATCTATCCAAGATTAACATGCAAGCGATGATTACGAAGCCAAATGATGGTTCACAGGAAAAAAATTGTGGCATGTTTGACTCTAGAACGCTTGGTCTATTGATAAATTCTCGACAAAAAGGATTGTAAACACACAATCACTGAAGTTCCGGATTCGCTCACCTAAATACAGGTTTACCTAAATTCAGGCTGACCTTTTCAAGTTTCGGTTAGAAAATCTAGCGCATGCGCCCGTAACAGTGTCCCTTTGACTTCGCCTCATCTGCATGCCTTTCATTCAGCTACCATTCGTCTCTTGCCTCATTCGGTCCTTTTGTAATCATCGTAAGCTAGATTTCTCTACAAGAAGGGCTTTAACCGCCAGGCATTCTAAGTGCTCAGGACCTAGAGGCCTTACTGGTTTTTGTTAGATATGTAATATGTTAATTCTATACATTATTAGGTTCAAGCATCGTTTTCTGAAGGTCAATTAAGTGTATTGTTTTGCTACCTCGTGGCACGTGTCCTAGAACATTCGAGCTTGCAGAATATTATTAAAATATTCCATACGTTTTATATATTGCACTGCTTTCCAACGTAGAAACATTCAGTTAAGTATATGTTGTCTAGTCTGCAGTCTTTCTTAGTCGCGTTATTCACGCGGAACTTGCGAATTTGCTATGAGTTGTACCGTAATCTTATGTAACGATTGCAACCCGCCTCTGAATGTTAGATTTATATGTAGTATTGTTTCAAGGGCTCGACCTTGTTCTTGCACAAGAGGTCTTGACTTGAGTTTTTGGTGATTTCTTCGTGTATTTACGTGATTAATTTGTTTATCAAAGCATTGCATAATCGTTATTTTCAGTTTACGATAACCCATCGTTTGTTGGCATGAAATAAACCCCAGTGGAACTTTCGCCGCCTTCACTCTTTGGCCCGGCTTTTAGTCAACCATTCCTTTCGAGCCACAACGCCTATTGAACATTCTCGACCGTTACTGCCTCACTAACAAAGAGGTCTGGGGAATTTCTTTCACCAGTTTTCAATATTATTTTTAAAATTGTGACGCTATGACGGGTTTTAAAATTCTCCAACGAACGTTTAGCAAAGTTTTTTTCGTATATGTTCAACCACCACCTTACTGAGAAAAGAAAATGATCGGCTTCCGG
>JAEMWC010000023.1:2107500-2155000 GCA_016490735.1 Pachyseris speciosa
GATAGTGGAGTCGAGCGAAAAAGGCGAACAAGCGATCGAAGAAAATCAAGCAGGAGCTGGGGGAGGGAAATTGTATCAACCCGTAGAAATCTGTCATTATTTGAAAAGGGTACAACGTTTACTTTTACTGGCACATAATTATGAGAATGAAAATAGACAGTGCACACATAAACAGTGTCCATGAAGCGGGGTTGACGATATAGGATATCAGAGTTTGTTACTCGGGACACAGGAAAGTGTCCGTTATCCGTCTGTATTAAGGTGAGCCTCATCGGTTTCCAGTACTTTCCAGCTCTTTTACTTCGATGGATCCTTACTACGAATCTTTTTTAAGTTGTTACCTTTATAGTGGTATCAAACAAATGCCCAATCGAGTGTGAATGATATATGAAATGACTCATATGAACTGCGGAAAGGAAATCAAATGAAGAATGATCCTCGCAGTTGTGAACACAATTTATGCAATTGCGAAAAGAAGCCTGAAAAAAAAAAAAAAATTCAGGACTTCAACGGGGTCCCGTGACCTCGCGATTACCGGTGCGATGCTCTAACCAACTGAGCTATGAGACCACTGACGTTGGAAGCAGGTCAATTGTGGGTTCATATGTTCCCGTGAAAGAAATGAGTGTGAATGATATATGAAATGAATCATATATGAACTGCGGAAATGAAATGATCCTCGCAGTTGTGAACACAATTTATACAATTGCGAAAAGAAGCCTGAAAAAAAATTCAGGACTTCAATGAAGTCCTGAATTTTTTGTTTTTCAGGCTTCTTTTCGCAATTGCATAAATTGTGTTCACAACTGCGAGGATCATTAGGACCGTTTATACGAAAGAAAATAAGCCGCGGCTTGCTCTGGCCACGGCTTACATAAGACGTGAACACTCCGTATAAATGGTACAAAATCTACGTTCACGGCTTTCTCAAGCTGCGGCTTATCGTGGCCTAGGAGTTTTTACTCGTATAAATGGTTCCCTTCGCATCTTATGTAAGCCGCGGCTTATTTTCTCTCGTATAAACAGCCCTATTCTTCATTTGAAATGCCCAATCATTACAATTTTTTTTTTCACCCAATAGGTTACCATAGAAGCGCTATAACCTGTTCAAATACCCCTGTTCAAAATAACTAAAAAATGTACAGGGTGAGGGTGATTATTTTAAAGCTTTGCAAAAAGTTGTATTATTGCTTAAGGTGTTGCTATGGTAACTTATTATGGGAAAAATGTTTGATACCCTCATTTCTTTGATACCAATATAAAGGTAATAATGTATGAATATTAGAAGCAATGATCCATCAAAATAGAAATACTGGAAAATACTGGAAAAAGGTGTGAGCCACCTAAAGCGGATTAATTTTAGAGAAATATATAAGCCTTCCGTCGGGACAGAAAGTTTACGGTGGCCCACAAGGGTCACTACGCATTATCTCACAACATATTTCCAATTATTAAGTACGCATATCAAATTATGCACAACACATTCCAAATTCTTCGAAACACATTTTAAATTCACTACAAATTCTGAAATCTTCACAACACATTTCAAAATCTTCGCAACACATTTCAAAATCTTCGCAACACATTTCGAAATCTTCACAACACATTCGCCCCAGGACCCCAAGTGTTGGCAGAACAAAAAGGAACGGTTACGCAGCTCTTCCTCCTTCTTTCGACGCCATGTTTTGTGCCACGTGTGGAGAGTCTTTGCAAGTTTCGTTGACATTTTGTCCTAAATGCGGGAAGGATCTTGCAAATAACAAAGAAATAAAGGTGCGAGATGAAACCAGCGGCAAGAAAAATCTGTCTTTTAAAGAATTTAAAGAAACGAAAGAGAAACAACGGGCCACGTTTTTCAGAAAGAAACCTGGCAGAGGAAAAGGGAGCGGCAAGCAGCAGGAAGATTTCAGTGATATTGTCAAGATTAATATCGGTGTTATGGTACCGGATAGCGGTCAATTAAGAAGAGTGCGAGGGAAAAGCCTGACAGAAAAATGAAAAATGCCCAATAACATTGATTTTATGCTAGACCTCCTCCGCTTTGTATGTGAATTACCAATTCAGATCATGTGATATCAACATGATGGTCTTTTGGGAATTTGTTAACGTGGATGAAAAATAATATGAGAAAGACAAAAAGACATGTATCCCGAATATATTATATTTTCATGATGTACATGTAAGCTTCGGTAGGCTTTTTACATAGTAGCTGAAGAGGTAATACATTCCAATGGACAATTCCAGAAAATAATAAATGGCGACCAGTTATATTCTTGTTTCCTTTGGCATGACCAGGGAGTTGTTCTCTCACACTTCTCTGGCTTGAGTAAAGAAATTTTAAAATGTATAACGTGCTATCCCTATCTGCAAGTCATCCCCAAGGAATAATAGATTGCTATTCTGAACAACTTCATTCAGCAGTATTCGAAACTTACCATGCATGCAAGCACAATTATTTTCCAGCTGGTATTTTTGGAATTGCTCATTGGATCTTGAAATTTCATGTACAAATAGTGCTTAATTGATTTGCATTTGATACATTTTAATGATAAATCATGTTGCATACTTGTTATGGGTATATCCTTAGTTAAAGGTTCATTGTTCTTTTGATTGCAAAATAGTTATTGTTCTTGGATACTGATAACTTACCAGTAGGTACCACTAGATATCCATAACCACCAATAAAAATTAGTAAGCAATATTTAAAGACGTCTGTTAAACTCCTACAGAGAGATTTTACCTATTGCGTATTACTAAAGAGTACATGTTCTTAACAATAGCAACCATTTTGCTATTCCTTTCATTGGTGTGACATGGATATTTTTCTTACCTTCCCTATTCATTCAGTTATCCCTTCATAACTAAGACATAAACCAGCTTTTAACCAACATGATATGACTTAGGGCCTGTTTATATGAGCTGGGCCAACAGGCTTTGCCCAGGCAGCCCTGTTTACCAGGATGACAATAAAAGTCTGTTTATATGAGCCTGGCCAGCCAGGTTTGCTGAGCCAGCCCACTTTGCCGGGATAACAAAAAGTCTGTTTATATGACCAGCCCGCTTAGCTAGGATGAGTTTTTATCTACTCTTACTTGCACAATCATGGCATTTTCATCCGGGCAAGGCAGGATGGCGTGCTTATATGGAAAATTGTCCCGTCTTGGCAACCAAGATCTCGCCTACAACAGCTGAGATCTTGGGAAGTGGGCCAGACTGGCAGCTCGTATAAACTCTACGGTAAATTTTACAGAAAATATGGGAGATGCCTAGACACCCAGCAAGGCTGTCCCGGCAAACCCAGCTGGCCAGGCTCATAAAAACAGGCCCTTAATAAACCCTGTGTTATTTTTAAAGTTCTGCATAGTTTTCTGTCCATTCTAACTCTCAAGAGTGAGAAGATGTTGGAGCAATGTCAGTGCTTCTTTCCATGTTTTAGGTTGTGCAATTTGTTCCTGCTCACAGACATACTGATAATATTGTTGATAGTCATTGTCATTATCGATGGGTCCCAGATCTGCAGAATTTCTCACTTCTTCTAATTGTTGCTGTGTGGTGTACTGTAAGTGATTCTCTCCACCAGACCTCTCAGGTAAAAAGAATAGTTCATCTGGTCAACCAGGCACAGTATCGTGTCTGGATTGTCGGATATAGTGGGTGTTCCAATGCAACACAACAAAATCCAAGTCATGCTGCAGAAGTTCATTAAAACAAAACCAGATACATTCATTGTGGTATACATTTCCTGGCAAAAAGACCCCTCTGTCTACCAGGTCTTTAAAGAAATTAATCCACCATGTTGTACGAGATTTTTTTAAATGCGACCACCAACATTCAACTCTTTGATTACCTGTCGAGGGGCCATATCTGTGAGCCATCTCTCCAGTAAATTCATCATTGCCATTTGCTCTCAAAAGACACTGCATGGTTGCCATTACTACATTTTCCGTTCCTGGGTCTGTCCTGAGAAGCTTCGTACAGCCTTGAAGCTCTCTGACACAATCAAGAAAAAAGTTCCCTACAATAGATGGGTTGTTATTGCTTGGTGTGACTTTTAACCACAAAACCCTGCGGCTGTATCCATCAACAGCCCCATGAATGGGGAATCCATATGGTTTCAGTTTATCATATCCATCAACGTGCCAGCACTCGTTGGGCCCGCTTGAGGAATAGGTTCTTCTCTTTAGACGATGTTTTCTACGTTCTTCTGTGCCGACGGGGTCCAGTTCCTTCAATAGACTTTGCACTGTACTTCTGGGAATACAAAGGCCGTATTTGAGGCGAAGTGTATGCCACATAGCCCGGTACCCAGACATGCAGCTTGGGCCATCCAATTCTTCTCTGATTACCTTTCTCACCTCGTTCTGGTTCAGATCTGCCGAGTTTCTCCTCTTTAACCCGTAGTCAATAAGTCTCCGTTTTAATGTTGACAGCGAAATGTGAATACCGTGGAACCTTTCAAGGAAGCTAACAATGGTGTCGTACTCAAAACCAGCCAAAAAGTATGTTTCGATGATATTTTTCTGGCTGTCAACGTCGCAGCTTCCTTGGGCGGTATTTGTGGCAAGCTCCAACCCACATTTCGGGCAAAAAACAAAACTTTCTTGCAGTTGTTGTCCACAGGTGGAACAAAACATGGCGTCGAAGGAAAGAGAGAAGCTGCGTAACCGTTCCTTTTTCTCTGCCAACACTTGGGGTCCTGGGGCGAATGTGTTGTGAAGATTTCGAAATGTGTTGCGAAGATTTCGAAATGTGTTGCGAAGATTTTGAAACGTGTTGTGAAGATTTTGAAATGTGTTGTGAAGATTTCAGAATTTGTAGTGAATTTAAAATGTGTTTCGAAGAATTTGGAATGTGTTGTGCATAATTTGATATGCGTACTTAATAATTGGAAATATGTTGTGAGATAATGCGTAGTGACCCTTGTGGGCCACCGTAGAAAGTACTGTCCGTTATACACGGGTTGTCCGTAGACCGGGATTCTGATTGTACTCCATCTTTCGTTGAACGTGGAACGTCAACTTTCCTACTCTTCTTCTCTTCTCGTCGTCAACTTCCCCATCTCTCTTATGAGATCGTTTTTGAAAACCATATTTTATGTGAAAAAGTTATCCGGCCAATAAAGATTATTATTACCGGCATTATGAATGAGGCTAGTTTGCCACGTATCCTCTTCAGGAGCTTGCTCGGTTGTTCTTTATTGGTTTGCGCCGGGTATTACCGCTTTGACATACACCTTCGATGAGGTGTGAAAACTGTGCAAATCTTTGGAGGCCAAAAACTCGGGCTTTATTTTTGCGCCGGTGTATTCCCTTCAGTCGAACAAATTAAGCTCAATCTAAATTTATTGGATTTTAACGAAATTTGGCACGTTACACACGTTACCGCACCAAACCGTATGAGGCTTTTACAATATTCGAAATATTTCCCGTGGCGTCCAAGTGCGTGACACACCTGGAAAAATATTATATTGGCCAACTTTACAATGGATTTTCTCTGGAACCAATCGGAATATCTAAAATACCTCACACACTTTGTTCCCCTATTATCTCCTGAGAGATACAGTCCAGCTTGTTTGGATGTCCGCAGTAACGCAAGGGCTATTAATTCGGTTGTGAAGCATTGTTAGTTTTCCGTCTGAACGCTACCACTTGCCTACCAAAACAAAATGTGTAAAGTTAGAGATAAATTGTTCAGATTCTTAGATTTCCAGTGATGTATAGTTTCCTGGGGTTTCTTCAAAAACAACGCGCACAGGAGCGATTTTCCGAACGACAACCCTGAAGGTTTACAGTAACCTTAAGTTTTCAAACTCACAGTGATGATTATGATAACCCCAAGAAACGCTTGAGCAGGCGTCAATTGCTAGCCCGCGAAGCAGTCGATTCCTTGCCAAACACCGCGCGGGCAGATCGAGCCAGCTAGCGGGCGAACGAGCGTGACACTAGGGTGAGCAAAAAAATGGAAAAAAGCGGGAAGGGGGTGGGGGAAGAAGGAATCGCCTGCAGTCAATCCCACACATTTTACCGAACGCCGTTCGCCCACGAACGGGTAGAAATGATGCATTTTGATTGGTTAGTAGCCTGTCAGTCAAGAAGTAAATCAGAAATTTGACAGTTCATGCATCCGACATCAGAAACACGACGAACTGAGGAATCTTTCAAATTTTCTGTTCAGGAAACGTTGAATGATCTTTCCCAAAACGGTAAACATATTCGGCTGAAATCGGAGCCTGAGGCCTGCAATTTTACCAGCTGGCTTTGGTAAAAGCACCATCTATCAGATACTTGCGAGAGTGAAGGAGAAAATTTCTAAATTTGTCCGTGTTCTCGCGATCTTCAGAGCTTGATTGAAGATCAAATAATGTAGGCGAAATCCATGGACTTGACTGCGAATCCGTTGCCACAAGCTTCCCTTGTAGATGTAGGAGCGGGGAAATTTCAGTTGCTAACTCGTCCGCGTAAAATTCGCTGGAGAAAGAGTTTCAGTGTTGGTTATTTCACCATTATTCGCTGTCGCTAAACGGTACTCGCTTCGCTAAATTCCATTTTGTTGTCGTTAATATACATCCACTATCGCTAAAAGCCATCATTTCCTACCGCTAAATAATCCATTTGCTGTCGCTAAAGACTCCTTCGCTATCGTTAAATGCTCTCCTTTCAGTGTCCTTTGCCAACGCCATAACTTACATTCGCTGTCGCAATAAATACTCCTTCGCTATCGCTTGCAAAAACTCATTTGCTATCGCTAAACTCCATTCGCTTTCGCTGTTTCTCCTTCGCTATCGCTAAAAGCCATTCACTATTGCTAAAACTCATTTGCTGTCGCTAGAAATACTCATTCGCCATCGCAAAAAAATTCACGCAGTACTTGCTTGCCCGTTGTGAAAAAGATTTACCTGAGGTTAATTATGATTGGTTCTAATTTGACAGTTGGTGTCCCAAGGGAGCGCGGCATTTATCTGGGCGTTCGGTAAAATGTGTGGGACTGACTGCAGGCTATTCCTTCGCCGCCCCACCCCCTCCCCGCTTTTGCTCACCGCAGTGTCACGCTCGTTCGCCTGCTTGCTTGCTCGATCTCCCCGCACAGCGTTTGGCAAGGAATCGACTGCTTCGCAGGCTATCAATTGCTGATTACCTATACTGGACCAACTAATGAATACATCAACGACAGGAGACATGTACGATATAATAGTTCAAGATAAAATTTTGCTGATATGGTATTTGTTTTCTGGCATTTTTGCATTTCTGTCATGCGCAAGCTTCAACTGGTATTTACTTGTCGAATTTTGGCATATGGCAGTCCACGCACCACGGGCCGCGGCCAGCCAGTATTAGGCCACTCTGATCGATAAAGATGGCGGCTATGAGCGATTCTGTAGACACTTTGCGTTTATCTGATGAGGATTGTACTGTTCCTCCCGCCAGATTGGTGAGTTCAATATACCGCTTAACATTTTGCGGGTAAAAGCCTTAATTTCTCATCAGATAAGGTGTTCTTCATACCTCAACACCCGGCGCTGTGAAAAACCGTATTTATTCGAATAAGCGCCCAACCTCGAATTAGCGCCCACCTCGAATAAGCTCCCATCCTAAAGTTAGAAAAAGTTAATAAGCGCCCAGCCTCGAATAAGTGCCTATCCCCACCCTGGCCCTCTCCCCACTCAGACCCCCCCTCCACCCCCCCCCCCCAAAAAAAAAAGGACACTGAAGAGCACGAAAGTAGTATTTATTATTTACTCAGTGGCTTACAATCTCTAGATTCATTGCCTACGAGGATTGAATAAGTCTTCTTCTACTTTACAGAAACTTTGCTTGGTTACATCTTCGCGTTTTGTTATTACCATTTATTGTTTTGTTGGAAAATAAACACACTACACTTGCTGAAAGTAAAATGTGAAAATTTAATAAGCGCTCAGCCTCGAATAAGCGCCCACAGCGCCCAGGGTGGTTAATCAAATAAAAACGTTATACGAAACTGATTTTGTTTATTTACAATACAGCTTATACGTCGTTCTTAATTTATATCCCACTATTTTACATCATTGTTGTTTTACAGCACCTTTATTTAAATAACAAAACTTCGTCTGCTCATAGCGTCTCGGAGTCACTATCTGACAGTAGAAAATGGCAGGATCCAAGGGAGTGTTCCCTCTCTAGATTCATTTACGGAGCAATAACTGATAACAATGAGCTTAACAATAACGGGAATTCCTGCTGTTTATTCCTTTAGATATGTATCCCGGATATGTATGTTGAGTGTATTGAAGCAAATTCGCATAAAATAAAGTTAGGCGCACATTGTTTTCGAAAATTTCGCGTTAATTTGATGTATGTAAACCTAACTTTGGAAAATTCACGTTAATTTTGTGTGATGTCAATTTTCTACGCTTTGACTGACGTGCATCGTTAATTTCCTATAATAAGGTAAAACTGAAATGTTAATTGAATGCTGACATAATAAAAAAAGGTTATCCTATTCCGTCTCAGTAAATAAAACCACACAAGGTCTTTCCATTTTTTTTCTCACCCGCAGTGTATTTCCTGCAGTGATTATTCACTGATTCTGTCTTGCGACATCCATATTTTCTGCATGATCGGGTATGATCAAGGGCTTTCTTTAATTAATTTTCTGGTTTCAAAGATTTGGATAACATAACATAACATAACATAACATAACATAACATAACATAACACGAAATGCTCAGTTTTATACGTTCAGTCACGAATGGATTCATGTAGATATCGAACAATCATTCTAGTAAATCGAATACAAGATGTGTAATGTAACGTTTATCTCTGATCATGTGTCATTGCAATTATTCACCATGCGCGTCTTATTTACAAACAGTGAGGAGTGGTAAATGCCAAAACAAGCTACCGAAGACAACTTGACCGTTCATCTAGTTTTTGCAAGGGGAAGGAAATCAAGATTTTCTTCACAAATGTAGAATAAAAACTGTGAAGAACGTTGTCCACTAGAGATAAATATAAGGACAATATCATTGTCACAAAAATGATGGTAGGCAACTCGGCAAAACCTTTTATGTATGCCTCGCTGGCCACTGTTAGATAGCGTGAAATACATTGATGGTTAGACTTGCCACAAGTCGACCTCATGAACTTCAGGGTAAAACATATGTTAGGCCGCGAAGCAGAATAGAATGAAAATCTTACTCAATCCAGCATAGTTTCAGGGAAGCGTTTACTGGTATTTAAAGACGTTTGCTAAAACAAGTAAACTAGCTTCAAGTTGCCAATTGTAATCGATTGCGTGTTAAGAGTGGCTCGTGGTTAGTGAACTGTGCTCACTTTCATACTTCATCAATCTAAAGGTATCTGAGAGACAACGAGAGAGCGTGTTTTGTCATGAATATGTGACGAGAAAGTCATCTTTTACTGGATCAAACCACCAGCCCTGATTAAATATATGGTCAGGAACCGATCTTCATTCAATCATATTTGGTCTACCAACTATGAGTCAATTTTCAAAGGCATTCACTTTGAATTGACAATTGTGTTGGGATTGATGTTTGCGAGCCTGTGATTATTTATGCTGTAAAAATGAGTTTTAAGGAAGTTAATGTGACTTAACTGGTTGAAATTCGTTTTGCAATGTGACATCCTCTTTTCTAATAATTGTTGGAATACCTGGCTAACTGAGGCCCGGTTTAAACGTCTCATTTTACATGCGCCAAATCTAATTGCCGAATTAAGTGCATGTAAAATGCGACGTTTAAATCAATTAAATTCGGCAGATTTGTATTAAATGCGAGTTCAGTCGAATATTCGACTGATCCAGTCGAATATGCGACTGAAGTTCCACAGTTGATTTAAAACGCCGTATTTTACGCGTGCCGAATCTAATTCATAAATTATGTTTAATTATATTTTACCCATAGCATCACAGTTTTATGCTACATGACATGAGCAAAGAAAACTGGCGGGAAGGAATCGCGGGTGTAAGAAAGCAATATGGCGGCTGTCGAGGATAGTATGTGTGGTTCGTGGTGCTTCTCTCCAACAAAGAATACATTTTTGACGTGCGGAATTCTTTTGTATAATTAAAAGGTGCTCTGTTTTTGAAGAAGACGAGGAAACACCGGTTTGGAAGGCAGGACGAAGTGTAGCTCGTTGCGAAGCTTGTTTTCCGGAGAAGATGGAGAACTGAAGTCAATGAACGAGAATTTGATTAGAAAAGTGAAACGAATATCAGCGTCTGGTAATGAAGCTGTCACTCGCACTCGGCAATAAAATTCGGCACAATTAAATGCGACGTTTAAATCAAATGCCGAACTTTTCTAATTCAAGTCGACTTAAATTAGTATTAGATTCGGCGCGTGTAAAATGCGACGTTTAAACCGGGCCTGAGAAGCAAATGCAGGGCTGAGTGCTTTGACGGGCAGCAGCGAAATCTCCGCGGAAAAATGAATGCTTTGCGGCTTATTTCAGTTACGCTTGCAGATTTCAATTGCTATTTAAAGGGCAAGCCGACTCAAAATGTGAGTCACAAATGCAAAGAAATTCAAACCTTACCTTGTTAACATTGAGACAAGGATGACGAAACGTTGTTAAACGATCTTTAAATCATTAAATAAACCTTCACAGGTAGGCGACTACCCCTATTTGCATGTGAAACAATTATGATTGTTATGAGAAAATAATCGGAATGATTGTCCATCTGGGCGGCTACGGCGCCCATCCTCCAGAGTTCATCCAATCGTGGCAGTTTATTAGATTTTATTCAACATGTTATATCGGAGACTGTCCCTTAACCACGTTAACCCTTACTGACGAGTTTGGGAAAACATGTTTAGTTTGTACGGTTTACATTTGTATGCTTGATCATTTGTTTGTTGTTATCTGTTTTGAGACTGTGGTTTCTTTCTCTACGCGTGATCTTCGCAGCCTCGCCACAAAACATACTTTCTGCATGAGCAGGCGTGATAAATAACTTCTGATCGGTTTTGATTTTATTTTTTCAAAAAATTGGTTAGTAAGTCAATAAAGCATGAGAAAATTTAAAAATTGGCCTTGCGAATTGACATACTGAGCCAGCGTGAAAACTCAGTCGAAAAAGAGGGTTGGTTGATGTTAAGAAACAATTGGCCATATTGATTATAATACTTGGGCTGCTGTTTTACTTGACTGACCTTGCGACCTAACACCACGATGAAGTTTGATTATTATTTGTCCTTGGTTAATTGTTCTTGTGCACTCTGCATAAGATGACACGGGTTTTTTTTTTTAATCTTCGGATTGAAATACAAAGAAAAACTCACGAGACAAAAATTTTACTCAAATTTCGCCTACAAATTGGCAAGTGAATTGAGTGTAGGCAATATTGATTATACTTGGGTTTGCTGTTTACTTGACTGACGATTGTTATGTGGCAAAATGTGCAGCCATGGTCAAATTCGATTGTTCTTGGATAATTGTCGATGTCCACTGCTAAACATTGTACTTTTTTACCCTCGGATTGAAATAAAAACTCAAAAAATTATATATTGTGATATTTTTGTTCTCAAATTCTGGTTCAGTTTCCACAGGCAGCCCGAGCTGTGACACTCGAGGTAGGTAACCTGTTAAAC
This sequence comes from Pachyseris speciosa, assembly GCA_016490735.1. Lineage (NCBI taxonomy): Eukaryota > Metazoa > Cnidaria > Anthozoa > Scleractinia > Pachyseridae > Pachyseris > Pachyseris speciosa. The sequence continues at coordinate 2,119,088 of JAEMWC010000023.1, forward strand.
GGAACCTCCACTCTTGCAGCAAATTCACGCTTAATTGTTGGAAATAATTACTAGCTTCCAAATTTTGTTTTGAAACTTGAATTTAACATTTAACTGTACAAGAAAATCGTTATCATAGTCGCCTGTTTTCGCTTTCAAATTTCCCGGGAGCGGCCATTTTGGATTTGATGACGTGTAATTATTGCAGCTATTATCAGGAAGCAAATGAAGCTGAAAATCCTGTGTGTTGAAGAATCGTCATCAAATTTAAAATGTCTGCGCCCGGGAAATTTAAAAGCGAAAACAGGCGATGATGATATCCATTTCTTGTACACTTAAATGTTATATCCACGTTTTAAAACAAAACAGTTTGAAATCCAGTAATTATTGACTACAATTTGTAGCGTCAATTTGTTGAAAGAGTGGAGGTAGCCTGTTAAGTTGATTTAAAGCCGATCCGAGAAACAACGATGGCCGCGGTAAACGGAAGTGATTTTAGAAACGCCTGAAATCATTAAGTTTAATTGACAAGAACAATCAGTGTTCCGTGCGTAAGGTATTATAGTACAATTGTTTGTCGCATGTTTAGAAATATGCTGAGAAACAATGTTGAAAACAAGAGTGTATGATAGCAAATTGTTTGTTCTTTTTCTTAGCGTAAACTCCATTGCTGCCAATTTCAATCAATCATTCAATCAATCAACCAACCAATTAATCAATTTTCAATCAGTCAGTCATTCTGTCAGTCAATCGATCAATCAGCCTGACCAGTCCTCATTTACCCATCAGTGTTTTGCCATTTACAAACGATTATGGACTTATCGGGGTGAGCCCTGCTGCAATTATTAGATGTCATCATTGTTGATATCTTTGCATATCTATGTTCAATTATTAGATCTCATCATCGTTGATATCGCTGCATATCTATGTTCATATTCGTACTCGGATAGTTCGCCCACACGAGATCCAATGTTACAGGAACACGAGAAGGGAGTAAGGTGTGTGTGTATGGGGTGGGGGGGGGGGGGGGGGGGTGGGGGAGGGTGCTATAGAGACCCTCGTGGGAAAATCTTTGAATTTTTTATGGGAGTCTACGTGGTTAGGAAAGAAGGAACCCCTACCCTATACCTGTATTCCATACCATACTCACCGGCGTTTTTCATCCCTATTCTAGACAAGACAGCAAAACCCGTCTATTCCCCTAGACTAAAGTCCACTGATACAATACAATCCAATCCCCTATTTATTAACTGCTTGAAATCCATGCTCTTTACAGTGACGGCAGCAAGCAGAACCGGTACTCATCACCGGGCGGGAGCATTTACGATGCGGGCACAACTGTTGATACTTTTAAAGTCGTTCAAGATAAAATTTTGCTGATATGATATTTGTTTAATGGTATTTTGCATTTCTGCCGTGCGCCAGCTTCAACTGGTATTTGCTTGTCGAATTTTGGCATTTTACAGCCCACACACCACGAGCGGCCAGCGATATTAGTCATATTACTGAGGCCACTGTGATCGATAAAGATGCGGCTGTGAGCGAATCGAGAGACACTTTGTGTTTATTTGATGTGAGTGGCACTGTTATTCCCTCGGGAGGGGGGGGGGGGGGGGAGGGCCGGGGTTACTCCCGCCAGATTGATGAGTTCAATATACTGCTTAACAAATCAGTCCTCAGTTGCTCGTCAGATTAGACGTTGTTCACACCTCAACACCCGCTTTGAGATAAAGCTGAAAGGATAATTGAATGCTGAAATGATAAAAAAAAGTACCCCTTTTCCATGAGAGTAAATACAACTACACTAGGTTTTTCCATTTTTTCTGACTCGCAGTGTATTAACTGCGATGATTATTCACTGATTCTGTCTTGCGACATAACACAAAGTGCTCAGTTTTATACGTTCAGTCACGAACGCATTCATGTAGGAATCGAACAATCATTCAAGGAAATCGAATGGAAGATGTGTAATGTAACTCTCTGATCATCTGTCATTGCAAAATTATTCAAAAATCAACGCCCAAACAAGCTACCGAAGACAACTTGACCGTTATCTAGTTTTTGCAATTAGGGGAAGGAAATCAAGATTTTCTTTACAAATATAGAATAGAAAATTGAAAACCTGTGAAGAATATTGTCCACTATACAAGACTAAACTGAAGGACAATTGTCACAAACTTGATGGTAGGCAACTTGGTTATGTATGCCTCACTGGCTGTTTCAAAAATAGCTTGCAATACCATTGATGGTTTTCGTTGTTAGATTTGGAAATTGGAAAATCTTACTTAATCCAGCATAGTTTCAGGGAAGCCTTTACTGGCATTTGAAGAAGTTCGCTAAAACAAGTAAACAAGGTTCAAGTTGCCAACTATGACAACTGTAAATCCATTGCGTGTTAAGAGCGGCTCGTGGTTAGTGAACTGCGCTCACTTTCATACTTCATCAATCTAAAGGTATTTGAGAGACAACGAGAGAGCGTGTTTTGACATGAATATGTGACGAGAAAAATACCTTTTACTGGATCAAACCACCAACCCTGATTAAATATTTATAGACTGCTTGCAGTCGTGTTTTCTCTCGAATTTCTCTCTTGAACTCTCGTGCTCAACGGAAAAAAAATGGGATTGGAGGACGCAAGCTTCAATGCGTTGCGAGACGCCATCGTGACACTTGGATTCCTTGCTATCCGGGCTACGTGGTGTGGCAACGCGTGGATCGGATGGCAAGAGAGTCCAAGGTACGGAACTTGGTATCGTGAACGGGTTCATTGTGTAATTTAATGGCGCTCGCATTGAAGCTGGCGTCATTTAAATCTGCTACACCATGCCGATGAGTCCCAATAAGGACGAAACAGCTGTCCATGGTTGCAGCCCTACTTTATCGAGTCTCGGTCATGCTGGTGTCTCGCAAAGTCAATTATTTTCACGTAGTATCAGCCTTGCTTGTTAAGTGTATATTCGGCTGAACAAAACTCAATTTTTAAACAATTTAATTTATGCGTTTATTCTACACCCTGTAGTAAGCAAAGATAATTACTCGCTAAAAAATAATTTTAGAAAGTGAATGGAAAAGGTCAATCACCAAACCTTGACAAAAAGCTAACCATTTAAAATCAGTGCTTAGGCCTAATCACTGCAGATCAGTGATATTCTATGCGAGACTATTAAATATTTAGTTATACAACTTCCCGTCGTCTTGTTCTTCAGTGGTCTAGTGGTTAAAGTAGCCGTTCCTAGTAGCGCTGCGTAGATCCGGGTTCAAATCCAGTCCTATTAATATGCGTTTTTTTTATTTGCTCTTTTCTGAAATGTCCTGGGAAACAGTGTTCTAAATTAACGATAATCATAAATTCAAAGTAACTTGACAATTAACTATCATCGTTTATTCAAAGAGGAGATCATGTTGTGTTGGGATTGATGTTTGCGAGCCTGTGATTATTTAGGCTGTAAAAATGAGTTTTTAAGAAGTTAAAGTGACTTAACTGGTTGAAATTCGCTCCGCTTTACAATGTGACACCCTTTTGTCTAATAATTACTGGAATTTCTAACTGAGGATTAACATCATAAAGGAAGCAAATGCAAGGCTGAGTCCCGGGGAGGGGGGTACTATCAAAACTTTAATAAAGGGAGGTTCCGCCGCGAGGACCGAGCCCTTACCCTTTTGTAGATCATTTTTAACAGAAAAGGTACCCATTTCGTATACCTTCCATGGACCAATGGTACCTCTTTCATAAACCTAAAACACGAAGTCTTCTTGTCATTTTCATGTAGCGTTCAATAAATTAAAACATGAGGGTTGTCCAACATACACAAACTGATACGGTCTGTAAATGCAAGTCACGGTCTGTACGGATCGTATTGATTTTGTTGACGGTCCGTACGGTTTGTACAGACCAAAAATAGGGAGTCGGTCCGTATACGGTCTGAAAAATGCATCTTATTAGCGGGACTTAGAAAATTTTTTATGGTGTTATTAGTGCTTTATGGTACTTGTTGCCGGTCAAATATGTTGACTGTCCGTACGGTTTGTACAGACCGTAAAATAGGGATTCGGTGAAAAATGTATTCAGCTTTCTTTATTGCTGACGAGTTCATTGAGGTACAGCAGGGATATTGAGCTCATAGCTGGAAATCTGATGTCCGTAGTTCAGTTGTAATTAATACTTCTGTAATATTCCCGAAAAAAAAAACCAAACAAGCAAGCAACTTGAGTGTTTTTAACTTAAAATTGTGCATATCCTGAGCATCAAGCGGATTCAAATCTCGACAACATTTTTATTAACTGGCACTTCAGAACACATGCTATTGCGTAAAAAAGTTCTGGGCTGACACCTTTCCTTCGAGTTTTTATAGCTACTTCTATAGCAAACATCGCAAGTTAGTAGTTAAGAGATACGGTACCAATTTCCTATATTTCACAGCTTACAGAATTCAGCTTTTGTAAGTCATAACCTTTGACTAGACCGTCAGAATCGAAAATCGGTACTTTCGTCTCACTGCCATTTCGTCTCTTCGTCTCTCTGCCATTGTCCAAAAAAATTCAAAGCCAATATGTTTTTGTAGTTTGTAGAAGCTGGAATTGCTTTGTCAACTAAAATCTGCTCCTCAGATAAAGTTTTAGGCGGACAAAAACGACTCTCTCCGTCCTTGATCTCCGCCATCATGTGTCAGCTACAATGAATGACTGCTGATGCGAGCAAACAACTCTCGCAAAACTGATGTATGAAGGCAGAGAGTTGTGAAAATGCGAAAGAATGTATTCGCTGTTGCTCATTAAAACAAACGTTGCTAATTACGAAGAGAATATATTTGCTATATTGCATTGTATTTTTGTGCGCGTTTGAGAAGCCGTATGAAACACTCGTGCTTCGTGTTTGATCAGGAGTTCCAAACGCCTCGAAATAATAAAACCCCTCCACCTTCGGCGTCGTGCGTTCATCTGTTTCTCGGTGGTTGGAATCTCTGATGAAACACTCGCTCTCGTTTTGTCATCTTAACGCATGAGTCAATTGAAAGCCCGGCCCCCCCCGACCCCGGGACGTAACGGCGGATTTAACAAAATGTAAGTAAAACGGCCAGGGGCCGTGGAGCGGCCATTTAACAACGCGCGATCACCTGAAGCGGGGGTGACAGCGGGGATTTAACAATAAAGACAAAAGCCTTCAATTTGATGAAACAGTATTAATACAGTAAATCTGTCATCTCAGGACTGATATGAGGGAAATTGACCTCTTTGTATTGAAATGTGTGTAGATAAAAATAACCACCCAACTATTCTATGCAAACTATAAGTTATTGCATGGAGATAGCTTTGGTGTCAAGTCAGCCGTTCACTTAACAACAATGCCAATTGATATACATTTTGTTAGGGAAAGTTGCCTACCCACTTTGTTCAGGTTTAAACAGATTTAATCGCCATGGAAATATTTTTGAGGAATGTATACACATTTATAAGGAAAGCTGCCTACCCACTTTGTTAAAGTTTTAACGGAATCATAATGAGAATATTTTTGATGGAGAAGGTACATAGTTTTAGGGGAAGTTGCCTATCCACTTTTGTTCAAGTCTCAAAGAGATTAAATCATCATAAGAATACCTTTGAAGGAGAAGATAGTTGCATATTTTTATAATTAAGTTTAAGTTGCTCAAAGTTTATAATACGGAGTGAATTACTATTGAGGCGATACTTGGGATAAAACCATTTTAAAGTGCTACTGCGACGAAAATCGAATCTCTTTAAACTAACATTTTTGGGCTCGAAGTTAGTGTTTAGACTTAAAACTTCAAGAAAAAATGTGATTCAGACCAACCTCACGAAGAAGGTTCCTTAAAAAGGCTGTCCGAAAGTGCGTAAAATTGGTCCGCCATTACATAAACAACAACTACTCGAGCCGACGAATTGAGTTCAGCGGCTTTGCTATTGTGACGTCACGTTTTCCCCAAAATAATTAGGGAGCTTACGCAACTACGACGGCGACGGCAACGAGAACGCCACATAACAATGGGCTTAATGAGCAAAAACAATAGCACTGCACGTGCGATTTACATTTTGGTGCATTTTTTTGCTGTCATCTGCAAAACGACGACGTGAAATGAATAAACTTTCGGTTTTCACTAGAACGTGAGCACATGACAGCAATATATTCTTTGTTCTTCTTTACTTTAACACCGTTCATAGTAACTCAGACCCTGGACAGTTCGCCAGCATTTATTGAGTTAAAGAACTTGGAATAATCACGAAAGAGTCACAAAAACGGGAAGTTTCATTTTCAAATGACGTTTTCGTTGCCGTCGTCGTCGTCGTCGTCGTCGTCGTTGCGTAAGCTCCCTATTGTGATATCGCTGCAAAGGCGACCAAAACCTATATTAGCTAGTTGTTATGATGTTGTCTTCCTCGTCTTCTTCTTCCATTTCTTCGGAAGACCGATCCGGTTCAAGTTCTGACGAAAACAGCGAAATTTTAGACGACGATGGAACAGTTTTCGTCCCGTATGATGGAGCCAGTCGCGACCGAAGAAGAGGCTGCCGCATACCACCTAAGTGTGGCTAATGAAGAAGAATGGGAGCTCGTGCTTCAAAGGCGCTTTACTGGCGAATTAGACGTCGGCACATGGTAGGCATGACTCAGACTGTATTTCTAAGCAGGTCTTTTTCATTTTAAATCTTTTGTGTTATGGTGGTATTCGCCCATAAGTTCGAATTTGTTTCATAATTTCGATTGCGTGTTTCTAATACTGAACGGAGAACGCGTTATTTTTGTTTTTTAGGTGCACTTGTTCGAACTGTTCGGTCGACATAGCCACCAAGAAGGAAGAATGCATTTGTTGCAAGGAAATAGATCGTGTGGGGGAAGTAATGGAAAATATAGAACGGGCAGGTGGTTGTATCACTTTGCATCCCGGGTTTCAGGATGTTTGCCTAAACCGATGGGTTCTTGAAGTGGCATCACTTAACCTGAAGACCAAAGCAGGAAAAAGTTGCCGGGCTATTTTCAGTCAAGGTCGTAAAACGGAAAAGTGAAAAGTGAGCAATTTATTTATTATTTGGTAAAATAATAAGGTTTTAAAAACTATACTCAAAGCCCCATTTGTTAACAAATAAACGCTTAACTGTTATATTTTATTATTATTTCTACTACAGTCTATTGCATCCCAGTCTTTTTCTTATACAGAATCCTCAACAACTTCTATTGTCAACCAAAAACTCGTATTATTGTATTTTAATCTGAAAGAAAAACCACGCATGATGACACAACAGCCTAAACAAATAAGCTGCCACCAGTGACAAAAACTCCACCAGTCGAGCATATGAAACTGTCGATTAAACGAGTACATATCTTTCTCATTATTTTTTTATAGGTTTCTTTGATCAGTGTCGTACAGACAATTTACTCGACTTCTTTGGGAGTTTACGGGAAGTTCCAAGCGTCATCCACTGCCATGTTGTGCTTACAAAGCAATAAGGACAGCCTTTCTGAGTGAAGATGGCCAGTATCATGGCTTTGAAGATGATGAATCATAGATAGTGTTCACGCTCATTATTTTGTATATTTTGTTTTCATACATTACGTGAACCATCATTTCAAGACTTGTGATTTGCAAAGTGATTAATATGAGTAGTACAGAGCCTGTTATATTTTGGCTTCTCTTTTCTCCAAAAATGAAAATAATAACAATACTCATGAATATTTAGGTCATTTATCTCAGAACAGTACAGTGTAATCAAAAATAAATGATTATCAGGTTTTTCTTTGTAACTTCAGTAGCATTTAATCATTTGTGAAGCAGTGCATGTGTGTCCTCTTCTTGGCTGTCCACATTTTCTGCATAGCTGTGCTCTCCCTCTTCTTCTGCTTGTATTTGTTCTCGACATTGGTCTTGACTGGTCACTTTCCTCTAACAAGGTTTGCAGTTCAGCTTCTGTAGATAATCAGGTGAAAGTCAAGTAAAATTACAACTGAAAGAAATTATTTTTTTTATACAGATTACTATAAAAAATATTGCTTCTGAAAACCTGTTTCCCAGCTTCAAATTCAGTAGAATGTTTGAGTGTTTGGATGAAAATGTTGATGAAAACCTAGAGCGAGTATTGCATTGCCAAGACATTTTACCTGAACATGTTGGAGGACAAATCACTGTTTCCTTGTTTTTTCTTTCATTGTCTTTCTGTATTGCATCATCTTTGGATTGCTTCTCAAGCATTGAGTGCATGGGGTCTGGAACCACCTGTTTTAGCTCTTCTTCTATCAGTTGGAGGTTCCGTCGTGGAGTTGTTATTAGAGATTCATAAATCTCCGCCACATACTCTAAGGAGAAAGGCAGTTACAAAAGTTCTTCAGGGAAGTAGTTTGCATAATGACTTCAGAAGCTGAAGTAAGTTCACTTTTTGACTAACTGTGATTATTAGAATCTACATTTTACTCTCTCTAGAAAGGAACTGTGGATTACAAGGCATCATAAGTAGTAGCTTATTAGCATAGCTAAATTAAATTGCTGAATATTTTCTGACAGCAGCTAACCTGTCTGCAGTCATAATAATACCAGGAAACCTGTTGATGTACACCTGTACATGTAGATATTTGATTTTGAGAATAGAGATCATAGACATCATTTTAAAGTTGTCCAACTTGATGACGAAAGGGGATCGGTCACTGCATACTCCTCAACCTCTTCTTCCATTTCTTCAATTTCATTACTGTCCGGCTCCCTCTCCAGCTTCATAAGAAAAACAAAGAAGCTATATCTAATTTACCTTTTTTATGAATGGTGGCCAATAACCTTCTTTGTATTCAGAGTCAACTTATCAGAAAAATATAAACAAATTTTAACTCCAACATATAGGCCAGTAGCTCTAATGGATTCATACAAAATAATAACAAACCGACTGCCATTTATGTGAAAGGCTATAAAGTCACCGTTGTGAGATGCCTGAAAAAAAAAAAGGCTCGTAGCTGGACATACCTGCACTGCAGATTCCCCACTTGTAGGTGAATAAAACTCTTGATAGTCTTCATGATCATGTTCTTGCGAGGTGGCCACGTTGCTAGCTTCGTGCGCGGCAAGGATATGTTTCATTGCCTACAAACCAGAATTTAGTTTTCCAGTAAAAAAAAACACCGAAGGTGTAAAGATATTGATCGGCAAATCCATAATTATATTTTGTAACCAAGATTTTACAGTTCAGCATCAATAAATGATCTTGCAGTCTCAAAGAACCAAAATATATTATTCGTTTCACGAGTTGAAAGCCTGCAGCGAAGGCAACCAAAACACTGTATCTTTATTCATTTTCGCTCGAACGCGCGAAACACGACAAAACCACTATTTGGCATTCAGTTCTTGTCATATCTGTTCATTACTCAGTGTGCATGTAGTTTAGGTCTGTGTTTTAGAAAAAAAGATGTTCTGGTGCGGAGCATCTTGCCCTTTCTTACGCCGGCTTGAAGCTGAAATGCCGCGATCCCAGGAAGTGTACGTGTGAACAAGGATCAAAGGTCTACAATGTTTTATTACTTACCATACGCCGGTCTCTCGCTGACATGGCACTGGAATTGACCGCTTCACCTAACTTCCAAATCGTTGGAATGGCTCCGGCAACTATAACTCTCGGAGCGCCAGGTACATGAACTGCCCGCTCGAAGCAATCGGCAGTGAAATGAACTGAACAAATCTTGAAGAGCCCTTTGGGGTTGAAGTTAGCGCGATGTGTTCGGACGAAGGCTTTCCATTTCTGTCTTTCAAAGCTAGTCTTCGGCTTGTGCAAAGAAATGCCTAATTTAGGATTCGACCTGTTGCTACAGTCTTGAACGACGAAGCGACAAGAAGGCATCTTTGCGCGATGAAAATGAGCGAGATCAGAAAATCCCCTTTTTCTCGTGAAGAGATCTCACTTGCTAATATTCGCGCTCTAATTTAAAGGATACGATGACGTAACGCTTGACCTCGAACCAATCCCTCTCTTTCGCTCCGCCATTTCTTGTTTCGGTAATGGCGGACGTCCACCGGAGAAAAACATGGCTCAAAAAGTCGGACTTTCAGTTGGAATTACGGTCTCAAATTTGGTATGTGTATTTATTAGCTTTCAAACATTGTAAATAATGAAAAAAACAAATGATGCCTGATTTGATCACAGTAGCACTTTAAGGCGTTTATTTAACTATCATTTCGAAATTTATTTTAAATAAATAGCTTAGTTTAAATCCACCCTATTTTACGAAGCATTTGAGAAATCGGCTTAAGGTACCTATAGAGTATCCTATAAAAGGTGGGTCGTTTGCAACGTTTGGTGTCTTTTTCCGGCGGAAGATTGGATACATAGAACAGGCAAAGTAAGTAAGTAAGAAAGAACTTTATTTAGGTGTATGTCAATGTATTTAGCCCATAGGGCTAACTGGGAACACCATACTAGCTATATTTACAAATTGTCATTGAAAGTACAATAAAAAATTCTAAAATGCTGAAAACCTAAGCTAGTGATATAAGAAATATGTACTTAGAATAAGATAAAACATTGATATAATGGAAAAATACACATTGTCCTAAGGGATGCGTTAATTATAAAAATTAATAAATTCTAAAATTCTATTATTATGCTAAAAATTTAAATTCTGAGATTTCTTATTTAGGCGAGTCCAAGGCACGACTTTCACTCGAGTCACTGACGAACGACAGCTAATATTTTCTTTTTATGTGTTGAACCTGTTGTGTTTGACATTAAACACACAACCTATTTGCATTCATATAACACCAAGATCCATATAATTCTGAAGTAGTTTTGGGGATGACCCATTTGCTACATCTCACACAATGCCGATTTCATGAACTATGGCTTATCAAAATGAAAGTGGAATTCTCCATCGTAACTTTGTCATATTTAAGGCCAGATCAGTTTGGCGCAAATGGAGATTGCAGATTATTATAGATGCTGGAGTTTAAATGGAAGAACGAGAAACAGGTACATGTGAAGTTTGACATTTACATCCAATAGATCAACGATCCCCATTTGAGTTGAGTTTCTTCATTAGGTTCGGCTGTCGCCGCTATGCGGGGCTTTTAACAGACGTCTTAGCCCCCGGGGCGGGGCAATAAGCCGTTTATTAACACTTGGTAAATGTTAAATTCCCTTCAATTGACTGATGCCCAAGGCACACCCGCATGATGGACGTTAGTACTGCCCAGTTAGAAACGGTTACGACACTGTCACACTGAAATCCTTGGCGGCAGTAATAAATAACTCAATCAAAAGCCTTTGAAAAGTTACAGTAACTACTCCAGTTTTAGAAACTCGCAATTCGAGCCATTTGACTCAAAGCACTTCCTTTAGTGTTTACTAGTGTTTCTAAGCTATCAAATTCAACAACTTGTCCATTATTTAACACCAGGATCTTATCACAGTCTCTAATTGTGTTCAAACGATGAGCTATAATGATGACTGTGGAGTCTCGTAGTTTCTCACGCACAACGCTCCAGATTGTTTGTTCGGTGTCTGGATCCACATGCGCAGTTGGCTCATCCAAGATAGTGATCTTGTTTTGTTGCAGCAGCACACGGGCCAAACAGATTAACTGCCGTTCTCCTACACTGACATTTGAACCATTTTCTAACAATTCGTGATCCAAATGTCCCTCCAGACTTTCCACCAAATCTTTGAGTTGCACATCTTCTAAAGCTCGCCATAAATCTGCGTCTCGGAACTGTTCCATAACATCCAGGTTTTTTCTCAGCGATCCACTGAAAAGAACAGGATTTTGGCCAAGAAAGGATATACACCTTCGAGCTTTTCGGAGATTGAGCTTTTTTATTTGAACTCCGTCGAGTATTATTTGTCCATCAGGGTCTGGCATGCGCATAAGAGCTGCCACAAATGATGACTTCCCTGCACCCGTGCGGCCTGCAATACCGATCTTTTCTCCTGCTTGGATGCTTAAGTTTACGTTCTTCAGCACTTGAGGTCCACCTGGATAGTACGTCAGTGATACGTCTTGGAATGTTATATTTCCTTCATGTGGCCAGTTTTCTGCGGGACGCCTTTCATCTTTGTGTCCAGGCTCAGAATCAATTTTGGTATACGTCATCACCCGTTCTACTGACGTCATGAGATTTTCCACGTCGGATGTTTTTCTAACAGCGAATGGAGTCAGTATCATAGTCTTAATGGCGTAAACCAAAGCAAGTCCAGCAAAGGCTAAAAGATAAAGGCATTTTATTGGTTTTTCAATCATTTATCTCTTTTCACAATGAAGTTTATTAACTTCAGGTTTGATTTATAATGGTAACTGAACTGAGTGGAGTGCAATTTGGTCTGAAATCATACGCGTGATTTCAAAATTGAACGCAGCGCGAGTTCAGTTTGAAATCACAAGTATGATTTCAGACCAAAATTGCATGACACGAAGTTCAATTACCACTTAATTACATTCATTTTGAAGAAACGCAGTTTTTTGTCAATATTAATATTTGTTTATCCGTGAAATTTGATAGGTTAGTATTATTTCATTTTCATTTTGATGAGTTACAAAAAAGGATGCGATTAAATTTAGAGTAAAAAATGGTGAAATTTGGGAATGAATTGCACTGTTGAGGGCCAATCAGATTGCAAGGATCACCAGTGATTTCAAAATGGCGGAGGTTGGGGGTTGGGGTTTGGGGTGTTTTAGAATCAACTATCAGAAACAGTCATCATGCGGTCATTATGACTGCTATTTCAAAGGGTCAAGGTATTGAAACAAGGGTTTTGATTTTAAATGTAATGACAGATTTTCTAGTTTCTTAGTAAAAGGAATTCAATGTTCATGTCGATTCTAGTGTGCAGTGTGCGCATTTGTCTGTTAGGGGCAAGGCATCCGGTACTTCGTTTTCCGACATTCACATCTGCACTGCTGGCGAAATTAAGGGTACGAAATGTAACAGGTAACAATTTTGCTTCCGTGGACAGAAATGATTATGTGATAAGTGGTCGCTCATGTTCTATTAAAGTCAATGAAAACTTTCAAACTTTTGCTCTTTAAGGGGCTATGTCACGGTTATTTTACGGTCTTTGGGGCAAAATTCGGGTTAATTTAAGACTAAGAACATTTTTATACACAAACTGGTCTTAGATCTCCAACAGAAATACAAAAAGTTGTTTTTTTAAAGAAGAACAACGCGTAATCGGCTTTTAAAACAGTGGCCCACTTTTTTTTCAAGTTGCAATCCGTTTCCATCCTGACCATCCGTAGCCGAGGAGTCTTATTTTTTAATTGTTTTTTTATTTGACTGCCTAGTAGAAATTTAGAACAAAACTGGAGCATTATTTTGAGTTTTCATCGGTATAAACATCTCCTGTGGCCTGTTAAATTCATACCAAAAACTTCGTGACATAGCCCCTTTGAAGTGAAAGTCGGTTACGAGAGTTGATTTGACTGGGAAATTGCTTGGTATTATGGAGAAGTGTTCTCCTTGGTCTTTGGACGTAAATTGCGATTCACGTTAACTTCCTTACCCCCGCCCCGTTCGACAAAAATCAGGTTCTTAACTGGTACTAAAACCCATTTTTAAGTTACGGTTCGTCATAGTCGCCCGTTAAGACTAGTTTGTTCACGACTCGTAGATTTAATCCTCTTCGAAAACTCCGATTTTCAGTGGTAACTCCAATTTCGGTAAAGCATTAGCAAGTGGCCCAAAGTACCATGTTGCCGTTATATGTCTTTGAAACCCTTATAAGGAAATATCGCATTCCTAAGTGCTTTTAACCTGATCACAGTTTTCCCTGAAATTTATCACTGCTCTCCAAACTTCACATCTCGGCTAACTGTGATGGATTTTATTTATAGACTTTTTAATTTTTTTTAATTTTTATGACGTTTAGACTTTTGCATCTTTTACACTGCTATATTTGTACTTTTTAATGTATAGATTATAATTTATTTGACGTTGTAAAGCGCATTTGAGCATTAGGAAAATGCGCTATAGAAACTTCTTAATTAATCTTTGTAGAGCGCTTTTCAATTGAGTGTCGTAAAACCAAAACCAAAGCAATTACTATGACCAATCACAACAGAAGTAAGAAGTGCAATGAGCCAATCAGAATACGTAGCCGGCGCAAAGCGCGGGAATATACGCGCCTACAAGTCACAATTAGTTTTGGTTTTGCTTCTCATTGGCTAAGAAAGTGGCGCGAGTTTTCTTGGCCTATCACAGAGCGAAACAATGCAAAACCAAAGTAAATACAAATCAACTGTAAACCGCTCTATGAGTGTGAAACCAACACACCATAATCTTACTTATGGAGGAACATTGAAAAGATGCGCCATGTTTGAATTCTGAAATAAATCAGGAAAGTACTATTTCTTCCCAAACATGGCATGGGAGCACCATCAATTTATTCCAGCCAGATCTCACTTCATCGTAATTAACTGAAGCCAAGCTGTGTGAGGGGCTTTTCAGGGATAATGATACAAATACAAACTATGTGAGAAACAAATAATTCAAATAAACTCAACATGATAAGAATCCCAACTGGCCGGAGGCAAACCAGTTGGCTATTTACAAGGATGACTGAGGAGTTGAACCAGGGACTACCCAGAACAACACCAGCTAGCGGCCAGAGCGGGATTTGAACCCGGGACAACCGCATTGAAATCCAGCGCCCTAACCGCTCGGCCACTCCAGACCTGCCTCCCATATATAAATCAAAGCAATTAATTAATTAATTAATCTCCACGTATAGCTACCTGCATCTTGAGCCACCAAAACTGCAGCAAGGGCCACTGCACCTATGAAGAATGCAGCGAGTAGGTCCATACGCAAACTAAGCCATCGCCCACTTGCTTGCACCATAATTAGTGACTGGTTATGCACATCTTGAAACCTACGACGAGAAATCTGGATTATTAAAATTTAACTTATGTTTATAGTATTTAGATATGCCTTACTTCCAGTCACTGGATAACACATTCTCTTAAAAGATTATCAACTCTTTTCATTGAAAACGTTGGAAATAATCGTATCCCCTTCTTACACCTCTCCCCGCGAACCTGCACCACTGACTGTATTGTATATCTGACCAGTCGATATGCACTATATCTGTTCTGAGAAATAGCTAACGACATATCGCCAGTCACTAAAGCCAGTGAATTTTGGTTTTTATTCTTCCTTTTTCGCAAATTTTTTACACTTTGAGATACTTCTTTTTTTGTCTTTGCAGATGTTACTTAAGTGTGAGTGACTTTTGGTAAATACTTGCAACGTTTAAGCACAAAATACCAAAATAACGGTTCAAGATGGTGGATGCATTGACAATTTTTATTCGCCCGTCTTTTGCCATCATCATGTTGCGACCTCAGGGAACCGTTTTGGATTTTTGTTCACCCTCCAAGTTTCTTAGTTGTAGCTTGAATAACCTCGGAGAGACGGAGGGGAAGGACTTTCTAATAACGACGGCCATCTTACAGAAATCACGCTAGAAATCACGCTAATGAAGCAATGGCTTGCGCATTTTTTAGAGTGGTCCACACATACACATACCTGTGAAACTGATCCACGAAATCCCTTTCTCTCCCTCTTGTTCGAATTGTATCCAATCCATCTAGGGTCTCTGAAATGTGAGAATGCACGGGACTACAGCTAATGGACTCCAACCTCTTGAGTTCTCTGGATGTGTTTAAGTAATACCTTGAAATACACACAGCCAGCACAGCCAATGGAACAACTACAATTAGAAGCCAAGGATTCGTAACCACTGGAACAAGAATTCCCGTTAACGATAGCAAAATCATCTGGATTGCCATTAAAAGCGTTTTGGGTAGTACTTCGTCCAAACAGCCGACATCCTTGGAGAACCGATTCATGATCCTTCCCACGGGATTTGAATCAAAGAACAGAACTGGGGCTTTTAAAATAGCCACAACCATTTTGTCATGAAGGCGTTCAGAACATTGCAGAGAAACGGCGAAGAGACCATATGCTCGAAAGATAGCAAATGTGAAAGCTCCACCGACAAGACAGCCATATATAATAAAGTTCATCTTCTTTCGCTGTTCATCGGGGTGCTTCTTTGTAAGGTAAGAGAGCCAGACATCAGGAAAGACTATAAATGCTGAAAAACAAGAGCAAAGCCCTGAGTACATGAAATCGGTATAAACTCAGGCCGTGCATGTTAGTATACCGCATGAGTCCGGACTGAGAGTATGAAGTCGTTACAAGAGACCGGCGTAATGTGTTCATCAAGGTTTATTAAAAATAAAATGGATAGAAATATTACAATTTAGACTGACCTACAGGTAGCTTAGTTAATCGTGGCAGGCCAGTCTATTGAAACAGAGGCAATCATATTACAGTACAGGATTAAAAAAGAGAAAAAAAAAGATAAGTGTATTTGTGCGAGATTGATCAAACCAAGAGAAGATAAAAGGTGAGAGAATTAATCCCCCATATAGGCCCTATCCCAACGTAATCCCTCTTAAGTTATTTTTAGATGTCCTCCAAGATAAGATGTTCCCAAGAGAGTTGAGTGATAGCCAATCAGATGTCCCCATTTTGACAGCTCCCACGCAATGCTTCGCGTCGTTCGCGATTTACCATCAAACAAAATGGCAGAGGATGTGGGAAGCCGGAAAGGTGTTTATACATTTTGTGGACGAACGCGACTTCAAGGAAGTGATTGTAGCAGGAAAACGCAAATTGAAAAAGATTGGTGCCTTATAGGATTTGTTTTAACAGCCGTCAGTGCGGAACGTTCAAGCGAGGACGACGAAGTCGAAGTCGACTCGACCAGCAGTGAAATGGATAGCGCTGATGAAAACAACGATGAAAATACCGAAGGGAGCTGCAGCTCTGAAGAATTCTCTGAAAACCAAGAAAGCGAAACGAAAACGTCAGGAAAAGCAGCTGCAAGCAATCGAAAGCCAAAGGCTTCATCTTCCAAGAAGAAAACCCAGGCGCGTAAAGTAAAGAACAGCTTAATAACTAGTACTGAAGACGAAGTTGAAGAATTGTGTGATAAGCTGGAAATAAAGAGAGAGGAACTTAACGGTGAGACAAATCTTGTACGGGCTTTTCACGGAGATCTTGAAAACTAGTTCCCTTACGGCTGCTTCATTCTTGAGGTCCACGGTTCCACGTTCAGCGCAATCCAAAATAATCACACGGACGTCGTAATCTCCCGAAGGTGAAATGAGCAGCTTTACTGAACTTTCCGCTTGAACGTTCCGCACTGACGGCTGTTAAAACAAATCCTAAGGCACCAATCTTTTTCAAGAGAGAGAGAGAGAGACTAAGATAATAAAGGTACTTGAAATTGTGCCTTCTCTAATGATTATTTCGATCAAATATTATTTTATCGATTTCGCTGGAGCTATCTTCAGTTTTCAAAATGTCAAGTAGTACTCTTTTCATTTCTTACTTAAAAATATTTTTTGGCAACTTTTTTATTCTTTCAGGTATCCCATTCCACACTTTTGCTCCAACACGTGAAAAAGAGTATTTTTGTCGGTCGATTCTAGAATTTTTAATAAAAACGTTCTGAGAGGTTGACGAACGGGTAGCATATTTGTGTATGCTAGAAGTTCTACAGAAAAGAATTAGAATATTTGACGGTGCTTGGTTTGCATTTATATGGTACATTAATTTGAGACAGCTTGGACATAAAGAAACCTTAAAGGTAAAACGTTTGTTTTGACAAATAGAGGGATAGCGAGCTCGTTTCTGTCTACAAAGTGAATCAAGCGTAGGGGCGCTTCTGTAGAATAGTGAGTTTATTTAGATGTGTTTTAGAGGCGTGGCCCCAGGACTAAGTCCATAGGAGAGATAATGTGTTATAAGAGCATTATAGATATTTATAAGAACACAAAATGGTATTTACTTAACATTCCAACATTTTTATTTATTTTGGTTATCAGTAACAGAATCGATATGGTTCTTCCAGGAAAGGTTTTCATCGATAAGAATGCCTAAATACTTAATTCAGTCAAGGTTTACATTTTTGTTTGAATCATAATCAAATATACAAATTTGAGGAATATTTTGGATTTTCTTATGTAGGGTCGGAAGATGACATAGTTAGATTTCTTAGCATTCAATTTTAATATACTAGATGTTGGCCAATCGTTAAGTTTTTCAATCTCGTTGTCTACAGTCACTTCTAATTTTTTCAGGTTTTTATCAGCGAATGTAATACTGGTGTCATCGGCAAAAAGAAGGAACTTCAATTTGCTAGAACAATTATGGATATCATTTACGTAAAGTAGAAAAAGAAGGGGCCCTAACACAGAGCCCTGTGGTACGCCTCATGTGCATACGCACATGTACCTCAGACCAGCTATAAATATGGCGAATGGTATACATTACACCGGTCTGAGTCATTCGTGTCCGTTCATATCAGGGAATAAGTCTCACCGATCAGAGATATATATATATTTTTCAACTGAACTGGTTTCGTAGAAACAGAAGCAAGAATTATTACAACAACAACAACTTTAATGGGTAAAAAACACAATTACTGGTGACCCAGTGGTTTACATTGTGGCCCAAAATACAGAAAACTAATTTAAAAATTTATAATTCACATTTTAAAAAGTGGTTGAGAAATGATTTAAATTAAAATTATGAGCAAGGGTGTCTTTACCAAGAATCTTTTAAAATTGAGCAGTCTTTTTATATCCTTAGTGCATTAGTGTGAACACGACCTGAAGTAGTATCGGTATGACTTTATGTTGATTTGATGTAATCAGAGCTGAATGGCCATGGCAGCTTTTAATCTCAGGCAACATTGATACCCTTTGGAACTTTGGCTTGCTTTGCTTTGGAACTTTTTTGTGTATGTTTGTGAAAAAAATAAGCTTTGAATTTCCGAGTCTTTTCTCCAACGGCAGACTTGGGGAATGGTGGTCACTGAACTATTTCATTCACGAGTTGGCTTATAGGATTCCTTTGGTTTGATTTGTTTTTATTGCACTTAGAGAGGATTTTAGTGGATTTTCTCTCAAATCGTCGGTTCTAGGGAAAAAAGTCACACCTAACGCAGTATACTAGGAAGCTAAACATAAAATGTCATTGTGCTTTATCAACTCTACTGAGACAACCATGTAAGTTCCAGAACAAATGCTTTGAGCACTTAAATTGAATGATTACCTTGTATAAATAAAGGTTAAAGATTAAAGAATTATAATTTGACCTACCTTGAGTGATTAAGCACAACAAAATTAGTGCGATGACGATCAGTGATGATGCCCCGCTCCTGATGTAGTTCCAGTAAAGTTTAGACGAGACCTTTCCGATAACGCGATCTTCTTCTGATATCTGGAGACCTTTATCCTCACTGGTTTGCGGGACAATTCTACCACAGCTGTCGGAAACTCTACTGACTTCTTCATTCTCCTGATCGGTGCTGGACTCTGCGTCGTTTCTTTGAAATTTCTTATAGAGTGGATCAACGGTTGTATTAAGAATACCTGTTTCTTTTAACTCGGCGAGGCTTCCTTTCCCCAACACATAACCTTTGTAAAGCATGATCACCTGACTAGATTCTTGCATGTGACGTTCCTGGTGAGAGGTTAGTACCAAGGTTTTGTGACTCAGAAGGCCTTTGATGCACTTTTCAAAGATATGTTGGCCCACTTTGAAATCCACAGCACTCAGCGGGTCATCCAATAGGTAGATATCTGCATCGGCATAGACTGCACGAGCCAAGCTCACTCTTGCCCGCTGACCTCCGCTTAAAATTACACCTCGTTCTCCAACAATTGTTTCATCACAGCTGGGAAATTGCCGTATGTCTTCCGTTAGGGCACATGCCACAATGGTTTTCGTGTACTTGGTTTGATCATATGGCTCACCAAACAAAATGTTTTCTCTTATAGTCCCAGAGAAGACCCAAGCTGTCTGAGGCACATACACAACAGTGCCTTTGCAACAAATTTCTCCACTTGAAATTGAGGCTTCGCCAGCGATTGCTGATAGAAGAGTAGACTTTCCACTGCCTACTGGTCCGGTGATGACTGTCAACCCCCCTGACTGAACGGCGAACTCGATGTCTTGCAAAATAAATTCATCTTCGCGCTTGTTTTGTGTCTTGTTTAATCCTGTTACCCTCAAACCCGTAGCAGGTTCTGGACACTTCACCTCATTAGCGGCGTAAAGGTGCTGATTTACTACGCCATGATCTGGGTGATTTAGAGCACTGGTATCGGTGTCACTACTGCTATCAGCATCCTCTAAAAGAAGAAACTCTGCAATTCTGGTTAGGGAAGCATACGCATCGAATGTTTGCTGTAAAGCATAAGCCAAGTGAAAGGAAATGGACATTCTTAGTGTACTGGTAAAGGAAATCAGCATAAAAACATTAACTGGTGTGAGAGGCTGGCCAGTTAGTACTAGAGTGATGACAGACACCAAGGTCGCCAAAGATGTTGAGGTGTATTCCAATGCAGCAATACCAGACAGAATGGCGCTCTTGTTACGAACGATGTCTACTTCTTGTCTGCAACAAAAATGGAGACCACCGGTTGGACACCACTTAGACAAAAATCGTATGGTAAATAATTAACAACTTAAGGTGGCTGGTACCAGTTTTACTCGCGTTGAGGGTCTGGCCACTAGCGCGCGCGTCACACTTTACACGCGCGAGATTTGAAGAACGGTAAAAAAAAAAAACAAAGATGGCGGCGCGAGGCTTTCTTCGAGCAAGGCTACGTTAGCCTGCGTCGCAGACGTAACAAAAGCCCGGTTAGTAACGTCTGCGAAGCAGCGCCAAATTCCTTGTTCTGTACCAGAATTTGAGTACGCGTTATGATTGGCTCGTCAACAAAAGTCTTTTGTTAACAAGCCAATCATAACGCGTACTCAAATTCTGGTACAGAACAAGGAATTTGGCGCTACTTCGCAGACGTTACTAACCGGGGTTTTGTTACGTCTGCGACGTAGGCTAGGCTACGTTTGTCCTGCTCAAAACGAAATTCGCGTTTATCTGGGGACGTATGTACTCCATCGACTTAAGTTAATTCAATTTACATAGGAAAATTTGCTTCCGGAGATTGATAATGCATATTAAAGTTCCAAAGAGAAAATCGCCACCTCTACTGCGATCGATCGTGTCGGGAACCGGGAGGATAAGGAGCCGGAAAGTAATTATAAAACTGCAAAAGTGGGATAGCACTTCAATTTTACTTACAGGTAATACATCTCAACATTCTATCATTACTATGCCTCACCACCTCCTGTTGTTTGTCGTGAATCACATCTGCACTTGAGTCAGAATTGCACGCAGTTGACATGTGTTCTGTGAGCAATTTAGTCAATTCCACGCTTTCGCTTGGTGTTATTTAATATAAATATGCTTAGTCACGCCACAAGTTGTGGAGATATTCTTTTAAGTGAGCCCAAACGTTTGGCCAAACAGTAAAAAACAACAGTTGAGGGCTATTAAAATCCACCGTACTGAAATCAACTTGGCGCGTGGACTGCAAAAAGAGCTACGGTTGGTGCCCGCGCGTGTACGCGTAATGGCTAGCGGCAGTCAGCAAAGCGCATGAGCAAATGTCGATCTTTTGAAATGCGCGAAAATGCGCGTGGAAATGGCTCAACTCAAGAACGTTTTTGCGAAAAAACTAGCCCGGTGACCCCCTTTTTTATCGTTTTAATATTTTTGTCTTGTAAAGAGGAAACGTCACACAAAATTCAAGAAAATTTTATCAGAGAAATTTTACACTACTCATAAATTGCCTTTTCTCGCATTTATAAAATATCCGCTTCCCTAAACCAGATAGGCCTAATTCGTATACAGGGTGTCCCCTTCCCCAATATTAGCTAACCCTAAACAGCATTGCCCCTCGCCTACCTAAACAGTCCTAATCCTAATCCTTGTACAGAGTTCCCCCCTCCCCAAAATTAGCTAACCCTAAACAGCATTGCCCCTCCCCAAACTGAATAGGCCTAATCCGTATACAGGGTGTCCCCTTCCCCAATATTAGCTAACCCTAAACAGCATTGCCCCTCGCCTACCTAAACAGTCCTAATCCTAATCCTTGTACAGAGTTCCCCCCTCCCCAAAATTAGCTAACCCTAAACAGCATTGCCCCTCCCCAAACTGAATAGGCTTAATGCGTATATAGGGTGTTCTCTTCCCCAAAATTAGCTAACCCTAAACAGCCTTGCCCCTCCCCAAACTAAATAGGCCTAATCCGTATACAGGGTTCCCCTCCCTCAAAATTAGCTAACCCTCAACAGCCTTGCCCCTCCCCAAACTCAATAGGCCTAATCCGTATACACGACATTCCCTTTCCCTAAATTAGCTAACCCTAAACAGCCTTGCCCCTCCCCAAACTAAATAGGTCTAATCCTTCAAAAGGGAGTTTCCCCCTCCCCCATGTCTAGCTAACCCTGTCCCTGAGTGTAATACTCATCATTATCATAATGTACATCAAATTGAGCTCGAGAGTGCTATATTGCAGAGGTCTCTCGCTCAACATAACCCTAACCCCTATAATGAGTTTCCACCCCCCAATTCCCTCTATTTATTTTATTTTCTTCACCCCTCTATTTAAAGCTACTAGTCCTAATCCTTATAACATTATACGGAATTCCCCATTCCCCATTTCCAATAGTCAGCTAACCCTAATCCCTTCACATATTTTGCCCCTCACCAAATTACTCCCTCGATGTGGCTTTCTCTGGAATTTTAATCTAACATTTCTGCTAGGTTTTAGTTGGTTTTGTTACTTTAACACTAATTGTTGAGCTTGAGAGTGCTGCGTTGCAGAGGTCTCTCGTTCAATATAACCCCTTACCAAGCTAACTATTTTACTAATGATCTTATTTTCTGCTCACAACCACCTTCCCTTGCACACACAAAAATCCCCCTTTACCTACCGATTTTAATCAGTGGAGACTTGGGAACCCATACTTTTGGGATTCCATACCATGGTACCTGGGAAACCACAAAGGTTGCTAGTGAAACTGCTGAAACTAACTTAAACGCTTTAGTTTTCAAGTTATAAGTACCAGAAGTTTAAATACAGCTCTGAATAACCCTCAAGTACCGTTGCCATGGTAACAGCTGATGACGTAATAATAACTTGTTTTGGTCAACAACTAAATGTATAATTTCATCTTGCAAAAGTTTTCTCACGACCTCGGTTTGTGTTTGTGTTCTTTTCTCTCAAAGTTTATGTCGTGAAAAAGCTGAAAACTGGTACCATCCACCTTAACAGAATCCTAATGCCTAAAAACAAAAAGAGTAGTGACATTACATCACAGTTCCCGGGGAATTGTAGTCGAACCCTAAGCCTTAAGCCTTGGCCAAACGGACCCGCAAGGGGTTGCAAGTAGCCGCAAGTTGCGTACAGACTTGTGTTTGGTGGCCAAACGGACTCGCATGTTTCCTCGCAAGTACACGCAAGTCGCAAAAAACCTATTTAATTGGCTAATAGGTTGCTATAACAACGTATGGACGTCACCCAACTTGCGCTGACTTGGGCTGGGTGGCCAAACGATGAAAATCTTGCATCGACTTGTGTGCAAATTTGATCTCGACGAAAGCGAAAGTCAACGCAAGTGCAAGCAAGTACAGGCCAAATAGAGTCGCAAGTTGACCCAAGTTTTCAACTTGCGTCTACTTACGAGTCCGTTTGGCCAAGGCCTTAGAGATAAAGCAATTGCCCGCCTTATAGGGGATGACCGCTGACTAGGTGTTGATCAGACGCTAGGAAAAGGTGGTCTCTTTCTTCGAGAACATGCATGGAAGGGAGGGGGCTCGCTAAACATGTTTAGCTTGGTGATCATGGCAATACGCTGAGACGACAACAAACACATGATGAAATCTGATTTTCCGTCGTGAAGTTTTGTTCCGGATCTCTTTCACAAACTGTAGTCAAACAAGGTTCAAATACGTGGTGGACTTTGAATAGATATAGATAGATCGATCGATCGATAGATAGATAGATAGATAGATAGATAGATAGATAGATAGATAGATAGATAGATAGATAGGATAGGATGAGCAAAAATGGTTACTGAACACTACCGCATTTTCCCGTGTATAAGTCGACCCTACTTTTTGAGGCCAAAAGTTGAGATTTTACTAATTTATGGTGTACAAACTGAGTTCAAAATCTTTAGCAGTTCGTTGCATAAAAGTTCCATGGAGAAAAAATCGCATCGATCGAGTGACATAGAGTGAAACACTTCAGCGAGAATATCGTTGAAAACCTCCAAAATTCAATGCCATACCTTCAACATAAAGGTATTTTAATGAACATTGTAACTTATACGAAATGTTTGGAACCTTTTTATGCCAAAACAAACTCAAAACTTACAAAACACTTCAAAAACACAAAAAACAAAGCGCCATCTTCCATGACCGTGGTAACCTGGCAATGAACCCGAGAGCTTAGTGAGAGGTTACCAAGCCAGCAACGTGCCTTCAGTCACGCTCGATTGTGCTTGATCGCACAAGCAGGAACGGGATGGTTTTGCTCAAGTTTATTGAAGAATTTCGCCCACAAATACCATCACAATGTAGACCCAATTAACTCACAGGAAATGTGGCAACATCTGTGGAGAAGAAAAGCTTAAAGTAGGGTATGTGAAACAACAAACAGGCTAAGTGTGATGTCAATGAAGACCAAACGTAGCGCGCGAGTGATCACGAGACAAATCATGGAACAAACAATTGTATTTCTAAACATTTTCTTTATTCAATACTGTACCATTTGCCATTAAATATTCTTCTTTAAACTACTTGTGTTGTTTCCCTTTTGTTCTTCACTTTGGAGTCTATTGTTATGCTAATGAGTGTTTTTTATCCACTCGCTGAATGACCGTTGCGTTTTGACCCGTGTATAATTAGCCTCCTTCGCAGACGTCTTTGGGCTCGTCACGCGTTCCTTGCCCACGAACGTCTGCTGAACTGAACTGCCACTTCCGTTCGTCGGCGGTTAGCCTTTGTTTTGAAGAAACCAATAGCGAGCTGCGTAAGAATGGAAATCGACACCCGATTCACGTGCATCATCTGTGAAAATAATTTAGGGGTCGAAGTCCTACTTTCCATAAATTGGAAAACGAACTATGATTGGCTAACCGCCACGAACGGAAGTGGTAGTTCAGTTCAGCAGACGTTGGTGGGCAAGGAACGCGTGACGAGCCCAAAGACGTCTGCGAAGGAGGCTAGTGTATAAGTCGAGGTCGACTTTTTGGGGTGATTTTCAAGACTTAAAAGGTCGACTTATACACGGGAAAATACGGTAATCGCCGAAAGAGTATCTCAGTGTGCCTAAATCGCGACCACTATTCATCTTAGTTGCATAGGGTAGGCCACATTGTCTGTGTTACAGCCACATGGTTTGCCATTCACTCTGTTGTGTACCCAGTTGGTGGTGTAGAAGTGGAAGAAGTGAGATGCCGTACTCTTTTAGAGACTGGTGCCGGGAACCAGGGTGAAATACCATGACAACATACAGGTTTTAATACATCTTAACCAATGGTTAGTGATACCAATGCTTACAGCAACTCAGCCTGATCAAAATGATGCTGGGACTTTCATCTAGGGATGTGGTTCTTACCGTAAGGTTATGTAGGAAGTATTGAAGGGGATTTTCAGTAAATGACTGAGGTCACTTGTGTTCAGAAGCTAACGCTATTGGATCTCAAAAGTCCGAAATAAACGGAGTTCCTTGAGGCATACACCACATGGCAAGAAATGAGGGACACGCGTGCGAAGTTCGTAGCGACACTTAGAAAAATCACGCTAAAAACGTGGCAGGCATAAATAGAGAGACTTGCGTGAAGAAAATTAAATTTTTTGACATACCTCTCTAAGCTTTTGACTTTTCCACTGGTATCAATCTGATCCTGTTTCTTGACATCGATAGTCGTTCGTTGACACAGTAATTAGTCATTTTCCACCTTTATCCGCCACGGTTTTGAACTTTGAATTTAAGCTTTCTTCTTTCGTAAGAATGCCTTTTCCAGCTCAATCGCCTTCGAAAAATCTAACTTAGCAAGCCCCGCCGTGCGGGAACGAATTCCCTGGTATCAATCTGATCCTGTTTCTTGACATCGATAGTCGTCCTTTGACACAAAAATTAGTCACTTTCCAGCTTTATCCGCCACGGTTTTGAACTTTGAAGTTTAGCTTTCTTCTTCGGTAAGAAAATATGGCGTAATGCCTTTTCCAGCCGCCGGAATTGCCTTTGAAAAATCTAACTTTGGAAGCCCGTACGGGAACGAATTCCCTGGTATCAATCAGAAATATTGTTCCAAAACAATGTAGTTCACGTCCATGGAACCGTTTTTCTATCACAGTTTCGGTCCACCACGGTAATCAGCATTGAAGATGGACTTTTTTCAAGTCTACTTGGATGAAGGTAAGTCTTCGTAGAAGCGCCATGAGTGCTGTGAGCGTTTCGCAAGTTCCATGTTTTCGCAAGTTCGAAGTGCTGCCGGCCATTTTGTACCATTCTTCTCTTTCCCAGGCTTTTTACGGATAGAAATCCTCGGTAAAAAACTGAGAATGACAACAAATCCTTGCGGCGAGATGGCGGGAAAATTAAACAGGAGGAAATCAAATTATCAAATCGCCGTGATCGTTCGAAGTACGCCAAGAATGTCCGATATTTCACCTAAACAGCCAAAAGTCGATTTATTTATTAGTGGATATCGTCCAGATAACAAACTTTCTTTATTATCTTTTATATTTCTTTGCTGTTGCAGACAACCGTAGATTACTCAACAGGGCCGCCATCTTTTTTTTTTTTTTAATTTTGAACCGCCTGCGAATTTCTATAGCAACGATCATCCAATAGCATCTCGCCAAAGAAAGAAAGTAATTGACAGCTCTCTAGACTGCTCTGAAGTGACTCTGCCCCTCATGTCCCTCATTTCTTGCCATGAGTGTCAAGGCAGTGAAGATGGCCAATAGTGAGACAAACGGCGTATCTTTAAAGTTTCGAGGAGCATTTATAAGGAAACCCCTAGGGATCAAACAGAAATCACTTGGAGAGTCAATCATATTCCTTTCCGTAGTAATAGAGGCAACTTTCGGAGGTTTGATTCTTCACTACCGCAGATCTAATATCTTGGAACGTTATGACTAAAGTGATAAGCAAGTTAAGGGTACAATAGTCGATGCGGAATTTAAAATTTCACTAAAGCGGTAGCGAGAGAGTATGTAGAAGAAGCTCCAAGCAGCTTGCGGTGTATAACGCATCGGAGCGCGATTTAGAAAAGTATTCATCACTCACTAAGCGGAACCTTTCATGCAGACACCCATTGCCAGTCAGTCCCACGGCCAGTGTTGTAAACCGCCGTGAGACTATGTGATATGAGCGGTATATAAACGCATTACCATTACCATTACCATTGCTGACGATGTTGCGGCAGTGTTGTCTCCAAAGCGGTTCCGGCAGGTTCTATAAGCATTTCTTCAAGGGCCGAGAAAAGAAGGCAAAGCTGCTCTGGTTTTCTATTGGATACCTGACTTAGAGTCTACGTGGATGGAGAACGTGCGTTTTACAAGATCGCCGTTTGGCTTTGTGCAATACCCGTTACTCATGGGGGAAGGAATCAAGGAGCATCTAAACTCCTGTCATACTAACCTTCTGGCAACAACCTGTATGGGGAACGGAGAAGAGTTTGTATGTTGACGATCGTGTCAGTGCGGGGCCTACCCAAGGGGGCCGACCACGATCTCAAAGTTGGAGCGATAAACGTGCTTGGACAAACTTCATTCCAGCATTTTAATGTTTTAGAATTGGAAACTCTCCTAAAGAGGTTTCTTAATGGAGACGCCAATACATTTGCATCCCTCGACGGGGTGGGACATCCCACAATAGAAAACAAATGACCCTCTGACCGCGTCAAGGTTACCACAAGGAGGAGGATACTTGGTAAGGCGTGAAAGTCTATCACAGTTTGGGCATCGCGTCACCTTTGACGCTGAGCGGACAACTACTGCACCTTCACGAGTATATGAGGTGAAAATTGCATGAGATGGGAGATCCAGCTTTTCGTAAGCTCTCTCTCGCTAAAAGTCCATGTTGGGAATTCGATATCAGCAACACTGAATAGCATTCCCAGTAGTATATCATGTTAAAAATTAAGCCCTGTCTAGGTGTCTAGGTGTCTAGTTAAATCATTAATATTCAAACTGCCCATTACCATTACCATTAGTACAATAGCAACAATAGACTTTCCCAAACTTGCCCAATATTATTGAACACGGACTAGTTAACGGAACCGAACCATGTATGAAACTATGGAACACATCATTCACAAACTTCTATCGGTCGACTAGGCTTGCCCGATCTCTTTTAACCCTGATTGGTTTATGGAGAACTCTATGATATTTCCAAAATAAAAACGCGTTTTTCGTTGGTAGTGTCAATTTTGTTTTCCGCTCCGTTAGTCACTAATTATTCAAAACTAGTGATAAAAACTGTCCCATATTTGCATACAAACTTTACAGTAAAAGAGCCCATGGGGCACTCTTGAAACCACTGGCATTGAAATAACAACAGTAAGAGTTCGGAGGGACCAATTAAATGAATTACACGTTTCTTGAGAGACAAACATAAACTTTATTGCCTTTTATCAGTCTGTTGTTTCAGCGAATACAAAAACAATACAGAAAGAAATCTGAAATGAATAAAAATACATTTATTGACAACGAAAGCTCCAACAACTACGAAATGTTTTATAAATTGCTTTCCACCGCCACCACAACCACCACCACCGCCTCCACCACCACAATTCTATTGTTTTCCACTACCACCACCACAATTCTATTGTTTTCCACCGCCACCACCACCACATCAGCAGAAATAAAACCATTTCAGTAAATTTTAACCTTTTAGTCGAAGGACAAGAAGGACACAACACAGGACGAAAAGGACATTATAGGGACAAAAGGGACAAAACAAGGTCGTTCATGACAAAAGGAGGCAATCGGAACATTTGAGGTCTTTTTTCTTTTCAGGAGGTTCTCTCGCGCGTGGAGTCACGCGAGGGGCTACCGCGCGTCGAGTCAGATTTCAATCCATGAAGCCAGGTTTCAATCCAGTCAACTTACTTTTATTGACAAACTATGTACCATCTTTTGGTCAAAATTCTTTGGAAAAGCAAAAACAAAAACTATGCTGAAGAAGTCAAACTTTATTATATGGCTTTTTTAAAACCAATGAAAACGAAAAACCGCACTGCAAAGAAAGTTGTATTTTGACTTGTTCCTTCCGTCCAGAATAATAGGCGCACGGTGAATAAGACCGTAAAGACGGTGAATAAGACCGTGATTAAGACCGTGCATAAAACCGTGATTAAGACCGAGCATTTTTAGGCGCCTATTTTCCTTGAAATGACCGCGGGCGTTACAAAAATTCTTCTTCCCCCAGCGATTCTCGAAAGCTCAAGCGACGAAACTGAGAGCAAAACTTTTTCTTTCAATAACAGCTGTATTCCAGGAAGACAAAAATACCTAAACCTTTTAAAATTACGAATGACACGGAACATTATGATAATTACTTCTATTATTCTGGACGGAAGGAACAAGTCAAAATACAACTTTCTTTGCAGTGCGTTTTTCTTTTTCATTGCTATTTAAATAAAAAAACCGTATAATAAAGTTTGACTTCTTCAGCATAGTTTTTGTTTTTGCTTTTCCAAAGAATTTTGACCAAAAGATGGTACATAGTTTGTCAATAAAAATAAGTTGACTGGATTGAAACCTGGCTTCATGGATTAAAATCTGACTCGACGCGCAGTAGCCCCTCGCGTGACTCCACGCGCGAGAGAACCTCCTGAAAAGAAAAAAGACCTCAAATGTCCCGATTGTCTCCTTTTGTCATGAACGACCTTGTTTTGTCCCTTTTGTCCCTATAATGTCCTTTTCGTCCTGTGTTGTGTCCTTCTTGTCCTTCGAATAAAAGGTTAAAATTTACTGAAATGGTTTTATTTCTGCTGATGTGGTGGTGGTGGAAAACAATAGAATTGTGGTGGTGGTAGTGGAAAACAATAGAATTGTGGTGGTGGTGGAGGTGGTGATGGAGGAAGACAATAGAATTGTGGTGGTGGTGGTGATGGTGGTGGAAAACAATAGAATTGTGGTGGTGGTGGTGGTGGTGGTGATGGAGAAAAACAATAGAATTGTGGTGGTGGTGGTGAAAAACAATAGAATTGTGGTGGTGGTGGTGGTGGTGATGGTGGTGAAAAACAATAGAATTGTGGTGGTGGTGGTGGTGATGGTGGTGGAAAACAATAGAATTGTGGTGGTGGTAGTGGAAAACAATAGAATTGTGGTGGTGGTAGTGGAAAACAATAGAATTGTGGTGGTGGTAGTGGAAAACAATAGAATTGTGGTGGTGGTGGAGGTGGTGATGGAGGAAGACAATAGTGGTGGTGGTGGTGGTGATGGAGAAAAACAATAGAATTGTGGTGGTGGTGGTGGAAAACAATAGAATTGTGGTGGTGGTGGTGAAAAACAATAGAATTGTGGTGGTGGTGGTGGTGGTGATGGTGGTGAAAAACAATAGAATTGTGGTGGTGGTGGTGGTGATGGTGGTGGAAAACAATAGAATTGTGGTGGTGGTAGTGGAAAACAATAGAATTGTGGTGGTGGTAGTGGAAAACAATAGAATTGTGGTGGTGGTAGTGGAAAACAATAGAATTGTGGTGGTGGTGGAGGTGGTGATGGAGGAAGACAATAGTGGTGGTGGTGGTGGTGATGGAGAAAAACAATAGAATTGTGGTGGTGGTGGTGGAAAACAATAGAATTGTGGTGGTGGTGGTGGTGGTGATGGTGGTGAAAAACAATAGAAGTGTGGTGGTGGTGGTGATGGTGGTGGAAAACAATAGAATTGTGGTGGTGGTGATGGAGAAAAACAATAGAATTGTGGTGGTCGAGGAGGAAAACAATAGAATTGTGGTGGTGGTGGAGGTGGTGATGGAGGAAAACAATAGAATTGTGGTGGTGGTGGTGGTGGAAAACAATAGAATTGTGATGGTGGTGGAGGTGGTGATGGAGAAAAACAATAGAATTGTGGTGGTGGTGGAGGTGGTGATGGAGGAAAACAATAGAATTGTGGTGGTGGTGGTGGTGGAAAACAATAGAATCGTGGTGGTGGTGGTGGTGGTGGAAAACAATGGAATTGTGGTGGTGGAAAACAATAGAATTGTGGTGGTGGTGGCGGTGGTGGTGGTTGTGGTGGCGGTGGAAAGCAATTTATAAAACATTTCGTAGTTGTTGGAGCTTTCGTTGTCAATAAATGTATTTTTATTCATTTCAGATTTCTTTCTGTATTGTTTTTTGTATTCGCTGAAACAACAGACTGATAAAAGGCAATAAAGTTTATGTTTGTCTCTCAAGAAACGTGTAATTCATTTAATTGGTCCCTCCGAACTCTTACTGTTGTTATTTCAATGCCAGTGGTTTCAAGAGTACCCCATGGGCTCTTTTACTGTAAAGTTGGTATGCAAATATGGGGCAGTTTTTATCACTAGTTTTGAATAATTAGTGACTAACGGAGCGGAAAACAAAATTGACGCTACCAACGAAAAACGCGTTTTTATTTTGGAAATATCATAGAGTTTTTCATAAACCAATCAGGGTTAAAAGAGATCGGGCAAGCCTAGTCGACCGATAGAAGTTTGTGAATGATGTGTTCCATAGTTTCATACATGGTTCGGTTCCGTTAACCAGTCCGTGTTCACGAATAGTGGGCAAGTTTGGGCAAGTCTATTGTTGCTATTGTACTAATGGTAATGGTAATGGGCAGTTTGAATATTAATGATGTAACTAAACACCTAGACACCTAGACCAAAACAGGACTTAATTTTTAACATGATATACTACTATTCCCTTAGGGTGGAAGAGGACGCGGGATTTTTTCTGCATTGTACGCCGTCGTATTACAACCCTCATAGGTCATATATTGTTTGGTTGATAGCAGCTGAAGCCAAACTGCATGGCCAAGTAGGGCTCTCAGGTCCTCCCATGCGTCGACCTGTTCTCAGGTGGCACAGCAAGCAATCTTACTGTAAATGTATCAAAGAAGCGTTAGAGGGTTTTCCGGTTGAAGGAATCTTCCATACCCTTATTAGATAGAAGAGAAGCATTATATTGGATTAGGGCAGGAGAAAATTACAAGTAGTTTGTGATAAATCGAGTCCCCTAAATGTAACAACATCCACAAGAGAAATGGCGTCAATTTTCACAAGAGATAAACTTGCAGACGCATGAAAGCCGGAGTGGAACCGTATAATACGATAAGCGCTTTATAAATACGTATTTATTTTAATTATTATTTATTTAATTATAGTGGAGAACGTTGTCCATTACCAACATTTAGACAACAGCACCAGCCGAGATTCAAGCAGAATTAAGCAAGATTGATGGGAGGAATATTCGCCATAGCAGAGGTTCAAACAGACATCCTAGATGGCCTGCATTTAACCTATGGCGAACAATGAAGTTGTGTGTGTGGATTTATACACAACTTGCAGAGCGTCAACAAGGGCCCGCTCACAACCGACTAAGTAAAAAAAGATCGTTTTAGAAGCCCATGTGAACACACTTCATGGAGAAATAATAATTAATGGCAACGATACGTGATCAGTACTAATCCCGAGACTACGAGGCCTCGAAAAGTAAGTCAGAATGGTTTTGTACGAGCACCAAAGTGGCGCGCTACGCTCTAGTACTTCATAACTAGCTCGGTTGACACAGCAGTCAGGTCCGCCAGAACTATTCTGCTTTGTGACGTACCGGAAAATGAGCCAAGCCAGTTCCATTTTCATTGTTAGTATCGGGATGTTTGCGGTGAACTGTTGACCCAGTCCCAAACGCTTCTTATCCTTCTGCTCGCGAACCTAGCTTGCGAACCATAGAAAATTTTTTTCGACAACGGACCGGCAGCACAGGCAAGTCTAAGAGGGCAAACGGGTTGGATCAGTGAACAATAAGCAAAAAATTTTGCACGATGTTTGCGCATTTACTTTATCGAGTCTCTGACAGAATTATGATGTGACGAACATGTTGATGAACATTTGTTTTCTTCTCCTCTGACGTTTGCTCCTGATGTTTGTGCTTCGGTTTACACATATTTACGCGCCATCAACACGTATCGGAATATGTTTGAATACGGAGATTTTTTCTCCAATTTCGCCATTCGTCCACACCTAAACGGCGTTTTTGGGTACCAAAATGGGAGTTTTTTTGAAAACGGCCTCCAGAGTGGACATTTTTGAAAACGCCGGCTTATCGTATTCGTGTGGATGGACAAAAACGGAGGTTCTCGAGTACGATGATGTCATAAATCGAGTCCAGTCTTTCCCGGTCTGCCTTGCGTACGCTCTGAAAAAGGAGCTACTGAATTTCCGTCGTTTCTAGCGTTTCGCGTAGACGGGTGATTACGATTCGAATACGCTACATGTGGATACGTACCTTTTCGAAAACGGAGACACAAAATCTCCGTATTTGGAAATTTCCGGATACGTGTGGGCGGGGCCTTCCATGGACTGTTTAACTAAGGATGAGAAAGTTGCAATGTTTTTCGTCCCCTCATTGTCGAGCCAAGCAGTGTTTAGCGCTCTGATTCATTACAGCCTGAACACGGCTTTCGAATGTTACACCGAGATGACGTCAGTTTCTCGTTATTTAGTCTGGGAATTGCTAGAATTTGCAGATTGTGAGTATGACACCCTCTTTCTCCAATACTTTCAAAGACATTACAGTAAAAATTGGTGGTCCATTGAAGGAACGCTCTAAAGGAAGTCTTCCTAGTTCCACCAAAAGGGTGGAAAACTACAGCCAATACCTTACATCAAAAAGTTGTGAATAGTATTAAGGCAGTGCCAAATTAAAAACAAAGTTTATAGTTTTATTTTTTTAGCTATAAACTTTGTTTTTAATTTGGCACTGCTTTATTACTATTTACAACTTTTTACTGTTTACTGTGCCACGCAGCAACTGAACCGTTTGGTTTACGGATATTTATTTCAATACCTTACATCCTCTATTATGGACCAACCGATTACTCAAGAATCAAAACCAAGAACTCCGTACAAGCGATCACACACGATAAATATCGTTAAAAAGCTATGACGATTAAGCCTGTCAAATTGCGGCTCCTAGGGAAACATTAAGTGCAATAAAAATGTATCATGTCACACCAAATTGAAGTCCGCAGGGTTAATATTAGGATAACATGCAACTCTGAATGGTTTAGGATTTGAAATTATAAATAGTCACTGTTGTCTTAAGGATGCGCGGAAACTTTCTGCCCATAGGGTTGAAAGCTCTTTACTTCCAGTAGAAGAAGGAAATTGCTCAGTTAAAATCGCTGCGGCCATACAATGAATGTAGCATACATATCACTCACCCTTTGTCAAGCTAATAATTTATTCATACCTTCTTAAATGCTTTATTCTTTCTCGATGTTGATCCTCCCACGCATGAATTTTAATTGCACGTATCCCAGCGATCACTTGGTTCATCAAGGACAGGCGCTTGTCGGAAGCCTTGGCTGTGTGCACGCGCAATACAGCACCAATATAGGACAGTCCAGCGAAATATGGCACAAGAAAACAAACGAAAATAACTCCCATTAGACATTGCCAGCCAATAAAACAGACGAGCAAAATTGCTATCACAAAAGTCTCAAAAACCGCTGCTACCCCAAAGAAAAACCACTTGACAAGTTCATCCTCGAATCGCTGAACATCGTTTGTTACTAAGTCGATCACATGGCCTGCTGTTAACTTGAGCAGTACATCCCTCCTAAGAAGAAGCGTCTGAAAATAGAAAACGACGTGATAAGGGTTGATGTGAATGGGGATATTAATGACAAAGGGAAGGTATTGAAATTTAATGGCAGTGAAATGACTCGTTAAGAAGGCAAATGATTCGTGCAGTCAGGGATGGATCATTCTATTTAAAGAGGAAGAGTGTTAATGTTATCGTTTTAATCTATTTATTAATCTTGGTTTATCAAAGGGACACCGTCATGGGTTGACGTGCGCAGTAGTAATCACGCGCAGAGATTTTCACATTAAATACGACTTTTTTAAGCTTATAGAAAACATGGCCGCCTTCAATCTTTGGCACGGCTTTTAGTCAACCATACCTTTCGAGCCACAACGCCGATTGAACATTCTTGACCGTTACTGCCTCACTAACAAAGAGGTCTGGGGAATTTCTTTCACCAGTTTTCAATATTATTTTTAAAATTGTGACGCTATGACGGGTTTTAAAATTCTCCAACGAACGTTTAGCAAAGTTTTTTTCGTACATGTTCAACCACCACCTTACTGAGAAAAGAAAATGATCGGCTTCCGGAGCCGAGAATGGTAGGCTGCTTTTTACCATGGTAAACTTTTTTAAGACTTGTTTTAAGCTTCTTACTGCTTACCTTGCGGTAAACTAATCCCTTTAGGGCGCTGCTCATTCTGTTACCCACCAGTTCGCTTCTGAATGCATTATGGTTTGCGCTTAGGCTGCGGATCAAAGAATTGATGAACATCGATAATGCACATCCATAGAGAAGATAGTTATGATGTGATTCATCAGACAAGAGAGACGTCATGAAATATCCGAGAAGCAGTGGTTCAAGAATACGACAACATGAATTCACGAGTAGGGTTGAGATCAAGAACATAAGATCTTTCACAGAGAACATTCTCGCGACGCTTTTCCAAAGCTTGGGTTTTTTACCATTCACTTTGTAATCTTTGACTTCTCTATCCCATTTAAGTTGAAGCTGTTCAGTCACAAAGGCGGTGGTGTCGTTTTCAGAGAGAGGTAAAAAGTCATCTTTGGTGAGAACTCGTTCATTGCCCGTCTTGAACACATTGTTCATCCACTGCATGAAAAGAAAAGACACCAAACTGATGTTTTCCGTATCTGCATCGTCATTGATCTTCTTGTATCCGTTTCTTGCCATGTCTTCAGTTCTAAGATCTGGTGAGAAAAACTATCA
>JAEMWC010000023.1:2157500-2270000 GCA_016490735.1 Pachyseris speciosa
CCCGTGACCTCGCGATTACCGGTGCGATGCTCTAACCAACTGAGCTATGAAGCCACTGACGTTGGAAGCAGGTCAATTGTGGGTTCATATGTTCCCGTGAAAGAAATAAGTGTGAATGATATATGAAATGAATCATATATGAACTGCGGAAATGAAATCAAATGAAGAATGATCCTCGCAGTTGTGAACACAATTTATGCAATTGCGAAAAGAAGCCTGAAAAAAAAAAATTCAGGACTTCGTTGAAGTCCTGAATTTTTTTTCAGGCTTCTTTTCTCGATTGCATAAATTGTGTTCACAACTGCGAGGATCATTCTTCATTTGAAATGCCCAATCATTGGTGAACAACTTACAAATTTTTATCACCCAATAGGTTACCATAGAAGCGCTATAACCTGTTCAAATACCCCTGTTCAAAATAACTAAAAAACGCACAGGGTGAGGGTGATTATTTTAAACCTTTGCAAAAAGTTGTATTTAGGGTCTTTTTCATAGCTTAAGGTGTTGCTATGGTAACTTATTATGGGAAAAATGTTTGATACCCTCATTTCTTTGATACCAATATAAAGGTAATAATGTATGAATATTAGTAGCAATGATCCATCAAAATAGAAATACTGGAAAAAGGTGTGAGCCACCTAAAGCGGATTAATTTTAGAGAAATATATGAGCCTTCTGTCGGGACAGAGAGTACTGTCCGTTATACACGGGTTGTCCGTAGACCGGGATTCTGATTGTACTCCATCTTTCGTTGAACGTGGAACGTCAACTTTCCTACTCTTCTTCTCTTCTCGTCGTCAACTTACCCATCTCTATGAGATCGTTTTTGAAAACCATATTTTATGTGAAAAAGTTATCCCAATAAAGATTATTATTACCGGTATTATGAATGAGGCTAGTTTGCCACGTATCCTCTTCAGGAGCTTGCTCGGTTGTTCTTTATTGGTTGGCGCCGGGTATTACCGCTTTGACATACATCTTCGATGAGGTGTGAAAACTGTGCAAATCTTTGGAGGCCAAAAACTCGGGCTTTATTTTTGCGCCGGTGTATTCCCTCCAGTCGAACAAATTAAGCTCAATCTAAATTTATTGGATTTTAACGAAATTTGGCGAACATGTTCCTCACACGTTACCGCACCAAACCGTATGAGGCTTTTACAATATTCGAAATATTTCCCGTGGCGTCCAAGTGCGTGACACACTTGGAAAAATATTATATTGGCCAACTTTACAATGGATTTTCTCTGGAACCAATCGGAATATCGAAAATACCTCACACACTTTGTTCCCCTATTATCTTCTGAGAGATACAGTCCAGCTTGTTTGGATGTCCGCAGTAACGCAAGGGCTATTAATTCGGTTGTGCAAGCATTGTTAGTTTTCCGTCTGAACGCTACCACTTGCCTACCAAAACAAAATGTGTAAAGTTAGAGATAAATTGTTCAGATTCTAAGATTTCCAGTGATGTATAGTTTCCTGGGGTTTCTTCAAAAACAACGCGCACAGGAGCGATTTTCCGAATGACAACCCTGAAGGTTTACAGTAACCTTAAGTTTTCAAACTCACAGTGATGATTATGATAAACCCAAGAAACGCTTGAGCAGGCGTCAATTGCTAGCCTGCGAAGCAGTCGATTCCTTGCCAAACACTGCGCGGGCAGATCGAGCCAGTAAGCGGGCGAACGAGCGTGACACTAGGGTGAGCAAAAAGATGGAAAAAAGCGGGGAGGGGGTGGGGGAAGAAGGAATTGCCTGCAGTCAATCCCACACATTTTACCAAACGCCGTTCGCTTCGTTCGCCCACGAACGGGTAGAAATGATGCATTTTGATTGGTTAGTAGCCTGTCAGTCAAGAAGTAAATCAGAAATTTGACAGTTCATGCATCCGACATCGGAAACACGACGAACTGAGTAATCTTTCAAATTTTCTGTTCAGGAAACGTTGAATGATCTTTCCCAAAACGGTAAACATATTCGGCTGAAACCGGAGCCTGAGGCCTGCAATTTTACCGGTTGGCTTTGGTAAAAGCGCCATCTATCAGATACTTGCGAGAGTGAAGGAGAAAATTTCTAAAGAATCTGTCCGTGTTCTCGCGATCTTCAGAGCTTGATTGAAGATCAAATAATGTAGGCGAAATCCATGGACTTGACCGCGAATTCGTTGCCACAAGCTTCCCTTGTAGATGTAGGAGCGGGGAAATTTCAGTTGCTAACTCGTCCGCAGAAAATGTACTGGAGAAAGAGTTTGAGTGTTGGTTATTTCACCATTATTCGCTGTCGCTAAACGGTACTCGCTTCGCTAAATTCCATTTTGTTGTCGTTAATATACATCCACTATCGCTAAAAGCCATCATTTCCTACCGCTAAATAATCCATTTGCTGTCGCTAAAGACTCCTTCGCTATCGCTAGATGCTCTCCTTTCAGTGTCCTTTGCCAACGCCATAACTTCCATTCGCTGTCGCAATAAATACTCCTTCGCTATCGCTCGCAAAAACTCATTTGCTATCGCTA
Organism: Pachyseris speciosa; assembly: GCA_016490735.1. Lineage (NCBI taxonomy): Eukaryota > Metazoa > Cnidaria > Anthozoa > Scleractinia > Pachyseridae > Pachyseris > Pachyseris speciosa. Next base: position 2,160,012 of record JAEMWC010000023.1, read on the forward strand.
AACTCCATTCGCTTTCGCTGATACTCCTTTGCTATCGCTAAAAGCCATTCACTATTGCTAAAACTCATTTGCTGTCGCTAGAAATACTCATTCGCCATCGCAAAAAAATTCATGCAGTATTTGCTTGCCGGTTGTGAAAAAGATTTACCTGAGGTTAATTATGATTGGTTCTAATTTGACAGTTGGTGTCCCAAGGGAGAGCGGCATTTATCTGGGCGTTCGGTAAAATGTGTGGGACTGACTGCAGGTAGGGTTAGATACATTATGCTCAAAAATTTGAGCATTATGCTTTTGAGCGTCACCCTCAAAACAGCAGCATTATGCCTAAAATTAAGCTCGAGAAGTAGCATTATGCTCGACTGATCTCGGTTATATTTGATGCCTTTTTCCATCCCTTCACTGCCTTCAGACAAAAAAAATACCTTCATAAGTCAGAAACACAACATTTCATTGCATCAATTACAACTTTACAAGCAATAAACAACAAATAATGCTCAAAAGCACTCAAAATGTCTTATTTCAATCAACTTTCCATCTTTAGGATACAACTGGTAAGCCTTAGCAGCCTGGCATAATGATGCAACCAGGCCTTGAAAGTAGCAACCAAGCCTTTGAATATGTTAAATCCTTACTAAAAGCACTTCAAAGTGAAAATTTTGCATTACAGTTATAGAAATATTAATTTTTCTTCTTATTGTTATTCTCTTTAGTCTTTATGCTGAAAAAAAGAAAAGCCCATTATGCCAGCATTATGCTCGATGCTCCGACTATAGCATTATGCCCAAAATTATGCCGGCATAATGTATCTGACCCTCACTGCAGGCGATTCCTTCGCCGCCCCCCCCCGCTTTTTCCCAATTGTTTTGCTCACCGCAGTGTCACGCTCGTTCGCCCGCTTGCTTGCTCGATCTCCCCGCGCAGCGTTTGGCAAGGAATCGACTGCTTCGCAGGCTATCAATTGCTGATTACCTATACTGGACCAACTAATGAATACATCAACGAACATTTGTCATCTTAGAGCGGTTTTCAATTGAGTGTCGTAAAACAATAACCAAAGCAATTACTCCAGCAATTCACAACTAAAGTAAGCCATGCAATGAGCCAATCAGAATACGAAGCAATTACATGTGGCCGGCGCAAAGCGCGCGAAAATACGTGTGCAAGTCGCGATTGGTTTTGGTTTGCTTCTCATTAGTTGAGATAGTGGCGCGAGTTTCCCTGGCCAATCAAGGAGCGAAGCAAGGCAAAACCAAAGCAAAACCATAATTACTTTCGACACTCAATAGAAAACCGCTCTAAAAAAATTAATTTGCTGCCGTGGCCTTTCTTGGGCAGATAGTGACTGCTTATACAGTGTCTTAAAAATACCAGTGCGCTCACCGAGTTTGTTTTTATTTTCCGAAATTCTGTACGATATAATAGTTCAAGATAAAATTTTGTTGACATGGTATTTTTTTTCTGGCATTTTTGCATTTCTGTCATGCGCAAGCTTCAACTGGTATTTACTTGTCGAATTTTGGCATATAGCAGTCCACACACCACGGGCCGCGGCCAGCCAGTATTAGGCCACTCTGATCGATAAAGATGGCGGCTATGAGCGATTCTGTAGACACTTTGCGTTTATCTGATGAGGATTGTACTGTTCCTCCCGCCGGATTGGTGAGTTCAATATACCGCTTAACATTTTGCGGGTAAAAGCCTTAATTTCTCATCAGTTAAGGTGTTCTTCATACCTCAACATCCGGCGCTGTATAAAACCGTATTTATTCGAATAAGCGCCCAACCTCGAATAAGCGCCCACCTCGAATAAGCTCCCATCCTAAAGGTAGAAAAAGTTAATAAGCGCCCAGCCTCGAATAAGTGCCCATCCCCACCCTAGCCCTCTCCCCACTCAGACCCCCCTGCCCCGCCCCCCCTCCCAAAAAAAAGGACACTGAAGAGCACGAAAGTAGTATTTATTATTTACTCAGTGGCTTACAATCTCTAGATTCATTGTCTACGAGGATTGAATAAGTCTTCTTCTAATTTACAGAAACTTTGCTTGGTTACATCTTCGCGTTTTGTTATTATCATTTATTGTTTTGTTGGAAAATAAACATACTACACTTTCTGAAAGTAAAATGTGAAAATTTAATAAGCGCTCAGCCTCGAATAAGCGCCCACAGCGCCCAGGGCGGTTAATCGAATAAAAACGTCATACGAAACTGATTTTGTTTATTTACAATACAGCTTATACGTCGTTGTTAATTTATATCCCACTATTTTACATCATTGTTGTTTTACAGCACCTTTCTTTAAATAACAAAACTTCGTCTGCTCATAGCGTCTCTGAGTCACTATCTGACAGTAGAAAATGGTAGGATCCAAGGGAGTGTTCCCTCTCTAGATTCATTTACGGAGCAATAACTGATAACAATGAGCTTAACAATAACGGGAAATCCTGCTGTTTATTACTCGGGCTGCGCGCGTCTCGCGCGTCGCCCGGGTCTAAGATTACCGACGGTTCTTGTTTTTCGTCGTCGAGTATCATCCACAAAGGGTACTTCCGGCGTTTCTGCGCAAGCGCTAACTATTTTTAACAGAGTGATGCCTGTTGTCACGTATCGGAAAATGTCGATTCACCTTGTGTCTTTTGAAGTCTGAACAAACAATATGTTAAGAGAAGTGTCTATGCGAATGATTGCAAGTTCAACGGCGAGAAGAAAGCTTTTAACATGAGTAAACTTAACTCCAGATGGACTGCCGTGTTTCCTCGTGTCTGCTTCAGTAGACTGCGAGTAGTCTCTAATTTTGGCGATGGATTGTGGGGCGGGCGAAAGACACGTGCGCGCGCGAAGTTGCGAGGAGACGCGACGCGAGGGGAGCGCCAAAAATTAGAGACTACAGACAAAGGGAGTTTGACCTTTCACGGCCGAGTGATTCGGAAGTATAAATCTCATATCAACAGCAAGAATGATACTTGTTGTCACGTATCGGAAAACGTCGATTCACCTTGTGTCTTTGAAGTCTGAACAACTAATATGTTAAGAGAAGTGTCTATACGAATGTTTGCAAGTTCAACAGCGAGAAGAAAACTTTTAACATGACCAAAATTTAACTCCAGATGGACTGCCGTGTTCCCCGTATCCGCTCCTTTGAGATGTACATTTTGTTGAATAACTCAAGTACGGGATATCACACACCCCTGAGACTTTGACAGGTAGTTAATTTACTATTTTCCCACAATATCTCAATTTCTGGACTTTATGAATGATAAGCGATTAGTTTTTACAAATGTACTAGCGGCTTGAAACTGGCCAGAAACGTTCCTTTCTTGTGTTTCAAATGACCCTGGATTGACGTATTTGTAAACAGTTTCACTCTGCTAATTAATTTTCTACTCACATTTCACCGAGACTCCATTCACATTTATGCAAAAAAATCCTACATCGTTCGATAAGCGTTTCCTTTCTCAAACAATTATCCATCGAAGCGAAAACAAGTGTGCTTAGTTTTTTTTTGGAATCAATACACTATTTTTATCACCTTGCATAATGATAAACCTCTGTGGCCTAAAGGTCATTGTTCCTGCCTGTGAGGCAGCTAAACCGGGTTCGATGTCCTTTAGTGGTATATATCACGGGCTTTATTTTTTCTGTTTCTCTTTTTCTTGTTCTTTTAGAAATATTTTTTACAAGTGTTATAATTATTGTTCTCAATGGTTGAGCTGTATTTTAGAGGAATATATGTTGATAGGGGTCTAAAGAAATAGACTCCAACACAAGCTAAACAAAATGCGTCCGATGTAAGAAAGACAGACTTCCAGTTAGGGATACAATACTGTTTTTTTTGCAAGCCCGAGTTTAGGCTAATTGTAGCCTCTTGTTCCTCTAGATATGTATCCCGGATATGTATGTTGAGTGTATTGAAGCAAATTCGCATAAAATAAATTTGGGCGCACATTGTTTCCGAAAATTTCGCGTTAATTTGATGTATGTAAACCTAACTTTGGAAAATTCACGTTAATTTTGTGTGATGTCAATTTTCTACGCGTTGACTGACGTGCATCGTTAATTTCCTATAATAAGGTAAAACTGAAATGTTAATTGAATGCTGACATAATAAAAAAAGGTTATCCTTTTCCGTCTCAGTAAATACAACCACACAAGGTCTTTCCATTTTTTTCTCACCCGCAGTGTATTTCCTGCGGTGATTATTCACTGATTCTGTCTTGCGACATCCATATTTTCTGCATGATCGGGTATGATCAAGGGCTTTCTTTAATTAATTTTCTTGTTTCAAAGATTTGGTTTCATTAAAGATAACATAACATAACATAACATAACACGAAATGCTCAGTTTTATACGTTCAGTCACGAATGGATTCATGTAGGTATCGAACAATCATTCTAGGAAATCGAATACAAGATGTGTAATGTAACGTTTATCTCTGATCATGTGTCATTGCAATTATTCACCATGCGCGTCTTATTTACAAACAGTGAGGAGTAGTAAATGCCAAAACAAGCTACCGAAGACAACTTGACCGTTCATCTAGTTTTTGCAAGGGGAAGGAAATCAAGATTTTCTTCACAAATGTAGAATAAAAACTGTGAATAACGTTGTCCACTAGAGATAAATATAAGGACAATATCATTGTCACAAAAATGATGGTAGGCAACTCGGCAAAACCTTTTATGTATGCCTCGCTGGCCACTGTTAGATAGCGTGAAATACATTGATGGTTAGACTTGCCACAAGTCGACCTCATGAACTTCAGGGTAAAACATATGTTAGGCCGCGAAGCAGAATAGAATGAAAATCTTACTCAATCCAGCATAGTTTCAGGGAAGCGTTTACTGGTATTTAAAGACGTTTGCTAAAACAAGTAAACTAGCTTCAAGTTGCCAACTGTAATCAACTGCGTGTTAAGAGCGGCTCGTGGTTAGTGAACTGTGCTCACTTTCATACTTCATCAATCTAAAGGTATCTGAGAGACAACGAGAGAGCGTGTTTTGTCATGAATATGTGACGAGAAAGTCATCTTTTACTGGATCAAACCACCAGCCCTGATTAAATATATGGTCAGGAACCGATCTTCATTCAATCATATTTGGTCTACCAACTATGAGTCAATTTTCAGAGGAATTCACTTTGAATTGACAATTGTGTTGGGATTGATGTTTGCGAGCCTGTGATTATTTATGCTGTAAAAATGAGTTCTAAGGAAGTTAATGTGACTTAACTGGTTGAAATTCGTTTTGCAATGTGACATCCTCTTTCTAATAATTGTTGGAATACCTGGCTAACTGAGGCCCGGTTTAAACGTCTCATTTTACATGCGCCAAATCTAATTGCCGAATTAAGTGCATGTAAAATGCGAAGTTTAAATCAATTAAATTCGGCAGATTTGTATTAAATGCGAGTTCAGTCGAATCTTCGACTGATCCAGTCGAATGTGCGACTGAAGTTCCACAGTTGATTTAAACACGCCGTATTTTACACGTGCCGAATCTAATTCATAAATTATGTTTAATTATATTTTACCCATAGCACCACAGTTTTATGCTACATGACATGAGCAAAGAAAACTGGCGGGAAGGAATCGCGGGTGTAAGAAAGCAATATGGCGGCTGTCGAGGATAGTATGTGTGGTTCGTGGTGCTTCTCTCCAACAAAGAATACAACTTTGACGTGCGGAATTCTTTTGTATAATTAAAAGGTGCTCTGTTTTTGAAGAAGACGAGGAAACACCGGTTTGGAAGGCAGGACGAAGTGTAGCTCGTTGCGAAGCTTGTTTTCCGGAGAAGATGGAGAACTGAAGTCAATGAACGAGAATTTGATTAGAAAAGTGAAACGAATATCAGCGTCTGGTAATGAAGCTGTCACTCGCACTCGGCAATAAAATTCGGCACAATTAAATGCGACGTTTAAATCAAATGCCGAACTTTTCTAATTCAAGTCGACTTAAATTAGTATTAGATTCGGCGCTTGTACAATGCGACGTTTAAACCTGGCCTGAGAAGCAAATGCAGGGCTGAGTGCTTTGACGGGCAGCAGCGAAATCTCCGCGGAAAAATGAATGCTTTGCGGCTTATTTCAGTTACGCTTGCAGATTTCAATTGCTATTTAAAGGGCAAGCCGACTCAAAATGTGAGTCACAAATGCAAAGAAATTCAAACCTTACCTTGTTAACATTGAGACAAGGATGACGAAACGTTGTTAAACGATCTTTAGATCATTAAATAAACCTTCACAGGTAGGCGACTACCCCTATTTGCATGTGAAACAATTATGATTGTTATGAGAAAATAATCGGAATGATTGTCCATCTGGGCGGCTACGGCGCCCATCCTCCAGAGTTCATCCAATCGTGGCAGTTTATTAGATTTTATTGAACATGTTATATCGGAGACTGTCCCTTAACCACATTAACCCTTACTGACGAGCTTGGGAAAACATGTTTAGTTTGCACGGTTTACATTTGTATGCATGACCATTTGTTTGTTGTTTTCTGTTTTGAGACTATGGTTTCTTTCTCTACGCGGGATCTTCGCAGCCTCGCCACAAAACATACTTTCTGCATGAGCAGGCGTGATAAATAACTTCTGATCGGTTTTGATTTTGTTTTTTCAAAAAATTGGTTAGTAAGTCAATAAAGCATGAGAAAATTTAAAAATTGGCCTTGCGAATTGACATACTGAGCCAGCGTGAAAACGCAGTCGAAAAAGAGGGTTGGTTGATGTTAAGAAACAATTGGCCATATTGATTATAATACTTGGGCTGCTGTTTTACTTGACTGACCTTGCGACCTAACACCACGATGAAGTTTGATTATTATTTGTCCTTGGTTAATTGTTCTTGTGCACTCTGCATAAGATGACACGGGTTTTTTTTTTTAATCTTCGGATTGAAATACAAAGAAAAACTCACGAGACAAAAATTTTGCTCAAATTTCACCTACAAATTGGCAAGTGAATTGAGTGTAGGCAATATTGATTATACTTGGGTTTGCTGTTTACTTGACTGACGATTGTTATGTAGCAAAATGTGCAGCCATGGTCAAATTCGATTGTTCTTGGATAATTGTCGATGTCCACTGCTAAACATTGTACTTTTTTACCCTCGGATTGAAATAAAAACTCAAAAAATTATATATTGTGATATTTTTGTTCTCAAATTCTGGTTCAGTTTCCACAGGCAGCCCGAGCTGTGACACTCGAGGTAGGTAACCTGTTAAACGGAACCTCCACTCTTGCAGCAAATTCACGCTTAATTGTTGGAAATAATTACTAGCTTCCAAATTTTGTTTTGAAACTTGGATTTAACATTTAACTGTACAAGAAAATCGTTATCATAGTCGCCTGTTTTCGCTTTCAAATTTCCCGGGAGCGGCCATTTTGGATTTGATGACGTGTAATTATTGCAGCTATTATCAGGAAGCAAATGAAGCTGAAAATCCTGTGTGTTGAAGAATCGTCATCAAATTTAAAATGTCTGCGCCCGGGAAATTTAAAAGCGAAAACAGGCGATGATGATATCCATTTCTTGTACACTTAAATGTTATATCCACGTTTTAAAACAAAACAGTTTGAAATCCAGTAATTATTGGCTACAATTTGTAGCGTCAATTTGTTGAAAGAGTGGAGGTAGCCTGTTAAGTTGATTTAAAGCCGATCCGAGAAACAACGATGGCCGCGGTAAACGGGAGTGATTTTAGAAACGCCTGAAATCATTAAGTTTAATTGACAAGAACAATCAGTGTTCCGTGCGTAAGGTATTATAGTACAATTGTTTGTCGCATGTTTAGAAATATGCTGAGAAACAATGTTGAAAACAAGAGTGTATGATAGCAAATTGTTTGTTCTTTTTCTTAGCGTAAACTCCATTGCTGCCAATTTCAATCAATCATTCAATCAATCAACCAACCAATTAATCAATTTTCAATCAGTCAGTCATTCTGTCAGTCAATCGATCAATCAGCCTGACCAGTCCTCATTTACCCATCAGTGTTTTGCCATTTACAAACGATTACGGACTTATCGGGGTGAGCCCTGCTGCAATTATTAGATGTCATCATTGTTGATATCGCTGCATATCTATGTTCAATTATTAGATCTCATCATCGTTGATATCGCTGTATATCTATGTTCATATTCGTACTCGGATAGTTCGCCCACACGAGATCCAATGTTACAGGAACACGAGAAGGGAGTAGGGTGTGTGTGTATGGGGTGGGGAGGGAGCGGGGGGGAGGGTGCTATAGAGACCCTCGTGGGAAAATCTTTGAATTTTTTATGGGAGTCTACGTGGTTAGGAAAGAAGGAACCCCTACCCTATACCTGTATTCCATACCATACTCACCGGCGTTTTTCATCCCTATTCTAGACAAGACAGCAAAACCCGTCTATTCCCCTAGACTAAAGTCCACTGATACAATACAATCCAATCCCCTATTTATTAACTGCTTGAAATCCATGCTCTTTACAGTGTCGGCAGCAAGCAGAACCGGTACTCATCACCGGGCGGGAGCATTTACGATGCGGGCACAACTGTTGATACTTTTAAAGTCGTTCAAGATAAAATTTTGCTGATATGATATTTGTTTAATGGTATTTTGCATTTCTGCCGTGCGCCAGCTTCAACTGGTATTTGCTTGTCGAATTTTAGCATTTTACAGCCCACACACCACGAGCGGCCAGCGATATTAGAGGGGAGTGAATAGGGGTCAGCAAATCCGTCGATCCGTGCTAACTTTTCGCAAAATCCGCCAATCCGCAGATATTTTTACAAAAATCCGAATCCGCAGCGACAAGAAAGCCAACTAGGAACGTCGCGAAGTGTTACACGCAAGCGCGAGACGCGAAACAAAGAAAGGAAAGACATCCTCGCGCTTGCGCGCGTCCCCATCGCTTTAAGATTAAAATGTTTGCTGTTGACATTTGAAAGCTGATGTCATTAGAACAGCGTGCATTTTTGTATTTGGGTTACGTTTTAGGTCTTTTCAAATCAATCAGAGGACAGGTTCCTACAGGTCTTTGAAACGTCAAGTTACCATGTTTAAAAGAGTGTAGCGAGTTCTAAGGTTTAATCCCCACCATGACCACTGTTTTGTAATCATTAAAGAAATCTAATCTTAAGACAACAGAAGCCTCGTAGTATAAAACATAACAATCCGTTTTAACCTCATATGCTCGCGTAGTTTCACTACGCTTCTCGAATTGCTGGAATCGAAGCATCACCGAAAATTGTTTTTATGAAGGAAGTCATCGCCTTTGGCACCTTCTCGGTAAAAAAAAATGCAACGCGATCGATGGTCTTTGTCTCAATGACCTGACCCTCCATGTTGACCATGCCTATGGTACACGTGGTGGTCCTGGTGAGGACAATGGCTTTTTGTCTGGCCAGAAACCGAGATCCTGGGGTCCTAGAGTTTTCTGAAGTCCTATTACACAGTAGGTCAAAGATGTGTTAGCCCTTTAACTACCAAGAATTTTGCCGAAAAACACCTTTTGAAGCTCGTCGAGCCATTTTCTGGCCAGAATCTAGCCTAAAAGAACCAAAACTGCCCAAAACTCTGTTCGCTGGTGGAGCTCCCCGCGCCCTTCTGCCCCTGATGATATTAGTTAAGTTGTAAAGTTGTCCATGAGCATCAAATCTGATGACGTCACAAGCGGTACAAGGGACGTGGTTGTCAATGGTACTGGCGGAGTTTGGCACTCTTATGGGCAAATTGGGTTGTTTTATGCTCAAAGGCGGATTTTTTTTTTTTTTTCAGAAAATTATGTCCTTTTCTTAATCTAGTCCAGTTCTAAGGTCAGGCGGAAAGACATTGAAACAGAGCGCCAAGTTAAGTTCCGCGATCCGCACTTCAAAACAAACAAAATCCACAATCCACGCTGAAATATTGAAGAAATCCGTGATCCGCTGAGCGTTCAAAATCCGCCAATCAGCAAAACACATCCTCAAAATCCGAAATCCGAGTAGTATTTTTTAGCCAAATCCGCCGATCCGCGAACCTATTCACCCCCCTCATATTACTGACGCCACTGTGATCGATAAAGATGCGGCTGTGAGCGAATCGAGAGACACTTTGTGTTTATTTGATGTGAGTGGCACTGTTATTCCCTCGGGAGGGGCCGGGGTTACTCCCGCCAGATTGATGAGTTCAATATACTGCTTAAAAAATCAGTCCTCAGTTGCTCGTCAGATTAGACGTTGTTCACACCTCAACACCCGCTGTGAGATAAAGCTGAAAGGATAATTGAATGCTGAAATGATAAAAAAAAAGTACCCCTTTTCCATGAGAGTAAATACAACTACACTAGGTTTTTCCATTTTTTCTGACTCGCAGTGTATTAACTGCGATGATTATTCACTGATTCTGTCTTGCGACATAACACAAAGTGCTCAGTTTTATACGTTCAGTCACGAACGCATTCATGTAGGAATCGAACAATCATTCAAGGAAATCGAATGGAAGATGTGTAATGTAACGTTTATCTCTGATCATCTGTCATTGCAAAATTATTCAAAAATCAACGCCCAAACAAGCTACCGAAGACAACTTGACCGTTATCTAGTTTTTGCAATTAGGGGATATAGAATAGAAAATCGAAAACCTGTGAAGAATATTGTCCACTATACAATACTAAACTGAAGGACAATTGTCACAAACTTGATGGTAGGCAACTTGGTTATGTATGCCTCACTGGCTGTTTTAAAAATAGCTTGCAATACCATTGATGGTTTTCGTTGTTAGATTTGGAAATTGGAAAATCTTACTTAATCCAGCATAGTTTCAGGGAAGCCTTTACTGGCATTTAAAGAAGTTCGCTAAAACAAGTAAACAAGGTTCAAGTTGCCAACTATGACAACTGTAAATCCATTGCGTGTTAAGAGCGGCTCGTGGTTAGTGAACTGCGCTCACTTTCATACTTCATCAATCTAAAGGTATTTGAGAGACAACGAGAGAGCGTGTTTTGACATGAATATGTGACGAGAAAAATACCTTTTACTGGATCAAACCACCAACCCTGATTAAATATTTATAGACTGCTTGCAGTCGTGTTTTCTCTCGAATTTCTCTCTTGAACTCTCGTGCTCAACGAAAAAAAAATGGGATTGGAGGACGCAAGCTTCAATGCATTGCGAGACGCCATCGTGACACTTGGATTCCTTGCTATCCGGGCTACGTGGTGTGGCAACGCGTGGATCGGATGGCAAGAGAGTCCAAGGTACGGAACTTGGTATCGTGAACGGGTTCATTGTGTAATTTATTGGCGCTCGCATTGAAGCTGGCGTCATTTAAATCTGCTACACCATGCCGATGAGTCCCAATAAGGACGAAACAGCTGTCCATGGTTGCAGCCCTACTTTATCGAGTCTCGGTCATGTTGGTGTCTCGCAAAGTCAATTATTTTCACGTAGTATCAGCCTTGCTTGTTAACGTGTATATTCGGTTGAACAAAACTCAATTTTTAAACAATTTAATTTATGCGTTTATTCTACACCCTGTAGTAAGCAAAGATAATTACTCGCTAAAAAATAATTTTAGAAAGTGAATGGAAAAGGTCAATCACCAAACCTTGACAAAAAGCTAACCATTTAAAATCAGTGCTTAGGCCTAATCACTGCAGATCAGTGATATTCTGTGCAAGACTATTAAATATTTAGTTATACAACTTCCCGTCGTCTTGTTCTTCAGTGGTCTAGTGGTTAAAGTAGCCGTTCCTAGTAGCGCTGCGTAGATCCGGGTTCAAATCCAGTCCAATTAATATGCGTTTTTTTTATTTGCTCTTTTCTGAAATGTCCTGGGAAACAGTGTTCTAAATTAACGATAATCATAAATTCAAAGTAACTTGACAATTAACTATCATCGTTTATTCAAAGAGGAGATCATGTTGTGTTGGGATTGATGTTTGCGAGCCTGTGATTATTTAGGCTGTAAAAGTGAGTTTTTAAGAAGTTAAAGTGACTTAACTGGTTGAAATTCGCTCCGCTTTACAATGTGACACCCTTTTGTCTAATAATTACTGGAATTTCTAACTGAGGATTAACATCATAAAGGAAGCAAATGCAAGGCTGAGTCCCGGGGAGGGGGTACTATCAAAACTTTAATAAAGGGAGGTTCCGCCGCGAGGACCGAGCCCTTACCCTTTTGTAGATCATTTTTAACAGAAAAGGTACCCATTTCGTATACCTTCCATGGACCAATGGTACCTCTTTCATAAACCTAAAACACGAAGTCTTCTTGTCATTTTCATGTAGCGTTCAATAAATTAAAACATGAGGGTTGTCCAACATACACAAACTGATACGGTCTGTAAATGCAAGTCACGGTCTGTACGGATCGTATTGATTTTGTTGACGGTCCGTACGGTTTGTACAGACCGAAAATAGGGAGTCGGTCCGTATACGGTCTGAAAAATGCATCTTATTAGCGGGACTTAGAAAATTTTTTATGGTGTTATTAGTGCTTTATGGTACTTGCTGCCGGTCAAATATGTTGACTGTCCGTACGGTTTGTACAGACCGTAAAATAGGGATTCGGTGAAAAATGTATTCAGCTTTCTTTATTGCTGACGAGTTCATTGAGGTACAGCAGGGATATTGAGCTCATAGCTGGAAATCTGATGTCCGTAGTTCAGTTGTAATTAATACTTCTGTAATATTCCCGAAAAAAAAAACCAAACAAGCAAGCAACTTGAGTGTTTTTAACTTAAAATTGTGCATATCCTGAGCATCAAGCGGATTCAAATCTCGACAACATTTTTATTAACTGGCACTTCAGAACACATGCTATTGCGTAAAAAAGTTCTGGGCTGACACCTTTCCTTCGAGTTTTTATAGCTACTTCTATAGCAAACATCGCAAGTTAGTAGTTAAGAGATACGGTACCAATTTCCTATATTTCACAGCTTACAGAATTCAGCTTTTGTAAGTCATAATCTTTGACTAGACCGTCAGAATCGAAAATCGGTACTTTCGTCTCACTGCCATTTCGTCTCTTCGTCTCTTCGTCTCTCTGCCATTGTCCAAAAAAATTCAAAGCCAATATGTTTTTGTAGTTTGTAGAAGCTGGAATTGCTTTGTCAACTAAAATCTGCTCCTCAGATAAAGTTTTAGGCGGACAAAAACGACTCTCTCCGTCCTTGATCTCCGCCATCATGTGTCAGCTACAATGAATGACTGCTGATGCGAGCAAACAACTCTCGCAAAACTGATGTATGAAGGCAGAGAGTTGTGAAAATGCGAAAGAATGTATTCGCTGTTGCTCATTAAAACAAACGTTGCTAATTACGAAGAGAATATATTTGCTATATTGCATTGTATTTTTGTGCGCGTTTGAGAAGCCGTATGAAACACTCGTGCTTCGTGTTTGATCAGGAGTTCCAAACGCCTCGAAATAATAAAACCCCTCCACCTTCGGCGTCGTGCGTTCATCTGTTTCTCGGTGGTTGGAATCTCTGATGAAACACTCGCTCTCGTTTTGTCATCTTAACGCATGAGTCAATTGAAAGCCCGGCCCCCCCGACCCCGGGACGTAACGGTGGATTTAACAAAATGTAAGTAAAACGGCCAGGGGCCGTGGAGCGGCCATTTAACAACGCGCGATCACCTGAAGCGGGGGTGACAGCGGGGATTTAACAATAAAGACAAAAGCCTTCAATTTGATGAAACAGTATTAATACAGTAAATCTGTCATCTCAGGACTGATATGAGGGAAATTGACCTCTTTGTATTGAAATGTGTGTAGATAAAAATAACCACCCAACTATTCTATGCAAACTATAAGTTATTGCATGGAGATAGCTTTGGTGTCAAGTCAGCCGTTCACTTAACAACAATGCCAATTGATATACATTTTGTTAGGGAAAGTTGCCTACCCACTTTGTTCAGGTTTGAACAGATTTAATCGCCATGGAAATATTTTTGAGGAATGTATACACATTTATAAGGAAAGCTGCCTACCCACTTTGTTAAAGTTTTAACGGAATCATAATGAGAATATTTTTGATGGAGAAGGTACATAGTTTTAGGGGAAGTTGCCTATCCACTTTTGTTCAAGTCTCAAAGAGATTAAATCATCATAAGAATACCTTTGAAGGAGAAGATAGTTGCATATTTTTATAATTAAGTTTAAGTTGCTCAAAGTTTATAATACGGAGTGAATTACTATTGAGGCGATACTTGGGATAAAACCATTTTAAAGTGCTACTGCGACGAAAATCGAATCTCTTTAAACTAACATTTTTGGGCTCGAAGTTAGTGTTTAGACTTAAAACTTCAAGAAAAAATGTGATTCAGACCAACCTCACGAAGAAGGTTCCTTAAAAAGGCTGTCCGAAAGTGCGTAAAATTGGTCCGCCATTACATAAACAACAACTACTCGAGCCGACGAATTGAGTTCAGCGGCTTTGCTATTGTGACGTCACGTTATCCCCAAAATAATTAGGGAGCTTACGCAACTACGACGGCGACGGCAACGAGAACGCCACATAACAATGGGCTTAATGAGCAAAAACAATAGCACTGCACGTGCGATTTACATTTTGGTGCATTTTTTTGCTGTCATCTGCAAAACGACGACGTGAAATGAATAAACTTTCGGTTTTCACTAGAACGTGAGCACATGACAGCAATATATTCTTTGTTCTTCTTTACTTTAACACCGTTCATAGTAACTCAGACCCTGGACAGTTCGCCAGCATTTATTGAGTTAAAGAACTTGGAATAATCACGAAAGAGTCACAAAAACGGGAAGTTTCATTTTCAAATGACGTTTTCGTTGCCGTCGTCGTCGTCGTCGTTGCGTAAGCTCCCTATTGTGATATCGCTGCAAAGGCGACCAAAACCTATATTAGCTAGTTGTTATGATGTTGTCTTCCTCGTCTTCTTCTTCCATTTCTTCGGAAGACCGATCCGGTTCAAGTTCTGACGAAAACAGCGAAATTTTAGACGACGATGGAACAGTTTTCGTCCCGTATGATGGAGCCAGTCGCGACCGAAGAAGAGGCTGCCGCATACCACCTAAGTGTGGCTAATGAAGAAGAATGGGAGCTCGTGCTTCAAAGGCGCTTTACTGGCGAATTAGACGTCGGCACATGGTAGGCATGACTCAGACTGTATTTCTAAGCAGGTCTTTTTCATTTTAAATCTTTTGTGTTATGGTGGTATTCGCCCATAAGTTCGAATTTGTTTCATAATTTCGATTGCGTGTTTCTAATACTGAACGGAGAACGCGTTATTTTTGTTTTTTAGGTGCACTTGTTCGAACTGTTCGGTCGACATAGCCACCAAGAAGGAAGAATGCATTTGTTGCAAGGAAATAGATCGTGTGGGGGAAGTAATGGAAAATATAGAACGGGCAGGTGGTTGTATCACTTTGCATCCCGGGTTTCAGGATGTTTGCCTAAACCGATGGGTTCTTGAAGTGGCATCACTTAACCTGAAGACCAAAGCAGGAAAAAGTTGCCGGGCTATTTTCAGTCAAGGTCGTAAAACGGAATCAGAGTGAGTCAATCATTCCATGATTTTTTTTTCTGTTGTTCTTATTGTTCACTTGGGTGTCTCATAAGTGAAAGTGAGCAATTTATTTATTATTTGGTAAAATAATAAGGTTTTAAAAACTATACTCAAAGCCCCATTTGTTAACAAATAAACGCTTAACAGTTATATTTTATTATTATTTCTACTACAGTCTATTGCATCCCAGTCTTTTTCTTATACAGAATCCTCAACAACTTCTATTGTCAACCAAAAACTCGTATTATTGTATTTTAATCTGAAAGAAAAACCACGCATGATGACACAACAGCCTAAACAAATAAGCTGCCACCAGTGACAAAAACTCCACCAGTCGAGCATATGAAACTGTCGATTAAACGAGTACATATCTTTCTCATTATTTTTTTATAGGTTTCTTTGATCAGTGTCGTACAGACAATTTACTCGACTTCTTTGGGAGTTTACGGGAAGTTCCAAGCGTCATCCACTGCCATGTTGTGCTTACAAAGCAATAAGGACAGCCTTTCTGAGTGAAGATGGCCAGTATCATGGCTTTGAAGATGATGAATCATAGATAGTGTTCACGCTCATTATTTTGTATATTTTGTTTTCATACATTACGTGAACCATCATTTCAAGACTTGTGATTTGCAAAGTGATTAATATGAGTAGTACAGAGCCTGTTATATTTTGGCTTCTCTTTTCTCCAAAAATGAAAATAATAACAATACTCATGAATATTTAGGTCATTTATCTCAGAACAGTACAGTGTAATCAAAAATAAATGATTATCAGGTTTTTCTTTGTAACTTCAGTAGCATTTAATCATTTGTGAAGCAGTGCATGTGTGTCCTCTTCTTGGCTGTCCACATTTTCTGCATAGCTGTGCTCTCCCTCTTCTTCTGCTTGTATTTGTTCTCGACATTGGTCTTGACTGCATGGTCACTTTCCTCTAACAAGGTTTGCAGTTCAGCTTCTGTAGATAATCAGGTGAAAGTCAAGTAAAATTACAACTGAAAGAAATTATTTTTTTTATACAGATTACTATAAAAAATATTGCTTCTGAAAACCTGTTTCCCAGCTTCAAATTCAGTAGAATGTTTGAGTGTTTGGATGAAAATGTTGATGAAAACCTAGAGCGAGTATTGCATTGCCAAGACATTTTACCTGAACATGTTGGAGGACAAATCACTGTTTCCTTGTTTTTTCTTTCATTGTCTTTCTGTATTGCATCATCTTTGGATTGCTTCTCAAGCATGGAGTGCATGGGGTCTGGAACCACCTGTTTTAGCTCTTCTTCTATCAGTTGGAGGTTCCGTCGTGGAGTTGTTATTAGAGATTCATAAATCTCCGCCACATACTCTAAGGAGAAAGGCAGTTACAAAAGTTCTTCAGGGAAGTAGTTTGCATAATGACTTCAGAAGCTGAAGTAAGTTCACTTTTTGACTAACTGTGATTATTAGAATCTACATTTTACTCTCTCTAGAAAGGAACTGTGGATTACAAGACATCATAAGTAGTAGCTTATTAGCATAGCTAAATTAAATTGCTGAATATTTTCTGACAGCAGCTAACCTGTCTGCAGTCATAATAATACCAGGAAACCTGTTGATGTACACCTGTACATGTAGATATTTGATTTTGAGAATAGAGATCATAGACATCATTTTAAAGTTGTCCAACTTGATGACGAAAGGGGATCGGTCACTGCATACTCCTCAACCTCTTCTTCCATTTCTTCAATTTCATTACTGTCCGGCTCCCTCTCCAGCTTCATAAGAAAAACAAAGAAGCTATATCTAATTTACCTTTTTTATGAATGGTGGCCAATAACCTCTTCTTTGTATTCAGAGTCAACTTATCAGAAAAATATAAACAAATTTTAACTCCAACATATAGGCCAGTAGCTCTAATGGATTCATACAAAATAATAACAAACCGACTGCCATTTATGTGAAAGGCTATAAAGTCACCGTTGTGAGATGCCTGAAAAAAAAAAAGGCTCGTAGCTGGACATACCTGCACTGCAGATTCCCCACTTGCGGGTGAATAAAACTCTTGATAGTCTTCATGATCATGTTCTTGCGAGGTGGCCACGTTGCTAGCTTCGTGCGCGGCAAGGATATGTTTCATTGCCTACAAACCAGAATTTAGTTTTCCAGTAAAAAAAAGATATTGATCGGCAAATCCATAATTATATTTTGTAACCAAGATTTTACAGTTCAGCATCAATAAATGATCTTGCAGTCTCAAAGAACCAAAATATATTATTCGTTTCACGAGTTGAAAGCCTGCAGCGAAGGCAACCAAAACACTGTATCTTTATTCATTTTCGCTCGAACGCGCGAAACACGACAAAACCACTATTTGGCATTCAGTTCTTGTCATATCTGTTCATTACTCAGTGTGCATGTAGTTTAGGTCTGTGTTTTAGAAAAAAAGATGTTCTGGTGCGGAGCATCTTGCCCTTTCTTACGCCGGCTTGAAGCTGAAATGCCGCGATCCCAGGAAGTGTACGTGTGAACAAGGATCAAAGGTCTACAATGTTTTGTTACTTACCATACGCCGGTCTCTCGCTGACATGGCACTGGAATTGACCGCTTCACCTAACTTCCAAATCGTTGGAATGGCTCCGGCAACTATAACTCTCGGAGCGCCAGGTACATGAACTGCCCGCTCGAAGCAATCGGCAGTGAAATGAACTGAACAAATCTAGAAGAGCCCTTTGGGGTTGAAGTTAGCGCGATGTGTTCGGACGAAGGCTTTCCATTTCTGTCTTTCAAAGCTAGTCTTCGGCTTGTGCAAAGAAATGCCTAATTTAGGATTCGACCTGTTGCTACAGTCTTGAACGACGCAGCGACAAGAAGGCATCTTTGCGCGATGAAAATGAGCGAGATCAGAAAATCCCCTTTTTCTCGTGAAGAGATCTCACTTTGCTAATATTCGCGCTCTAATTTAAAGGATACGATGACGTAACGCTTGACCTCGAACCAATCCCTCTCTTTCGCTCCGCCATTTCTTGTTTCGGTAATGGCGGACGTCCACCGGAGAAAAACATGGCTCAAAAAGTCGGACTTTCAGTTGGAATTACGGTCTCAAATTTGGTATGTGTATTTATTAGCTTTCAAACATTGTAAATAATGAAAAAAACAAATGATGCCTGATTTGATCACAGTAGCACTTTAAAGCGTTTATATAACTATCATTTCGAAATTTATTTTAAATAAATAGCTTATTTTAAATCCACCCTATTTTACGAAGCATTTGAGAAATCGGCTTAAGGTACCTATAGAGTATCCTATAAAAGGTGGGTCGTTTGCAACGTTTGGTGTCTTTTTCCGGCGGAAGATTGGATACATAGAACAGGCAAAGTAAGTAAGTAAGTAAGTAAAAAAGAACTTTATTTAGGTGTCAATGTATTTAGCCCATAAGGGCTAACTGAGGACACCATACTAGCTATATTTACAAATTGTCATTGAAAACCTAAAGTTAGTGACAGTAGAAATATGTACTTAGAATAACATAAAACATTGATATAATGGAAAAATACACATTGTCCTAAGAGATGCGTTAACTAAAAAATTAATAAATTCTAAAATTCTATTATTATGTTAAAAATTTAAATTCTGAGATTTCTTATTTAGGCGAGTCGAAGGCACGACTCAAGTCACTGAGGTAAGACAGCTAATATTTTCTTTTTATGTGTTGAACTTGCTGTGTTTGACATTAAACACACACCCTTTTGCATTCATATAATACCAAGATCCATATAATATTTGAAGTAGTTTTGGGATGACCGATTTGCTACATATGACGCAATGCCGATTTCATGAACTCTGGTTTATCAAAATGAAAGTGGACTTCGTCATATTGAAGGCCAGCTTTTGGCGCAAATGGAGATTGCAGCTTCTTAAAGATGCTGGAGTTTTAAATGGAAGAACGAAGAACAGGTACACGTGAGGTTTGACATTTACAACGAGTAGACCAACGATTCCGATTTGAGTTGAATTTCTTCATTAGGTTTGATGTCCCCGCTATGCGGGGCTTTTAACAGACGTCTTTAGCGCCGGGGGCGGGGTAATAAGTCGTTTATTTACACTTGGTAGATGTTAAATTTCCTTCAACTGTCCTGATGCCTAAGGCACACCTGCATGAACATTAGTACTGCCCAGTTAGAAACGGTCACGACAATGTCACACTGCAATCCTTGGCGGCTGTAAGAACATAAGAAATACCTCAATGAAAACCCCAGAAAACTTAAATCCTGTTGAAAAGTTGCAGTAACTACTCCAGTTTTAGAAACTCACAATTCGAGCCATTTGACTCAAAGCGCTTTCTTTAGTGCTCACTAGTGTTTCAAAGCTATCAAATTCCTCAACTTGTCCATTTTTTAACACCAGGATCTTGTCACAGTCTCTAATTGTGTTCAAACGATGAGCTATAATGATGACTGTGGAGTCTCGCAGTTTCTCACGCACAACGCTCCAGATTGTTTGTTCGGTGTCTGGATCCACATGCGCAGTTGGCTCATCCAAGATAGTGATCTTGTTTTGTTGCAGCAGCACACGAGCCAAACAGATTAACTGCCGTTCTCCTACACTGACATTTGAACCATTTTCTAACAATTCGTGATCCAAATGTCCCTCCAGACTTTCCACCAAATCTTTGAGTTGCACATCTTCTAAAGCTCGCCATAAATCTGCGTCTCGGAACTGTTCCATAACATCCAGGTTTTTTCTCAGCGATCCACTGAAAAGAACAGGATTTTGGCCAAGAAAGGATATACACCTTCGAGCTTCTCGGAGATTGAGCTTTTTTATTTGAACTCCGTCGAGTATTATTTGTCCATCAGGGTCTGGCATGCGCATAAGAGCTGCCACAAATGATGACTTCCCTGCACCCGTGCGGCCTGCAATACCGATCTTTTCTCCTGCTTGGATGCTTAAGTTTACGTTCTTCAGCACTTGAGGTCCACCTGGATAGTACGTCAGTGATACGTCTTGGAATGTTATATTTCCTTCATGTGGCCAGTTTTCTGCGGGACGCCTTTCATCTTTGTGTCCAGGCTCAGAATCAATTTTGGTATACGTCATCACCCGTTCTACTGACGTCATGAGATTTTCCACGTCGGATGTTTTTCTAACAGCGAATGGAGTCAGTATCATAGTCTTAATGGCGTAAACCAAAGCAAGTCCAGCAAAGGCTAAAAGATAAAGGCATTTTATTGGTTTTTCAATCATTTATCTCTTTTCACAATGAAGTTTATTAACTTCAGGTTTGATTTATAATGGTAACTGAACTGAGTGGAGTGCAATTTGGTCTGAAATCATACGCGTGATTTCAAAATTGAACGCAGCGCGAGTTCAGTTTGAAATCACAAGTATGATTTCAGACCAAAATTGCATGACACGAAGTTCAATTACCACTTAATTACATTCATTTTGAAACCACGCAGTTTTTTGTCAATATTAATATTTGTTTATCCGTGAAATTTGATAGGTTAGTATTATTTCATTTTCATTTTGATGAGTTACAAAAAAGGATGCGATTAAATTTAGAGTAAAAAATGGTGAAATTTGGGAATGAATTGCACTGTTGAGGGCCAATCAGATTGCAAGGATCACCAGTGATTTCAAAATGGGTGTAGTAAATTTTGGTACTTATTCCGTACCATTTTTACCAAAGAAGAAATAGACGATTAAGGTCACTCCATACCGTTTGCTGTAACTCGATAAGACATTTCAGTATACTTTTGCAAGGAAGTACACTGTCGCGCAATTTGGATAAACACAAGGTGTGTTTTGAAC
This sequence comes from Pachyseris speciosa, assembly GCA_016490735.1. NCBI lineage: Eukaryota > Metazoa > Cnidaria > Anthozoa > Scleractinia > Pachyseridae > Pachyseris > Pachyseris speciosa. Next base: position 2,181,308 of record JAEMWC010000023.1, read on the forward strand.
AGTGATCTTTTTCAATGAGTTTTGTCAGTGTGTGTAGGAAAAGTCACTATTGCTTTAGTTTCTTTTTCTTCTAAGAAATGATATCTAATCTACCTCTTCGTCTTAAACGAGTCAATCTGTGTAAATAGAAACTTCCTCGCAATTTTGGGTGGGGGTGGGGGAGAGGGGGGCGGAGGTTGGGGGTTGGGGTTTGGGGTGTTTTAGAATCAACTATCAGAAACAGTCATCATGCGGTCATTATGACTGCTATTTCAAAGGGTCAAGGTATTGAAACAAGGGTTTTGATTTTAAATGTAATGACAGATTTTCTAGTTTCTTAGTAAAAGGAATTCAATGTTCATGTCGATTCTAGTGTGCAGTGTGCGCATTTGTCTGTTAGGGGCAAGGCATCCGGTACTTCGTTTTCCGACATTCACATCTGCACTGCTGGCGAAATTAAGGGTACGAAATGTAACAGGTAACAATTTTGCTTCCGTGGACAGAAATGATTATGTGATAAGTGGTCGCTCATGTTCTATTAAAATCAATGAAAACTTTCAAACTTTTGCTCTTTAAGGGGCTATGTCACGGTTATTTTACGGTCTTTGGGGCAAAATTCGGGTTAATTTAAGACTAAGAACATTTTTATACACAAACTGGTCTTAGATCTCCAACAGAAATACAAAAAGTTGTTTTTTTAAAGAAGAACAACGCGTAATCGGCTTTTAAAACAGTGGCCCACTTTTTTTCAAGTTGCAATCCGTTTCCATCCTGACCATCCGTAGCCGAGGAGTCTTATTTTTTAATTGTTTTTTTATTTGACTGCCTAGTAGAAATTTAGAACAAAACTGGAGCATTATTTTGAGTTTTCATCGGTATAAACATCTCCTGTGGCCTGTTAAATTCATACCAAAAACTTCGTGACATAGCCCCTTTGAAGTGAAAGTCGGTTACGAGAGTTGATTTGACTGGGAAATTGCTTGGTATTATGGAGAAGTGTTCTCCTTGGTCTTTGGACGTAAATTGCGATTCACGTTAACTTCCTTACCCCCGCCCCGTTCGACAAAAATCAGGTTCTTAACTGGTACTAAAACCCATTTTTAAGTTACGGTTCGTCATAGTCGCCCGTTAAGACTAGTTTGTTCACGACTCGTAGATTTAATCCTCTTCGAAAACTCCGATTTTCAGTGGTAACTCCAATTTCGGTAAAGCATTAGCAAGTGGCCCAAAGTACCATGTTGCCGTTATATGTCTTTGAAACCCTTATAAGGAAATATCGCATTCCTAAGTGCTTTTAACCTGATCACAGTTTTCCCTGAAATTTATCACTGCTCTCCAAACTTCACATCTCGGCTAACTGTGATGGATTTTATTTATAGACTTTTTAATTTTTTTTAATTTTTATGACGTTTAGACTTTTGCATCTTTTACATTGCTATATTTGTACTTTTTAATGTATAGATTATAATTTATTTGACGTTGTAAAGCGCATTTGAGCGTTAGGAAAATGCGCTATAGAAATTTCTTAATTAATCTTTGTAGAGCGCTTTTCAATTGAGTGTCGTAAAACCAAAACCAAAGCAATTACTATGACCAATCACAACAGAAGTAAGAAGTGCAATGAACCAATCAGAATACGTAGCCGGCGCAAAGCGCGGGAATATACGCGCCTACAAGTCACAATTAGTTTTGGTTTTGCTTCTCATTGGCTAAGAAAGTGGCGCGAGTTTTCTTGGCCTATCACAGAGCGAAACAATGCAAAACCAAAGTAAATACAAATCAACTGTAAACCGCTCTATGAGTGTGAAACCAACACACCATAATCTTACTTATGGAGGAACATTGAAAAGATGCGCCATGTTTGAATTCTGAAATAAATCAGGAAAGTACTATTTCTTCCCAAACATGGCATGGGAGCACCATCAATTTATTCCAGCCAGATCTCACTTCATCGTAATTAACTGAAGCCAAGCTGTGTGAGGGGCTTTTCAGGGATAATGATACAAATACAAACTATGTGAGAAACAAATAATTCAAATAAACTCAACATGATAAGAATCCCAACTGGCCGGAGGCAAACCAGTTGGCTATTTACAAGGATGACTGAGGAGTTGAACCAGGGACTACCCAGAACAACACCAGCTAGCGGCCAGAGCGGGATTTGAACCCGGGACAACCGCATTGAAATCCAGCGCCCTAACCGCTCGGCCACTCCAGACCTGCCTCCCATATATAAATCAAAGCAATTAATTAATTAATTAATCTCCACGTATAGCTACCTGCATCTTGAGCCACCAAAACTGCAGCAAGGGCCACTGCACCTATGAAGAATGCAGCGAGTAGGTCCATACGCAAACTAAGCCATCGCCCACTTGCTTGCACCATAATTAGTGACTGGTTATGCACATCTTGAAACCTACGACGAGAAATCTGGATTATTAAAATTTAACTTATGTTTATAGTATTTAGATATGCCTTACTTCCAGTCACTGGATAACACATTCTCTTAAAAGATTATCAACTCTTTTCATTGAAAACGTTGGAAATAATCGTATCCCCTTTTTACACCTCTCCCCGCGAACCTGCACCACTGACTGTATTGTATATCTGACCAGTCGATATGCACTATATCTGTTCTGAGAAATAGCTAACGACATATCGCCAGTCACTAAAGCCAGTGAATTTTGGTTTTTATTCTTCCTTTTTCGCAAATTTTTTACACTTTGAGATACTTCTTTTTTTGTCTTTGCAGATGTTACTTAACTGTGTGACTTTTGGTAAATACTTGGAACTCTTAAGCACAAAATACCCAATGTCCAAAATAACGGATTCAAGATGGTGGATGCATTGACAATTTTTATTCGCCCGTCTTTTGCCGTCATCATGTTGCGACCTCAGGGAACCGTTTTGGATTTTTGTTCACCCTCCAAGTTTCTTAGTTGTAGCTTGAATAACCTCGGAGAGACGGAGGGGAAGGACTTTCTAATAACGACGGCCATCTTACAGAAATCGCTATCACGCTAATGAAGCAATGGCTTGAGAATTTTTGAGAGTGGTCCACACATACACATACCTGTGAAACTGATCCACGAAATCCCTTTCTCTCCCTCTTGTTCGAATTGTATCCAATCCATCTAGGGTCTCTGAAATGTGAGAATGCACGGGACTACAGCTAATGGACTCCAACCTCTTGAGTTCTCTGGATGTGTTTAAGTAATACCTTGAAATACACACAGCCAGCACAGCCAATGGAACAACTACAATTAGAAGCCAAGGATTCGTAACCACTGGAACAAGAATTCCCGTTAACGATAGCAAAATCATCTGGATTGCCATTAAAAGCGTTTTGGGTAGTACTTCGTCCAAACAGCCGACATCCTTGGAGAACCGATTCATGATCCTTCCCACGGGATTTGAATCAAAGAACAGAACTGGGGCTTTTAAAATAGCCACAACCATTTTGTCATGAAGGCGTTCAGAACATTGCAGAGAAACGGCGAAGAGACCATATGCTCGAAAGATAGCAAATGTGAAAGCTCCACCGACAAGACAGCCATATATAATAAAGTTCATCTTCTTTCGCTGTTCATCGGGGTGCTTCTTTGTAAGGTAAGAGAGCCAGACATCAGGAAAGACTATAAATGCTGAAAAACAAGAGCAAAGCCCTGAGTACATGAAATCGGTATAAACTCAGGCCATGCATGTTAGTATACCGCATGAGTCCGGACTGAGAGTATGAAGTCGTTACAAGAGACCGGCATAATGTGTTCATAAAGGTTTATTAAAAATAAAATGGATAGAAATATTACAATTTAGACTGACCTACAGGTAGCTTAGTTAATCGTGGCAGGCCAGTCTATTGAAACAGAGGCAATCATATTACAGTACAGGATTAAAAAAGAGAAAAAAAAAGATAAGTGTATTTGTCCGAGATTGATCAAACCAAGAGAAGATAAAAGGTGAGAGAATTAATCCCCCATATAGGCCCTATCCCAACGTAATCCCTCTTAAGTTATTTTTAGATGTCCTCCAAGATAAGGTGTTCCCAAGAGGGTTGAGTGATAGCCAATCAGATGTCCCCATTTTGACAGCTCCCACGCAATGCTTCGCGTCGTTCGCGATTTACCATCAAACAAAATGGCAGAGGATGTGGGAAGCCGGAAAGGTGTTTATACATTTTGTGGACGAACGCGACTTCAAGGAAGTGATTGTAGCAGGAAAACGCAAATTGAAAAAGATTGGTGCCTTATAGGATTTGTTTTAACAGCCGTCAGTGCGGAACGTTCAAGCGAGGACGACGAAGTCGAAGTCGACTCGACCAGCAGTGAAATGGATAGCGCTGATGAAAACAACGATGAAAATACCGAAGGGAGCTGCAGCTCTGAAGAATTCTCTGAAAACCAAGAAAGCGAAACGAAAACGTCAGGAAAAGCAGCTGCAAGCAATCGAAAGCCAAAGGCTTCATCTTCCAAGAAGAAAACCCAGGCGCGTAAAGTAAAAAACAGCTTAATAACTAGTACTGAAGACGAAGTTGAAGAATTGTGTGATAAGCTGGAAATAAAGAGAGAGGAACTTAACGGTGAGACAAATCTTGTACGGGCTTTTCACGGAGATCTTGAAAACTAGTTCCCTTACGGCTGCTTCATTCTTGAGGTCCACGGTTCCACGTTCAGCGCAATCCAAAATAATCACACGGACTCGTAATCTCCCGAAGGTGAAATGAGCAGCTTTACTGAACTTTCCGCTTGAACGTTCCGCACTGACGGCTGTTAAAATCCTAAGGCACCAATCTTTTTCAAGAGAGAGAGAGACTAAGATAATAAAGGTACTTGAAATTGTGCCTTCTCTAATGATTATTTCGATCAAATATTATTTTATCGATTTCGCTGTAACTATCTTCAGTTTTCAAAATGTCAAGTAGTACTCTTTTCATTTCTTACTTAAAACTATTTTTTGGCAACTTTTTTATTCTTTCAGGTATCCCATTCCACACGTTTGCTCCAACAGGTGAAAAAGAGTATTTTTGTCGGTCGATTCTAGAATTTTTAATAAAAACGTTCTGAGAGGTTGACGAACGGGTAGCATATTTGTGTATGCTAGAAGTTCTACAGAAAAGAATTAGAATATTTGACGGTGCTTGGTTTGCATTTATATGGTACATTAATTTGAGACAGCTTGGACATAAAGAAAACTTAAAGGTAAAACGTTTGTTTTGACAAATAGAGGGATAGCGAGCTCGTTTCTGTCTACAAAGTGAATCAAGCGTAGGGGCGCTTCTGTAGAATAGTGAGTTTATTTAGATGTGTTTTAGAGGCGTGGCCCCAGGACTAAGTCCATAGGAGAGATAAGGTGTTATAAGAGCATTATAGATATTTATAAGAACACAAAATGGTATTTACTTAACATTCCAACATTTTTATTTATTTTGGTTATCAGTAACAGAATCGATATGGTTCTTCCAGGAAAGGTTTTCATCGATAAGAATGCCTAAATACTTAATTCAGTCAAGGTTTACATTTTTGTTTGAATCATAATCAAATATACAAATTTGAGGAATATTTTGGATTTTCTTATGTAGGGTCGGAAGATGACATAGTTAGATTTCTTAGTATTCAATTTTAATATACTAGATGTTAGCCAATCGTTAAGTTTTTCAATCTCGTTGTCTACAGTCACTTCTAATTTTTTCAGGTTTTTATCAGCGAATGTAATACTGGTGTCATCGGCAAAAAGAAGAACTTCAATTTGCTAGAACAATTATGGATATCATTTACGTAAAGTAGAAAAAGAAGGGGCCCTAACACAGAGCCCTGTGGTACGCCTCATGTGCATGCGCACATGTACCTCAGACCAGCTATAAATATGGCGAATGGTATACATTACACCGGTCTGAGTCATTCGTGTCCGTTCATATCAGGGAATAAGTCTCACCGATCAGAGATATATATATATTTTTCAACTGAACTGGTTTCGTAGAAACAGAAGCAAGAATTATTACAACAACAACAACTTAAATGGGTAAAAAACACAATTACTGGTGACCCAGTGGTTTACATTGTGGCCCAAAATACAGAAAACTAATTTAAAAATTTATAATTCACATTTTAAAAAGTGGTTGAGAAATGATTTAAATTAAAATTATGAGCAAGGGTGTCTTTACCAAGAATCTTTTAAAATTGAGCAGTCTTTTTATATCCTTAGTGCATTAGTGTGAACACGACCTGAAGTAGTATCGGTATGACTTTATGTTGATTTGATGTAATCAGAGCTGAATGGCCATGGCAGCTTTTAATCTCAGGCAACATTGATACCCTTTGGAACTTTGGCTTGCTTTGCTTTGGAACTTTTTTGTGTATGTTTGTGAAAAAAATAAGCTTTGAATTTCCGAGTCTTTTCTCCAACGGCAGACTTGGGGAATGGTGGTCACTGAACTATTTCATTCACGAGTTGGCTTATAGGATTCCTTTGGTTTGATTTGTTTTTATTGCACTTAGAGAGGATTTTAGTGGATTTTCTCTCAAATCGTCGGTTCTAGGGAAAAAAGTCACACCTAACGCAGTATACTAGGAAGCTAAACATAAAATGTCATTGTGCTTTATCAACTCTACTGAGACAACCATGCAAGTTCCAGAACAAATGCTTTGAGCACTTAAATTGAATGATTACCTTGTATAAATAAAGGTTAAAGATTAAAGAATTATAATTTGACCTACCTTGAGTGATTAAGCACAAAAAATTAGTGCGATGACGATCAGTGATGATGCCCCGCTCCTGATGTAGTTCCAGTAAAGTTTAGACGAGACCTTTCCGATAACGCGATCTTCTTCTGATATCTGGAGACCTTTATCCTCACTGGTTTGCGGGACAATTCTACCACAGCTGTCGGAAACTCTACTGACCTCTTCATTCTCCTGATCGGTGCTGGACTCTGCGTCGTTTCTTTGAAATTTCTTATAGAGTGGATCAACGGTTGTATTAAGAATACCTGTTTCTTTTAACTCAGCGAGGCTTCCTTTCCCCAACACATAACCTTTGTAAAGCATGATCACCTGACTAGATTCTTGCATGTGACGTTCCTGGTGAGAGGTAAGTACCAAGGTTTTGTGACTCAGAAGGCCTTTGATGCACTTTTCAAAGATATGTTGGCCCACTTTGAAATCCACAGCACTCAGCGGGTCATCCAATAGGTAGATATCTGCATCGGCATAGACTGCACGAGCCAAGCTCACTCTTGCCCGCTGACCTCCGCTTAAAATTACACCTCGTTCTCCAACAATTGTTTCATCACAGCCGGGAAATTGCTGCATGTCTTCCGTTAGGGCACATGCCTCAATGGTTTTCGTGTACTTAGTTTCATCGTATGGCTCACCAAACAAAATGTTTTCTCTTATAGTCCCAGAGAAGACCCAAGCTGTCTGAGGCACATACACAACGGTGCCTTTGCAACAAATTTCTCCACTTGAAATTGGGGCTTCGCCAGCGATTGCTGATAGAAGAGTAGACTTTCCACTGCCTACTGGTCCGGTGATGACTGTCAACTCCCCTGACTGAACGGTGAACTCGATGTCTTGCAAAATAAATTCATCTTCGCGCTTGTTTTGTGTCTTGTTTAATGTTGTTATCCTTAATACAGTAGCAGGTTCTGGACACTTCACCTCATTAGCGGCGTAAAGGTGCTGATTTACTACGCCATGATCCGGGTGATTCAGAGCACTGGTATCGGTGTCACTACTGCTATCAGCATCCTCTAAAAGAAGAAACTCTGCAATTCTGGTTAATGAAGCATACGCATCGAATGTTTGCTGTAAAGCATAAGCAAGAAAAAGGAAATGGACATTCTTAATACACTGGTAAAGGAAATCAGCATAAAAACATTAACTGGTGTGAGAGGCTGGCCAGTTAGTACTAGAGTGATGACAGACACCAAGGTCGCCAAAGATGTTGAAGTGTATTCCAATGCAGCAATACCAGACAGAATGGCGCTCTTGCTACGAACGATGTCTACTTCTTCTCTGCAACAAAAATGGAGACCAACGGTTGGACACCACGTATTCTAAAATCGTATGGTAAATAATTAACAACTTAAGAAAATCGCAATGCCGAAAAAAAGAAAACAGAGTAGTGACGTTACTCACGATCCCCGGGGAGTTTAAGAGCCCGTTAAAATCTCGAATAAAACCAAAGGAATAGCAACCGACGCCTAAGAAGGGATCAGCCTTAGAGCTAAAGCAAGTGGCCGCCTTATAGGTGATAACCACTGACTAGTGGTTGATCACGCGCAAGGAAAAGATGTTGTCTCTTTCTTCGAGGAAAAACATGCATGGAAAGGGGGAGTTCGCTAAAAGTGTTGCACATTATGTTATCTGTTATTCTTTAATTCAAATTCGAAGATCTACACTGTATTATATTTATGCTCTGTCCGGAATATTTTTTTAGCTTGACGATCATGGCATTATGCTGAGACGACAACGAACACGTGATGAAATACATTTTTCCTTCGCAAAGTTTTGTTCCGGATCTCTTTCAAAAACTGGATTTCTTTGACAATACGAACAGCACTCTTTACAAATTTGGGTCTAGCTGCTGAAAATGGGGTGCCCGCTTATTAGGGCCTTGACCGTAAAGTAGAAAGGCTAGGATGTCAGCAACTAAGCGACACAACAGAAGATCAAAGATGCCCTATATGATCTGGAGGAGCCGACGGCCTGAAGCAGTGAGGTAGAGAGCATTGTTTTTTGTGAGAAGGATTTGACAGAGTTGAAAAAGAAGGCCAGAATAGCCAGTAGAGGGATCGGTAAGCATCCTGGTACTGGAACATGCAAAGCAGGAAGAAACTTCGACACATACAAAGCGATATCATGGGACTGCCAGTAATTACACGTCTTAATCCGAAAAAAGTAGACAAGTTTTATATGAAACTGTTATGTACCGTGTCGAACTTGAAGAGGCTCGGAAAACTGCGTGACGTGGCGTTATGCGAGGGAGGTATCTGACAAGTTGGAGATAATCTAGGCTGGCTTAGTGCGAGTTCAAAACAGCTGGTAACTGTAGGCATTTTCCCAACTGATTGGAGCCTCAAAACAGTGCACAGAAATAAACTTTGTGGAAGATGAAGAAAGTTCCTATCTACGCGCGAAGAAATTTTAAGCCCAAGATCGAGTATCAATACGTACATGTTTAAAGTGCACCTGACACCAACTAAATCTTTGCACCTTTTTGAAACGCATTGCGTCTTTTTTTACCAAATCTTGACCAGTAATCTTGAATTTTCATAGGCTGTAAAAAGTCGCAAAATCTGGCTATCGTCTGTTCCACGACCGGGTCAGAAGGGCCTTGAGTCTATTATCGTTTTAACGTCGCAAATTGATTTACATCGCATTAAGTCTTTGTAAACATGCATGCAAAGCAGTTTGTGACGTCAAATCGAGAATAGGCCCAAGCCTCTTCCGACTCGGTCGTGTACCAGATGAAACAATAACTACAAGGTGAACGATTGTCTTATATTTGCCACTGAACACTAATCGTCTCAACATTATGGCTGGGAATCACTGCCCCCACGCCGAAAGAGTGTCTCAGTGTGCCTAAATTGTGGCCATTATACATCTTAGTTGCGATAGGGAAGGCCAAGTGTTAACAGCCACATGGTCTGCCATTCACTCTGTCGTGTTCCCAGTCGGTGGTGTAGAAGTGGAAGAAGTGAGATGCTGTACTCTTTTAGAGACTGGTGCCGGAAGTTCATATGATTAAGCTACTTTGCTCGGGTTAAATACCATGACAACATATAGGCTTTGATTCATCTTAACCAGTGGTTAGCGCTAACCATGTTTCGAGCAACTCAGCCCTGATCGAAATGATGCTGGGACTTCCATCTGGGGATGTGGTGCTTACTTGAGGTTATATGTAGGAAGTTTTGAAGGGGATTTTCAGTAAATGATTGAGGTCACTTGTGTCCAGAAGCTAACGCTATTGGATCTCAAAAGCTTGAAATAAACGGAGGTCCTTGAGGCATATACGCCAGTGTCATACAAGGCAGTGCCGAAGATGGCCAATAGTGAGACAAACGGTGTATCTTTAAAGTTTTTTTTTCCGGGAATAAGGAACAAGTGTATTATAAAATGAAGGAGCAGTTATGAGGCAGCCCCAAGGGATTGTACCAAACAGAACTCACTTGGAGAGGGAATAATGGAGGCAACCTTCGGAGGTTTGATTCTTCACTACCGCAAATCTTGTATCAGGGGCACCCAACGAGGCAAATCAGCCGAAAGCTGTAGAAAGGCATTTTTTAAGTCCTTATAGTGTTAAAAGGCTGTTTAAAGCAATGTTTTCATAAGCTAGAAGAAGTTCATCTGTTCGGATTCCCTAGCTGAAAATTTAATGGACCGAAAATGTCAGGGAACAAAATCGTCCGTTGAGAAAATGCAAGTTGAAATGAACTTTCCACGAACTTTCCAAGGAACTATTTTCTTTCCAAAAATGCTAGCTGACGTTTTTGACTGCCAAAAACAGCAATTGCGACCTTTCCGAAATCCTCAGGGGCTATGATTTCAAAATTTCGAATCTATTAGGCCACGTTTTAATTACGAAAATCCGAATGCACTCTTTAATCGACGCCGAAAGTGCAAGGCGAATAGCCCTCCACCGAACAGATATCAACCGAAACTTGTCGTTGGTGCCCCCGTAATGTCTTGAAATTATGACAAGAGTGATAAATAATCAGGACGATGAAAGAATTGTAGAGCAAGTTAAGGGTACAATAGTCGATGCGGAATTTAAAATCCCACTAAAGCGGCAGCGAGAGAGTATGTAGAAGAAACTCCATGCTGCGTGCAGTGTGTAACGCATCGGTGCGGGATATCACTCACTAAGCGGAACCTTTCATTGCCAGTCAGTCCCATGGCCAGTGTTGTAAACCGCCATGAGGCTATGTGATATATTAATATCCATTACCATTGCAAAAAACGTTGGACGGCATTGTTGTTTCCAGCGCGGGGTTCCTGCAGGTTCTATAGTAAGTATAATTTCTTCAGCGGTCGAGGAAAGAAGACAAAGATGGTCTGGCTTTCTACTGGATAACTGACTTAGAGTCTACGTGGATGGAAAGCGTGCATTTTACAAGATCGCCGTTTGGCCTTGTGCGATACCCGTTACTCATGGGGGAAGGAATCAAGAAGCATCTAAACACCTGTTATGCTAACTTTCTGGTAACAACCTGTATGGGGAAAGGAGACAAGTTTGAATGCCGAAGATCGTGTCAGAACGGGGCCTACCCAAGGGGCCGACCACGATCTCAAAGTTGGAGCGATAAACGTGTTTGGACAAACTTCATTCAAGCATTCTAATGTTTTAGAAAGGAAAACTCTCCTAAAAAGTTTCTTAACGGAGACGCCAATACATTTGCATCCTTCGACGGGGTGGGACATCCCACACTAGAAACCAAATGACCCTCTGACCCCGCCCAAGTTACCACAAGGAGGAGGATACTTGGTAAGGCGTGAAAGTCTCGGACAGTTTGTACATCGCGTCACCTTTGACGCTGAGCGGACAACTACTGCACCTTCACGAGTATGAGGTGAAAATTGCATGAGGTTCCTTTCTAACGTTTTGATGATCTGACAAAGAAGTGGTTGAGATGGGAGACCCAGCTTTACGTAAACACTCCCTCACTAAAAGTCCATGTTGGGAATTCGCTATCAGCAACATTGAATAGCATTCCTCAGGGTGGAAGAAGACGCGGGATTTCTTCTGCCTTGTACGCCGTCGTATTCCAGGCTCATAGGTCATTGTTGGGTTGATAGCAGCCGAAGCTAAACTGCATGGCCAAGCAGGGCTCTCCTCCCTTGCGTCGAGTTGTTCTCAGGTTGCAAAGCAAGCAATCTTACCGTAAATAACCGGCAAAGAAGCATTAGAGGGTTTTCCGGTCGGAGGAATCCTCCACTTTTGATGCACTGGTTGGATAGAAGAGTAGCATTATATTGGATTAGGGCAGGAGAAAATTACAAGCAGTTTTTGATAAACCAGAAGTCATAAATGCAACAACATCTACAAAAGAAATGGCGCCAGTTTTCACAAGAGACAAACCTGCAGACGCATGGAAGCCGGAGTGGAACTGTATAATACGAGCAATTATAGTGGAGAACGTTGTCCATTGACCGACATTTAGACAACAGCACCAGCAGATATTCAAGCAGGAGAGGTTCAAACAATCATCCTAGATGGCCTGCATTTAGCTTATGGCGAACACTGAAGTTGTGTGTCTGGATTTACACACAACTTGCAGAGCGTCAAGAAGGACCCACTCACAACCGACTAAGTAAAAAAGATCGGTTTTCGGAAGCCCATGTGAACACACTTCCCAAGGAAATAATAATTAATGGCAAAGATACGTGATCAGTACTAATCCCGAGACTGCAAGGCCTCGAAAAGCAAGTCAGAATGGTTTTGTACGAGCACCAAAGTGGCGCACTAAGCGCTAGTACTTCATAACTTGAGCGCTTGGCACAGCAGTCAGATCCGCCAGATTTATTCTGCTTTGTGACTGACCGGAAAATGAGCCAAACCAGTGCCATCAAATATCGGGATATTTGAGCTGAATTGTTGGCCCAGTCCTAAAGGCTTCTAATACTTCTGCCCGCGAACCTTGCGAACTTAGAAAAATTTTCCGACAACGGACCGGCAGCACAGGCACGTCTAAGAGGGCAAACGGGATGGATCAGTGAACAATAAGCGAAAACTTTTGCACAACATTTGCGCATTTACTTTATCGAGTCTCTGACGGAATTATGATGTGACTAACATTTTGATTTACTACTTTTAAGCGAAGGGAATTACGGGCGGGCAATTATTTCTCCTCTGAAGTTTGCTCATGATGATCGTGCTTTGGTTTACATATATTTACGCCCCATCAACACGTATCGGAATATATTTGAAAAAGAAGAGTTTTTTTCTCCATTTTCGCCATTTGTCCACACGTAAACGGCGTTTTTGGGTAACAAAATCGAAGTTTTTCAAAAACGGTCTCCAAAGTGGAGATTTTTGAAAACACCGGCTTTTCGTATTCGTGTGGATGGACAAAAACAGAGGTTCTCGAATACGATGATGTCATAAATCGAGTCCAGTCTTTTCCGGTCTGCCTTGCGTATGCTCTATAAAATAGCGTATGCTAGTGACATTTGGATTCCTTGCTTTCCGGGACACATGGAGTGGCAACACGCGTGTTTCATTGGACAAGGGAGTCCAAGGTACGGAATTTGGTATCGTGAACGGGTCATTGTGTAATTTCTTTGAGCTGACATTGTAGTTGGCGTCATTTAAATTCGCTACCTCATGCTGACGAGTCCCAGTAAGGACGAAACAACTGTCCATGGCTGCAACCCCACTTTATCGAGTTTCGGTCATGTTGGTGTCTCGCAAAGTCAACGTTTTTTTACGTAGTATCAGCCTTCCATTTATTCTGTTTTATTTTTTGGCTGATTAGATCTCTTGTAGATCCTACGTAAACTAGCAGCATTATTGTTGGCGGTCCTTCGCTGATTTGACTTTTTCTTCTGGAAAAGAAGCTATCGAATTTCCATCGTTTACGTGTGTACGGGTGATAATGACTCGAATGCGCTACATGTGGATGCGTATTTTTTCGAAAACGGAGATAAAAATCTCCGTTTTAAAAAATATCCGGATACGTGTGGGCGGGGCCTTGCATGAAATTCTTAACCAAAGATCAGAAAGCTGCAATGTTCGCAAAGTTTCATCCCCTCATTGTCGAGCCAAGCAGTGTTTAGCGACTGCTTAACCAAGGATCAGAAAGCTGCAATGTTGATATAGTTTCGTCCCCTCATTGTCGAGCCAAGCACTGTTTAGCGTTCTGATTTATTACAGCCTACACACGGATTTCGAATGTTACACCGAGATAACGTCAGTTTCTCGTTATTTAGTCTGGAAATTGCTAAAATTTGCAGATTGCGAGTATGACACCCTCTTCCTCCCATACTTTCAAAGGCATTACAGTAATAATTGGTGGTCCATTGAACGGACGCTCTAAAGGAAGTCTTCCTAGTTCCACCAAAAGGGTGGAAAACTACAGCCAATACCTTAGATCCTCCATCATGGACCAACCGATTACTCAATAATCAAAACCAAGAACTCCATACAAGCGATCACACACGATAAATATCGTTAGAAAGCTTCTACTATTAAGGCTGTCAAATTGTGGCTCCGAGGGAAACGTTAAGTGCACTAAAAAGGGTGACATGTCACACCAAATTGAAGTCGGGTTAATATTAGGATAACATGCAACTCTGAATGGCTTAGGATTTGAAATTAGAAATAGTTGCTGTTGTCTTAATAATGCACGGGTACTTTCTGCCTATAGGGTTGAATTAAGCAATATGTCACAAGTTTCTATTGTTTATAGGCTGATAAAGCACGCGGGATGTTGGAAAAACACTCAAAGAATTCGTAAATCACGAGCCGCAGGCGAGTGATTTACGGATTATTCGAATGTTCTTCCAACATCCCGAGTGATTTATCATGCCTATGAACCATAGAAACTTGTGGTATATTGCTTTTAAATAATAATCCAGAAGACGCGCGAAATTTCCATGCGTTTACTGGAACATATTAGGGCCGTTTACACGAGAGAAAATAGGACGAGGCTTACTCTGTCCACGGCTTACATAACACGCGAACACCCCATATAAATGGTACAAAATCTACGTTCACGGCTTTCTCAAGCTGCGGCTTATCCTGGCCTAGGCGTTTTTGCTCGTATGAATAGTTCCTTTCGCATCTTATGTAGGCCGCAGTCAGAGTAAGCCGCGGCATAGTCCCTCTCGTATAAACGTTCCTAATAAACCGTAGCTGATTGACCAATCAGAGCGCGCGCATGATTTTGTTATTTGAAGCTCTTTACATCCAACAGAAGAAGGAAATTGCTCAGTTATACATATTACTCACCCTTTGTCAAGTTAGTAATTTATTCATACCTTCTTAAATGCTTTATTCTTTCTCGATATTGATCCTCCCACGCATGAATTTTAATTGCACGTATCCCAGCGATCACTTGGTTCATCAAGGACAGGCGCTTGTCGGAAGCCTTGGCTGTGCGCACGCGCAATGCAGCACCAATATAGGACAGTCCAGCGAAATATGGCACAAGCAAACAAAGGAAAATAACTCCCATTAGACATTGCCAGCCAATGAAACAGACGAGCAGAACTGCTATCACAACGGTCTCAAAAAACGCCGCTAACCCACTGAAAACCCACTTGATAAATTCATCCTCGAATCGCTGAACATCGTTTGTTACTAAGTCGATCACATGGCCTGCTGTAAACTTCAACAGTACATCCTTCCTAAGAAGAAACGTCTGAAAATAGAAAACGACGTGGTAAGGGTTGACATGAATGGGGATATCAATGACAAAATGAAGGTATTGAAAATTGAATGGCAGTGAAATGACTCGTCAAGAAGGAAAATGATTCGTGCAGTCACTGATGGATCATTCTATTTAAAGGGGAAGAGTGTTAATGTTACCGTTTTAATCTATTTATTAATCTTGGTTTATTAAAGGGACACGGTCATGGGTTGACACGCGCAGTAGTTATCACGCGCAGAGATTTTCTCAATTTCTTCATTAAATACAACTTTGTTATCTGTAGATGAATATTTGGAAGCCGAAGAATAAAACAGAATCCCGAAATTATGCCACCTTTGTTTACCGACCGTTAAATTTAGTGAAACGTGGCCAATTCTGTCTGCAGAACAAACGCTCACCTTTCACAGAAATAATATTTTTTCGCCCAACATATCCAATATATTCCCAAGATTAACATGCAAGCGATGATTACTGTGAAGCCAAATGATGGTACACAGGAAAAACATTTGTGCCATGTTTGACTCTGGAACGCTTGGTCTATTGATAAATTCCCGAAAAAAAAGGACTGTAAACACACAATCAGGGAAGTTCCGGATCCGCTCACTTAAATAAAGGTTTTTCTTCAAACTACCACGCTAAATACAGATTTCAAATAGTAAAAAGCAAACAATGCTGGGATGTTGTCTGGCGTTTTAGTTACAAGAAATGAGCGGCGAAGGTGAACTCGTTGCATCCTCCACTTCACAGCGATCACACTGTACGTCGAATTCCTCATAATTTTAACCCTTCAAAAGTTTTGACCGCTCATTTTCACGCCGAGGGTTAAAATACCGCTTTAAATGGTCGATGCCATTTTGAATGGAGATCTCCAAACTTGAAAAATTCAGGCTGAACTTTTCAAGTTTCGGTTAGAAAATCTGACGCATGCGCCCGTGACAGTGTCCCCTTGACTTCGCCTCATTTGCACGCCTTTCATTTAGCTATCATTCGTCTCTCGTCTCATTCGATCCTTTGTAATTATCGTAAGCTAGATTTCTCTACAAGAAGGGCTTTAACCGCCAGGCATTCTAATTGCTCAGGACCTAGAGGTCTTACTGTTTTTGTTAGATATGTAATATGTTAATTCTATATATTATTAGGTTCAAGCATCGTTTTCTGAAGGTCAATTAAGTGTATTGTTTTGCTACCTCGTGGCACGTGTCCTAGAACATTCGAGCTTGCAGAATATTATTAAAATATTCCATACGTTTTATATATTGCACTGCTTTCCAACGTAGAAACAGTCAGTTAAGTATATGTTGTCTAGTCTGTAGTCTTTCTTAGTCGCATTATTCACGCGTAACGTGCGAATTTGCTATGAGTTGTAGCGTTCTTATGTAACGATTGCAAACCGGCTCTAAATTGTTAGATTTATATGTAGTATTGTTTCAAGAGTTAGACCTTGTTCTTGCACAAGAGGTCTTGACTTGAGTTTTTGGTGATTTCTTCGTGTATTTACCTGATTAATTTGTTTATCAAAGCATTGCATAATCGTTATTTTCAGTTTACGAAAACCCATCGTTTGTTGGCATGAAATAACCCCAGTGGAACTTTCGCCGCCTTCACTCTTTGGCCCGGCTTTTCAGTCAAGCATTCCTTTCGACCCGTGAGGCTTATTGAACATTCTTGACCGCTGTTGTCTCACTAACAAAGAGCTCTGGGGAATCTTTTTTTTGGCGGGGGGGGGGGGGGGGAGGGGGGGGGGGGGGGAGAATTTCTTTCACCAGCTTTCAATATTATTTTTCATTTTGTGACGTTATGACGAGTTTTTAAAATTCTCCAACAAACGCTTTGCTAATTTTTTTTCGTAAATGTTCAACCACCATCTTACTGAGAAAAGAAAATGATCGTCTTCCGGAGCCGAGAATGGTAGGCTGCTTTTAACGATGGTTAAACTTTTTTAAGACTTGTTTTAAGCTTCTTACTGCTTACCTTGCGGTAAACTAACCCCTTTAGGGCGCTGCTCATTCTGTTACCCACCAGTTCGCCTCTGAATGCATTATGGTGTCCGCTTAGGCTGCGTATCAAAGAATTGATGAACATCGATAATGCACATCCATAGAGAAGATAGTTATCATGTGGTTCATCAGACAAGAGAGACATCATGAAATAACCGAGAAGCAGTGGTTCAAGAATGCGACAACATGAATTCACGAGTAGGGTTGAGATCAAGAACATAAGATCTTTCACAGAGAACATTCTCGCGACGCTTCTCCAAAGCTTGGGTTTTTTACCATTCACTTTGTAATCTTTGACTTCTCTATCCCATTTAAGTTGAAGCTGTTCAGTCACAAAGGCGGTGGTGTCGTTTTCAGAGAGAGGTAAAAAGTCATCTTTGGTGAGAGCTCGTTCATTGCCCGTCTTGAACACATTGTTCATCCACTGCATGAAAAGAAAAGACACCAAACTGATGTTTTCCGTATCTGCATCGTCACTGATCTTCTTGTATGCGTTTCTTGCCATGTCTTCAGTTTTAGGATCTGGTGAGAAAAAATCATCGATAAATTCAATTCCATTTATTATTTATTTACACTATAAAGGGCATTTAAGTACAGTTCATAAGGTAAAGAAATGACAATAATAAAGCATTAAGGAGTGTTAAGCCGTTAGGGAATAAATTGATATGTGAGCGGTGGCCAAAGTAGCGAAAGCTTTCTGGTTGGACACCGCCATGGTCAAATAAATGGCAGCACAAGAAGTTACATAACAGGAGCCATTTTAGTGCTGATAGCATTTTAGCCTGTTCCAGGCTCTCACTGTATAGTGGAGTCGTGCTAAAGAGGCGAACGAGCGAACGAAGAAAATCAAGCGGGAACTGGGGTAGGGAAATTGTATTTAACAATTAGATTGTGAGCTCTAGATTTCTATCGCTTGATAGCTGATGAGGGCGCAGCCCGAATCAGCTATCACGCATAGAAACACGAAAATTTGGTTTATCAACGGAGTTGATAATGTAAATTGACCACCGTACAGGGATTCGATTAGCTGACGTTTCGAGCGTTAGCCCTTCGTCGGAGCGAATGGAGGAATTGTGGGTTGTGTATGGTTATATACAGAAAATGGAGCTACGCTATTGGTGGTAACATGGTAACGTGAAAAACAGGAATAAATTAATTGAATGAAAAGCGCTAGTTGATACTGTGGGGATTAAGAGTGCCAATTTGAAAGATCAGTTTTTGCTCGAGATTTTTACGGCTTTCCGTGGTACCTTGATGTAGGGAAAGGCCGGAGATCGACATGTGTTGTTTGGAATGGTTAGGGAGATTAAAATTCCGAGCGACAGGTTTGGATGCGTCTTTGTCATCTTTCTCATCATCACGATGATGTTCTCGGAATCGGTCACCTAGTCGTCTTCCTGTTTCGCCGATGTATAACTTTTTGCATAATGTGCAGGTTATGCAATAGATAACATTTGCGGAGGTACACGTGAAACGATCAGTGATCTTAACAGATCGCTTAGGGCCCGATATTTTGTCAGTGTTTTGAATGAAAGGACAAGTTTTGCATCGCCAGCGCGCGCATTTAAAAGTGCCAGGTTGTTCAGTTGTTTTGAATGCGCTTTTAACTAGAAAGTTACCTACATTTTTGTCGCGTTTGAATGAAATCAGCGGTGGTTCCGAAAATATTCTAGCAGTTTCTGGATCATTTTTCAGTATCTTAAAGTTATTAAGAATGATGGCTTTAATTGGGTTATTATGCGGGTGAAATGTGAGGGTGAATGGACTTCTGTCATTCTTTTCCTTTTGTGACGTCTGTAGTGCTGACTGTTGATCAATCTGCTGAGCGCGGTGATGGCCCGATTGAACCACAGAATCAGGATAGCCACGTTTCTCGAAAAAATGGCACATTTCCTCTTATTTGTTGGAAAAATCAAATTTTCGTGTTTCACTCACCCACCGATGCAGCACCACAGTTTCTTTAGAAACTAATCCCCTTTTATCACGCATAGAAATCGAGAACGAATAATCTAATTGTTTTAGTATAAATCTACTAGTCGTTCAAAACTAAACAAGTAAATGATCTAAATCCTCTTCACAGACATTTTGAAAACGCAAATAAGCGGCTGCCATTTTGTTGACAATCGCTACTCGCTATCTATCACAGAATAGATAGCGAGTAGCGTAGCCAACCAGATAACGGCATTCGTGATAGAATGCTAGTAGATTTATACTAATAACCCGTAGAAATCTGTCATTATTTGAAAAGGGTACAATGTTTACTTTTACTAGCACATAATTGTGAGAATGAAAATAGACAGAGCGCAGATAACCAGTGTCCATGAAGCGGGGTTGACGATATAGGAGATCAGAGTTTGTTACTCGGGCACAGGGTGCAGAGGAGTTCTGTTCGATCGTAAACGACAAAGTCTCACCTCGTTAATTCCAAAATATGTTTACTTTGTAAGATAAAGATTGTCGAAATGAAATCCTTCTGATTTGGGAATGTTTTCTGCTTCCATATCCTTCTATATCCCCCGATCTTGTCTCTCTCGTATGGCTTTCCGCCATGTTTACTTGCATATACCGCGTCGAACTGACACTGGCCGCGGGCGCATATGATCTTTGCCCGAAGGGCAACGAATAAGCTTCGGAAATCGGAAAGCGAAGCTTTCCGAACGAGGCAAGAAGTGCCGAGTAAAAGAAGTGTTACTCTTCTTGTACTGTAAGCCTACCTTTTGTAACCGTGCGCGCCCACAGTACTTTGGTCCGCGGTACATGCAAATAAACATTGTTGAAACCCTACCAGAAAGAGACAAGATCGGGGGAAAAAATTTAGCGAAAATGTTCCTCCCACGTTACCGTACCAAAGCGTATGAAGCTTTTACAATATTCGAAATATTTCCCGTTGCGTCCAAGTGCGTGACACGCTTGGAAAAATGTTATATTGGCCAACTTTACAATGGATTTTCTCTGGAACCAATCGGAATATCGAAAATACCTCACAACCTTTTGTACTTTGTTCCCCTATTATCTCCTGAAAGATATAGTCCAGCTAGTTTGGATGTCCGCAGTAACGCAAGGGCTATTAATTCGGTTTTGCAAGCATTGTTAGTTTTCCGTCTGAACGCTACCACTTGCCTACCAAAACAAAATTGGTAAAGTTAGAGATATTTTCAGATTTTTAGATTTCTAATGATATATAGTTTCCTGGGGTTTCTTCAAAAACAACGCGCACAGGAGCGATTTTCCGAACGGCAACCCTGAAGGTTTACAATAACCTTAAGATTTCAGACTCACAGTAGTGATTATGATAAACCCAAGAAAACGCTTGAACAGGCGTCAATTGCTGATTACCAACACTGGACCAACTAATGAATGCACCAACGAACATTTGTCATCTTAAGAAAAACATAATTTGTTTCCTTGGCCTTAGGCAGATAGCGACTGCTTAATACACTGTCTTAAAAATACTAGAGCGCTCACCGAATTTGTTTTTGTTTTCCGAAATTCTGACCGGCTAAGAAAGAGAAGCAGCAATTTGCACAACGTTTTTATTTCATCAGACGTGATAACTAAAGAGTGAACAGGCCGTTTTTTCTCTGGGAAGGCTTGCAGCCGATTACAGTGCTGTTCGGTAAAAGAGCACACTGTATTTTCTTATCATATATTTAAAAAATTGGAAATCTTAGTTATGAAGATATTAAGTTGCATAATTCATGGATGGTGGCTCAGTTCATCGAGTTATGAAAATAATTAATCTGCCCGCCAAAAGGGTGCCAAAAATGGTTTGCAGTTGGAATTCGTACGGCCCGATTCAGACGCCGTACTTCAGCCGAGCCGAATCGAATTCAACGATAGGCCGACCGAAATTAATTAATCCTGGCTGAATTGATTCAGACGCCGAATTTTATTCGGCCGAAACACGTCACCTTCTTTGAGTTTGGCCCGCCAAGCCGCCAGTTTTTCTTCTGCAACACTCCTTTGCGCAGGCTGTCATGTAAAAACCGGCATGAAAAATACATTAAAATGATTTATGCATTTGATTCGGCTCTTGTGCGAGTACAGCGTCTGAATGAAAGCCGTTCTTCCCGGCTGAGCCAGGCGGGATTAATTGCTCAGCCCATCCGAATTGATTCAGACGCCGTACTTCACATGAACTTCATTCGTTGAATTCGATTCGGCTCGGCTGAAGTACGGCGTCTGAACCGGGCCTACGTTTACAGAAATAGTGCCTCGGATAGAAGACTTGGTAACACTTATTAATTATTATTAAATATGTGACTTATCATCGCAGTTACAATTATCATGAAAATAAAAAGAAGGAAGAAGCTATACTGGCCAATTACTTTCGTGACACTTCACATTTATCTCTTTTTGGCATACAGTTTCAAAACAGACGATGATTTACGCTTCTGACAGACTTTTTTCCTGCGCGCACCCTCTACAAAATGTTGAAATCCATAACCTGCACAAGCTGTTTTAGACATGTTTCTCCGCGGACTCTCGACATACGGGGGAAAGGTGAAGTATCTCGAGCTCAGAACTTTTGGCAAAGGATTGCAGCTTGAAATCACTCGACGCCAATTACAAAATAAGTCCTTAAAATGAAGAGGGTGGTCATCGACCTTGAAGTCTGACTTGGGAACCTTACGGAACTCAAGCCGATGTTAAGTTGGTAAGGCTACCGGTTCTCGTATTTCTGAAAGCTTAAAGAGAGGCACACGATGAAAAAAAATCACAAAACAAAAACATCTAAAAATGAAAAGTCAGGGTAAAGAAAAACAGAGCGTCACGAAACAACCTTGGGGCTTTATTGAGTATTCAAAACACGCTGAACCATGACTGATAAATGCGTCTTGTACTTGGTCGGGGTAAACTCAGTAAGCTTGAAAATGAAACACCTATCCCCAAAATTTGGCTCAAGAATTTATTGATAGACAAGTGTCCTGCGCGACCTTAAGCAAAGCGAAATGTATACTTCTCAGGGGCACCCAACGAGCCAAATCAACCAAAAGTTGTAGAAAGGCATTTTTAAATACCTTTTGGTGTTTGGAGTCTGTTTAAGGTGATGTTTTCGTTAGCTAGAAGAATTTGATCTATTCGGATTCCCTAGCTGAAATTTTAATTCCCCGAAAATGTTAGGGAGTAAAATCTTCTTTGAGAAAATGCTAGCTGAAATAAACTTTCCACGAACTTTCAAGGGAACTATGTTCTTTCCGAAAATGCTAGCTGACGTTTTTGACTGCCAAAAACAGCAAGTACGACCTTTCCGAAAACCTCAGGGGCTATAATTTTCCCAATGCGAATCGTTTAGGTCATATTTCAGTTACGAAATTTTGAGTGCACTCTTTAATATACGCCGACTACCCTCCACCGAACAGATCGTTGGGTACCCCTGACTTCCCTTTTTTGCTCGTGGTTATGATGAGTCTTATATCTGTAATGTGCCACCTGAGGCTAACCTCACAATAGCTGCAGCGATACTGATTTTTCGTTGATCATTTGCTGATTATTGTCTGTGACATCTGCATCTCAAGAACATGATTTGCCAGTAAGCAGGTACGATAAATAACTTAAGCGTGTCAAAGTTGATTTTCCAATGCATTCTATTTTCCGTCTCTGGGCGTGACTTTTCAAAATGCAAAGTGCGCCAAAACTCTCATTCATAACTTAAGAATAAATTAGTTTAATTACCCTCCGTCTCGCCTTGTGTCTGTCTTTCACGCGCGCGGAAATGTCGAAGAAGGCAAACGAGAAAAGAGGCAATACGTGTGTACGAGTATAAAATCTGCGATGTTAGGCAATCTCCAACTTCAGCGATCACTTTTCACTGATGATACTCTGTCTCATTGACATACTGAGCGAAAGAGGGTTGGTACTAACACTTGGGCTGCTGTTTTTCTTGACTGATATTGCGACCTGTCCCCGGTCACTATAAAGTTCGATTATTTTTCTTGGTTAATTGTTCATGTGCACCTCTGCATAAGATGACACAGGTTTTTTTTATCTGCGGATTGAAATAAAAAGAAAAACTCACGAGATAAAAAGCGAGCCAGAGGCTTTGTTTTGCTCCTTCCCCTGGTAGCTTCTGTTTTTCGTCAGTCCTCCCAATTTGTTTCACTAGTTTCAACTACTCGGGCAGCTTCGATTAGGATGGGTGTTTTGAACTAACTTTTTGCCTTGTCGATCCCAGGACTGTCTGAAGCCGCGAGACTCCGATGATCGAGAATCAGTGACAATCGCAGTAAACACACTGTAGCGTATACATACGAAACCGCAAAAGAACAATTAATGATCCAAGCTGAACACAAAGAAGCAAACAAGGCTGTACCAGCACCCATCACTGGGCGGGGACATGTACGATAAAATAGTTTAAGATAAAATTTTGCTGATATGGTGTTTGTTTTATGGCATTTTGCATTTCTGCCATGCGCAAGCTTCAACTGGTATTTACTTGTCGAATTTTGGCATATTGCAGTCCACGCACCACGAGCCGCGGCGAGCCAGTATTAGGCCACTCTGATCGATAAAGATGGCGGCGATGAGCGATTCTGTAGACACTTTGCGTTTATCTGATGTGGATTGTACTGTTCCTCCCGCCAGATTGGTGAGTTCAATATACCGCTTAACTTTTTACGGGTAAAAGCCTTAATTTTTCATCAGAAAAGGTGTTCTTCACACCTCAACACCCGGCGCTGTGAAATACCGTATTTATTCGAATAAGCGCCCAACCTCGAATTAGCGCCCACCTCGAATAAGCGCCCATCCCCACCCTAGCCCCCTCCCCACTCAGACCACCCTCCCCCCCCCCCCAAAATGACACTGAAGTGCACGAAAGTAGTATTGAGTACCATTTACTAAGTGGATTACAATCTCTAGATTCATTGTCTACGAGGATTGAATAAGTACCAATAAGAGACTTCCCCAAAGACGGAGTTTTCTTCAGTACTTTACAGAAGCTTTGCTTTGTTACATCTTCGCGTTTTGTCATTACCATTTATTGTTTTATTACAAAATAAACATACTACACTTGCTGAAAATGGTGAAAATTTAATAAGCGCTCAGCCTCGAATAAGCGCCCACTCTCAAGGTCCAAAAATGTAATAAGCGCCCAGGGCGGTTAATCGAATAAATACGTTATACGAAACTGATTTTGTTTAATTTACGTTGTTGTTAATTTATATCCCACTATTTTACATCATTGTTGTTTCACAGCACCTTTATTTAAATAACAAAACCTCGTCTGCTCATAGCTCCTCGGAGTCACTATCTGACAGTAGAAAATGGCAGGATCCAAGGGAGTGTTCCCTCTCTAGATCCATTTACGGAGCAATAACTGATAACAATGAGCT
This sequence comes from Pachyseris speciosa, assembly GCA_016490735.1. NCBI lineage: Eukaryota > Metazoa > Cnidaria > Anthozoa > Scleractinia > Pachyseridae > Pachyseris > Pachyseris speciosa. Next base: position 2,205,988 of record JAEMWC010000023.1, read on the forward strand.
AACAATGACTGGAAATCCTGCTGTTTTTTTCCTTTAGCTATGTATCCCGGATATGTATGTTGAGTATATTTCAGCAAATTCGCATTAAATAAAGTTAGGCGCACATTGTTTTCGAACATTTCGCGTTAATCATTTGATGTATGTAAACCTAACTTTGGAAAATTCGCGTTAATTTTGCGTAACGTAAATTTTCTTCGTGTTGACTAACTATAATAAGGTAAAACTGAAATGTTAATTGAACGCTGACATAATAAAAAAGGTCCTTCTTTTCCGTCTCAGTAAATACAACCACACAAGGTCTTTCCATTTTTTTCTCACCCGCAGTGTATTTACTGCGATGATTATTCACTGATTCTGTCTTGCGACACCGGATAAGGACAATTGTTACACAAATGATGGTAGGCAACTCGGCAAATCCTTTTATGTTTATGCCTCACTGGCCATTAGATAGCTTGAATACATTGATGGTTTTCGTTGTTAAATTTGAAAATTGAAAATCTTACTCAATCCAGCATAGTTCAGGGAAGCCTTTACTGGTAAAGGTTTGCTAAAACAAGAAACCTAGGTTCAAGTTGCCAACTGTAAATCGATTGCGTGTTAAGAACAGCTCATGGTTAGTGAACTGTGCTCACTTTCATACTTCATCAATCTGAAGGTATCCGAGAGACAACGAGAGAGCGTGTTTTGTCATGAATATGGGACGAGAAAGTCACCTCTTACTGGATCAAACCACCACCCATGATTAAATATATGGCCACGAACTGATCTTCATTCAATCATAGTTGGTCTCCAACTACGAGTCAGTTTTCAAAGGAATTATCACATATGCATTGAACTGCCAGTTGTGTTGGCAGTTTCTTATGTTTGCGAGTCCGCGATTATTTAGGCTGTAAAAATGAGATTTTAGTAAGTTAAAGTGACTTTACTGGTTGAAATTCGTTTTGCAATGTGACATCCCCTTTTCTAATAATTGTTGGAATACCTGGCTAACTGAGAAGCAGGGCTGAGTGCTTCGACGGGCAGCAGCGAAATCACCACGGAAAAGTGAATACTTATTGCGGCGTATTTCAGTTACGCTTGCAGATTTCAATTGCCATTGAAAGGGCAAGCCGACTCAAAAAGTGAGTCACAAATGCAAAGAAATCCAAACCTTACCTTGTTAACATTGAAAAAAGGACGACGAAACGTCGTTGAACGATCTTCAGATCATTAAATAAACCTGCAGGTGGGCGACTACCCCTATTTGCATGTGAAACAATTATGATTGTTATGAGAAAATAACCGGAATGATCGTCCCTGTAGGCGGCTACCGCGCCCATCCACCAGAGTTCATCTAAGCGTGGCAGTTTATTAGATTTTATTGAACATGTTATATCGGAGACTGTCCCTTAACCACACTTAACCCTCACTGGTGAGCTTGGGAAAAACATGTTTAGTTTGTACGGTTTACATTTGTAAACTTGACCATTTGTTTGTTGTTTTCTGTTTTGAGACTGTGCATGTGGTTTCTTTCTGTACGTATCTTCGCAGCCTCTCCACAGAACATGCTTTCTGCATGAGCAGGCGTGATAAATAACTTTTGATCGGTTTTGATTTTGTCTTTTCAAAAAAATGGTTAGTAAGTCAATAAAGCGTGAGAAAATTTAAAAATTGTCCTTGCGAATTGACATACTGAGCTAGCGCGAAAACGCTGAGGGTTGGTTGAAGAGGGTTGGTTGATGTTAAGAAACAATTGGCCATATTGATTATAATACTTGGGCTGCTGTTTTACTTAACTGACATTGCGACCTAACACCACTATGAAGTTCAATTATTATTTGTTGTTGGTTAATTGTTCTTGTGCACTCTGCATAAGATGACACGGGGTTTTTTTATCTTCGGATTAAAATACAAAGAAAAACTCACGAGACAAAAATTTTACTCAAATTTCGCCTACAAATTGGCAAGTGAATTGAGTGTAGGCAATATTGATTATAATACTTGAGCTGCTGTTTTACTTAACTGACATTGCGACCTAACACCACGATAAAGTTCGATTATTATTTGCTCTTGGTTAATAATTGTTCTTGTGCACCTCTGCATAAGATGATAAGGGGTTTTTTATCTTCGGATTGAAATAAAAAGAAAAACTCACGAGACAAAAATTTTAAATTTTAAAAATTTAGATTCTTCCTACAAAGTCATTGTTGCCACTTGTCGTTTGACTTAAGAACCAAGATCAAAGGGTCGTGAACGCAAATATGAGATTTCAAAATTAATGGCCGAAGGATAAAGCGACAATGATTTATCCTATGATTTTGAGTCTTGTAAACACCGATATTAAAGTACGGTTCCATTTTGGGATATTGTCTCCCACCTGTTCCAGTTAAAATTTCTCTGATATTCAAAAGCTTTTGGTCACTATTAGGCTGTTCTGACTTTTGTTAAACTTGTGTTTCGCGTACCGGATCACTAATTTGTTAATTACAAAAGGCAACCAAAAACTGTTTTATATGATAACCGTCTGGTAAGAATAGCGTATTCCCGAACATTGAGACGGCACGAGAGAATGATTTAGACACCCGTTACAGGAATTCTCATATGCTCAAAGACTCTTCTGATATTCAAAAGCTTTTGGTCACTATTAGGCTGTTCTGACTTTTGTTAAAGTTGTGTTAAATATATGACTTATCATCGCAGTTATAATTATCATGAAAAAAAAAAGAAGGAAGAAGCTATACTGGCCAATTACTTTCGTGACACTTCACATTTATCTCTTTTTGGCATACAGTTTCAAAACAGACGATGATTTACGCTTCTGACAGACTTTTTTCCTGCGTGCACCCTCTACAAAATGTTGAAATCCATAACCTGCACAAGCTGTTTTAGACATGTTTCTCCGCGGGCTCTCGACATACAGGGGAAAGGTGAGGTATCTCGAGCTCCGAACATTTGGCAAAGGATTGCAGCTTGAAATCACTCGACGCCAATTACAAAATAAGTCCTTGAAATGAAGAGGGTGGTCATCGACCTTGACGTCTGACTTGGGGACCTTACGGAGCTCAAGCCGATGTTAAGTTGGTAAGGCTACTGGTTCCCGTATTTCTGAAAGCTTAAAGAGAGGCACATGATGAAATAAAAATCACAAAACAAAAACATATAAAAATGAAAAGTCAGGGTAAAGAAAAACAGAGCGTCACGAAACAACCTTGGGGCTTTGTTGAGTATTTCAAAACACGCTGAACCATGACTGATAAATGCGTCTTGTACTTGGTCCGGGTAAATTCGGTAAGCTTGAAAATGAAACACCTATCCCCAAAATTTGGCTCAAGAATTTATTCATAGACAAGTGACCTGCGCGACCTTAAGCAAAGCGAAATGTATACTTCTCAGGGGCACCCAACGAGCCAAATCAACCAAAAGTTGTAGAAAGGCATTTTTAAGTACCTTGTGGTGGTTGAAGTCTGTTTAAGGTGATGTTTTCGTTAGCTAGAAGAATTTGATCTATTCGGATTCCCTAGCTGAAATTTTAATTCCTCGAAAATGTTAGGGAGTAAAATCTTCTTTGAGAAAATGCTAGCTGAAATAAACTTTCCACGAACTTTCAAGGGAACTATGTTCTTTCCGAAAATGCTAGCTGACGTTTTTGACTGCCAAAAACAGCAAGTACGACCTTTCCGAAAACCTCAGGGGCTATAATTTTCCCAATGCGAATCGTTTAGACCATATTTCAGTTACGAAATTTTGAGTGCACTCTTTAATATACGCCGACTACCCTCCACCGAACAGATCGTTGGGTACCCCTGACTTCTCTTTTTTGCTCGTGGTTATGATGAGTCTTATATCTGTAATGTGCCACCTGAGGCTAACCTCACAATAACTGCAGCGATACTGATTTTTCGTTGATCATTTGCTGATTATTGTCTGTGACATCTGCATCTCAAGAACATGATTTGCCAGTAAGCAGGCACGATAAATAACTTAAGCGTGTCAAAGTTGATTTTCCAATGCATTCTATTCTCGGTCTCTGGGCGTGACTTTTCAAAATGCAAAGTGCGCCAAAACTCTCATTCATAACTTAAGAATAAATTAGTTTAATTACCCTCCGTCTCGCCTTGTGTCTGTCTTTCACGCGCGCGGAAATGTCGAAGAAGGCAAACGAGAAAAGAGGCAATACGTGTGTACGAGTATAAAATCTGCGATGTTAGGCAATCTCCAACTTCAGTGATCACTTTTCACTGATGATACTCTGTCTCATTGACATACTGAGCGAAAGAGGGTTGGTACTAACACTTGGGCTGCTGTTTTTCATGAATGATATTGCGACCTGTCCCCGGTCACTACAAAGTTCGATTATTTTTCTTGCTTAATTGTTCATGTGCACCTCTGCATAAGATGACACAGGTTTTTTTTATCTGCGGATTGAAATAAAAAGAAAAACTCACGAGATAAAAAGCGAGCCAGAGGCTTTGTTTTGCTCCTTCTTCTGGTAGCTTCTGTTTTTCGTCCGTCCTCCCAATTTGTTTCACTAGTTTCAACTACTCGGGCAGCTTCGATTAGGATGGGTGTTTTGAACTAACTTTTTGCCTTGTCGATCCCAGGACTGTCTGAAGCCGAGAGACTCCGATGATCGAGAATCAGTGACAATCGCAGTAAACACACTGTAGCGTATATATACGTAACCGCAAAAGAACAATTAATGATCCAAGCTGAACACAAAGAAGCAAACAAGGCTGTACCAGCACCCATCACTGGGCGGGGACATGTACGATAAAATAGTTTCAGATAAAATTTTGCTGTTATGGTGTTTGTTTTATGGCATTTTGCATTTCTGCCATGCGCAAGCTTCAACTGGTATTTACTTGTCGAATTTTGGCATATTGCAGTCCACGCACCACGAGCCGCGGCGAGCCAGTATTAGGCCACTCTGATCGATAAAGATGGCGGCGATGAGCGATTCTGTAGACACTTTGCGTTTATCTGATGTGGATTGTACTGTTCCTCCCGCCAGATTGGTGAGTTCAATATACCGCTTAACTTTTTACGGGTAAAAGCCTTAATTTTTCATCAGAAAAGGTGTTCTTCACACCTCAACACCCGGCGCTGTGAAATACCGTATTTATTCGAATAAGCGCCCAACCTCGAATTAGCGCCCACCTCGAATAAGCGCCCATCCCACCCTAGCCCCCTCCCCACTCAGACCACCCCGCCCCCCCAAAAAAATGACACTGAAGTGCACGAAAGTAGTATTGATTACTATTTACTCAGTGGATTATAATCTCTAGATTCATTGTCTACGAGGATTGAATAAGTACCAATAAGAGATTTCCCCAAAGACGGAGTTTTCTTCAGTACTTTACAGAAGCTTTGCTTTGTTACATCTTCGCGTTTTGTCATTACCATTTATTGTTTTATTACAAAATAAACATACTACACTTGCTGAAAATGGTGAAAATTTAATAAGCGCTCAGCCTCGAATAAGCGCCCACTCTCAAGGTCCAAAAATGTAATAAGCGCCCAGGGCGGTTAATCGAATAAATACGTTATACGAAACTGATTTTGTTTAATTTACGTTGTTGTTAATTTATATCCCACTATTTTACATCATTGTTGTTTCACAGCACCTTTATTTAAATAACAAAACCTCGTCTGCTCATAGCTCCTCGGAGTCACTATCTGACAGTAGAAAATGGCAGGATCCAAGGGAGCGTTCCCTCTCTAGATCCATTTACGGAGCAATAACTGATAACAATGAGCTAACAATGACTGGAAATCCTGCTGTTTTTTTCCTTTAGCTATGTATCCCGGATATGTATGTTGAGTATATTTCAGCAAATTCGCATTAAATAAAGTTAGGCGCACATTGTTTTCGAACATTTCGCGTTAATCATTTGATGTATGTAAACCTAACTTTGGAAAATTCGCGTTAATTTTGCGTAACGTAAATTTTCTTCGTGTTGACTAACTATAATAAGGTAAAACTGAAATGTTAATTGAACGCTGACATAATAAAAAAGGTCCTTCTTTTCCGTCTCAGTAAATACAACCACACAAGGTCTTTCCATTTTTTTCTCACCCGCAGTGTATTTACTGCGATGATTATTCACTGATTCTGTCTTGCGACATCGATATTTTTTGCATGATCGGGTATGATCAAGGGCTTTCTTTAATTAATTTTCTTGTTTCAAAGATTTGGTTTCATTAAACATAACATAACATAACATAACATAACACGAAACGCTCAGTTTTATACGTTCAGTCACGAACGGATTAATGTAGGTATCGAACAATCATGCTAGGAAATCGAATATCAGATGTCTAATGTAACGTTTATCTCTGATTATGTGTCATTGCAACATGCGTGTCTTATTTACAAACAGTGAGGAGTAGCAAATGTCAAAACAAGCTACCGAAGACAACTGGACCTTTCATCTAGTTTTTGCACGAGGAAGGAAATCAAGATTTTCTTCACAAATGTAGAATGGAAAATCAAAAAACTGTGAAGAACGTTGTCCACTATAGGTGGTTTGCAGCCAACCTCTAGAGACAAAGATAACAATGGTGAAAAGAACAAATGCTGGTGGACGAACAAAAGGAGCTAATGAGAGATGTATTGTTTACGTCCACCAGCATGGCGGTGATGACGTAACGTGCAAACCACCTATAGAAGAATAAAAGGACAATTGTCACACAAATGATGGTAGGCAACTCGGCAAATCCTTTTATGTTTATGCCTCACTGGCCATTAGATAGCTTGAAATACATTGATGGTTTTCGTTGTTAAATTTGAAAATTGAAAATCTTACTCAATCCAGCATAGTTCAGAGAAGCCTTTACTGGTAAAGGTTTGCTAAAACAAGAAACCTAGGTTCAAGTTGCCAACTGTAAATCGATTGCGTGTTAAGAACGGCTCATGGTTAGTGAACTGTGCTCACTTTCATACTCCATCAATCTGAAGGTATCCGAGAGACAACGAGAGAGCGTGTTTTGTCATGAATATGGGACGAGAAAGTCACCTTTTACTGGATCAAACCACCACCCATGATTAAATATATGGCCACGAACTGATCTTCATTCAATCATAGTTGGTCTCCAACTACGAGTCAGTTTTCAAAGGAATTATCACATATGCATTGAACTGCCAGTTGTGTTGGCAGTTTTTTATGTTTGCGAGTTCGCGATTATTTAGGCTGTAAAAATGAGATTTTAGTAAGTTAAAGTGACTTTACTGGTTGAAATTCGTTTTGCAATGTGACATCCCCTTTTCTAATAATTGTTGGAATACCTGGCTAACTGAGAAGCAAATGCAGGGCTGAGTGCTTTGACGGGCAGCAGCGAAATCACCACGGAAAAGTGAATACTTATTGCGGCGTATTTCAGTTACGCTTGCAGATTTCAATTGCCATTGAAAGGGCAAGCCGACTCAAAAAGTGAGTCACAAATGCAAAGAAATTCAAACCTTACCTTGTTAACATTGAAAAAAGGACGACGAAACGTCGTTGAACGTTGAACTTCAGATCATTAAATAAACCTGCAGGTGGGCGACTACCCCTATTTGCATGTGAAGCAATTATGATTGTCATGGGAAAATAACCGGAATGATCGTCCCTGTAGGCGGCTACCGCGCCCATCCACCAGAGTTCATCTAAGCGTGGCAGTTTATTAGATTTTATTGAACATGTTATATCGGAGACTGACCCTTAACCACACTTAACCCTCACTGGTGAGCTTGGGAAAAACATGTTTAGTTTGTACGGTTTACATTTGTAAACTTGACCATTTGTTTGTTGTTTTCTGTTTTGAGACTGTGCATGTGGTTTCTTTCTGTACGTATCTTCGCAGCCTCTCCACAGAACATGCTTTCTGCATGAGCAGGCGTGATAAATAACTTTTGATCGGTTTTGATTTTGTCTTTTCAAAAAAATGGTTAGTAAGTCAATAAAGCGTGAGAAAATTTAAAAATTGTCCTTGCGAATTGACATACTGAGCCAGCGCGAAAACGCTGAGGGTTGGTTGAAGAGGGTTGGTTGATGTTAAGAAACAATTGGCCATATTGATTATAATACTTGGGCTGCTGTTTTACTTAACTGACATTGCGACCTAACACCACGATAAAGTTCGATTATTATTTGCTCTTGGTTAATAATTGTTCTTGTGCACCTCTGCATAAGATGATACGGGGTTTTTTATCTTCGGATTGAAATAAAAAGAAAACCTCACGAGACAAAAATTTTACTCAAATTTCGCCTACAAATTGGCAAGTGAATTGAGTGTAGGCAATATTGATTATACTTGGGTTTGCTGTTTACTTGACTGACGATTGTTATGTAGCAAAATGTGCAGCCATGGTCAAATTCGATTGTTCTTGCATAATTGTTGAAGTATATTTTACAACATTTACCACAATATATTTAATCAAAACAAACAACCTATTGATGTAACTTTCCCACAAGTAAGTTGTTTTCGGCAAAAGTAGAATTTTCGCCGTTGTTGTTAAAAACACAATAACTTGTAGGTGTTCTTCCGGCAAGTTTGAAACTTTGTCCATGTGAGCATGGTTATCTGCGGCAACAGCTTTCTCGTGCAAAGGGCCGCGGAAACTTTGGTTTCCGCCGCTATTAGGTTGTCGAATATTTTAATTAACGTGAATTAAGCTTAGCCGAAGGATTTACCACAAGTGTTACCACAAGCTTTTCTGCATGCCTTGCTGATAAATTTAGGATCACGTCCATGTGTAGTTTCCAAGCTCTGTTGCTAGCCATAGTCGAATTTGGCACAGAAACTTTACAGTCTCAAACTTATTTACTAAAGTGAACCTTGTAAAGTTGGTTACAATAAGCTTGATCAACTTATTCTAGTTCAACAATCGAGGCATGTATTCAAGTTTGTATAGTCTTTGTCTATTGTTCTAGAAAGGAAACGAACGATCGACCAATCAGAGCTCAGAGCGAGCGTACTTAATCGCTAGTTTTGTGTAGTTCAAAAAGAGTTGGCTGCCGGCTACGGCAGAGTGTAGAAGCCTGACGCTGAATAAACTGAAGTGATCCTGAGAAGCCACAGCTTTCTAAATCTGTCCCGCAACATAATTGTTGATGTCCACTGCTAAACATTGTACTTTTTTACCCTCGGATTGAAATTTAAAAAAAACTCACAAATTTGTATGTGATATTTTTGTTCTCAAATTTCGTTAACAAATTTGCAAGTAAATTGGGTGTTAGAGACTGTTCCAGGCTCTCAGATAGTTGTGGCGATGCAGAGGAGCTGAGAGGTCAAAAAACAAATTGCACGGAGCAGTTGCTTTCACCATCGCTGATTAAGGAGGGAGAAAGAGAAGTAGGGGCAGAAGCAGGAGGAGGAGGAGGAGGAGGAGCAACGGCAGCAGCAGCAGAGTAAGCAGGAGGAGGAGGCAGCGTGATCGAGGCACGGTTAGGGCGCTGAACTTGTAATCTGGAGGTCCCGGGCTGAAGTCCCGCACTGACAACTTGTCACAGTCTCGAGTTCAACTCCTCGGCCACGCTTGTAAATAACTAACTGGTTCGCCTCCTGCCAGTTGGGTTCCTTAACCTTCCTCGACTTGCTCGATCGCATTTGGCTTTGTTCTATAGATACTGCGAGGACATGTATGATGCGCCGGGTCACAATTGCTGATACTTTTAAAACAGTTCAAGATAAAAGTTTGCTGATATGGTATTTGTTTTATGGTATTTTGCATTTCTGCCGTGCGCCAGCTTCAACTAGTATTTGCTTGTCGAATTTTGGCATATGGCAGTCCACGCACCACGAGCGGCCAGCGATATCAGACGACTCTGGTCGATAAAGATGCGGCTGTGAGCGAATCGAGAGACACTTCGTGTTTATTTGATGTGAATGGCACTGTTACTCGCGCCAGATTGGTGAGTTCAATATACTGCTTAACTTATTGCGGGCAAAATCAGTCCTCAGTTATTTGCTCGTCAGATTAGGTGACACCCGCTGTGAGATAAAACTAAAAGGTTAATTGAACGCTAAAATGATTAAAAAAAAGTACTCCTTTTCCATGTCGGTAAATACAACCACACTAGGGTTTTCCATTTTTTCTAACTCGCAGTGTATTTGCTGCGATGATTATTCACTGATTCTGTCTTGCGGTATCAATATTTTCTGCATGATCGGGTGATGATCAAGGGCTTTCTTTGATTAATTTTCTTGTTTCAAAGAGTTAAAGATAACAGAACATAATACGAAGTGCTCAGATTTATACGTTCAGTCACGAACGGATTCATGTAGGAATGAAAGATGTGTAATGTAACGTTAATCTCTGATCATGTGTCATTGCAAAATTATTCACCGCGTCTTATTTACAAAAAAAAAAAAAAAAACAAGCCACCGAAGACATCTTGACCGTCCACTTAGTTTTTGCAAGGGGATGGAAATCAAGATTTTCTTTACAAATATAGACTAGAAAATCGAAAAACTGTGAAGAACATTGTCCACTATACAAGACTAAACTGAAGGACAATTTTCACAAACTTGATGGTAGGCAACTCGGCAAATCCTGTTATGTATGCCTCACTGGTTAAATAGCTTGAAATACCATTGATGGTTTTTGTTGTTAGATTTAGAAATTGGAAAATCGTACTTAATCCAGCATAGTTTCTGTGAAGCCTTTACTGTCATTTAAAAAAGTTTGCTAAAACAAGTAAACATGGTTCAAGTTGCCAACTGTGACAACTGTAAATCCATTGCGTGTTAAGAGCGGCTCGTGGTTAGTGAACTGTGCTCACCTTCATACTTCATCAATCTGAAGGTATTTGAGAGATACGACAACGAGAGAGCGCGTTTTGTCATGTATAATGGGACAAGAAAGTCACCTTTTACTGGATCAAACCACCAGCCCTGATCAGTGAATTTTAAAATCAGTCAATCATAGTTGGTCTACCAACTACGAGTATATTTTCAAAGGAATTATCATTTTCAACTGACAATCGGTGTTGGGATTGATCTTTGCGAGCCGGGGGGGGGGAGGGGGAGGGGGGAGTTACTCCCTATAATGGCCTATACGGGAAGGCTCCGCCCGAAAGGGGCACCTTTTTCACGCTTCAGGTATATGAAAGAGTAGGGATGTCACGAGTAGAAGTATATGAAAGGGTAGGGAAATCTGTCATTTAGGTATTTAAAAGGGCCTTTCATTAAAATATTCGAAAACTCAGACCGCGGTTTTAATTTCTTGAACACTAGATGAAAAATACAAGAAGACTTCATGTTTTAGATATACGAAAGGGGTACCATTTGTCAATGATAGGTATACGAAAGGGGTACCTTTTCTGTCAAAAATACGGTACTAATGTTTTTTAGTACCACCACCCCCCCCCCCCCCTCCCCGGGTTTGCGAGCCTGTGATTATTTTGGCTGTAGAAATGAGTTTTTAGGAAGTTAAAGTGACTTAAATTCGCTCCGCTTTGCAATGTGACATCCTCTTTTCTAATAATTATTGGAATTTCTAACTGAGGATTAACAGCATAAAAGAAACAAATGCAGGTCTGAGTCCCGTGGAGGGGGGTACTATAAAAAATTTAATACGGGGAGGTTCCGCCCAGAGGTTCGAACCCTTACCCTTTTATATACCATTTTTCACAGAAACACTCATTTCTTTCACGGGAACATATGAACCCACAATTGACCTGCTCACAACGTCAGTGACTTCATAGCTCAGTTGGTTAGAGCATCGCACCGGTAATCGCGAGGTCACGGGTTCAAACCCCGTTTCACAATTGCATAAATTGCGTTCACAACTGGGACGATCATTCTTCATTTGATTTCATCAGAAGTTCATATATGATTTATTTCATATATCATTCACAAAAGAGATTCTACTGTTTGTTCCCACTTACAACCCAGCCTTTCCGAATCTCAAAAAGATTCTCATGAAACATTGGCACACTATTCACAGAATAACAACCTAAGCTCAAACGCACCTTTAACCAGCCACCGATTGTATCTTACAAGAAGGAAAAATCACTTAAGGTGACATTCTCAGTGTCCGCGCAAAACTTCCTTCAATCACACGACAATCACAAAATCGATCAGCGAAGCGGTTAGTTCAGTACAAACTTGAAGTTCAAGTTCAAGTTCAGTTTATTCACACTTATTCAAACATAATATTAGCATGCAAGTCAGAATAGTAAAAAAAAAAAGTAAGAGAGAAACAAAGCTAGCTTACATGGAATACGTGGTGGCCAAAGGAGCAGAGCTTTCGAGTTGGCCACTACCACAGTGCAGTTACTAGTGAAGGGCGGTTATTTACAGAATATACATTTATTTATTAGGTAATCACTAATTAAGGCAGATAAATAGGTAAAATAAATAGATAAATTAATTAATGGAGCTAGATAATAATTGAAATTGAGTCACTGACTGTCTAGTAACAGAAGTTTGTATTATTTTTTGAAAGTATTTAGGGGCAGACACTTAACTTCAATGGATATTGCCTCCCAGATATGTGATGCCACTACTCTGAACCTTGCAAGGCCATAATTAGATCTAGAAGGTGGCCTGTATAGGTTCTGATTAGTGGCATATCTAGTATAATAATTATGACCTGAAGAAGCGAGTTAAACCAAGTCATAAAGAACAGGAGGTGTTTCATTTTTGTGAAAGTGAATTTTATACTCAACGGAGGCAACTTTTAATTTAAAAATGTTTTCTAATTTTAAGATTTCTAGTAGTGTAAAGTATGGTCCAGGACTTTCTCTTTTGTTTGCAAAGAAGATGCACCGAAGGCATTGTTTTGACTTACTTTGATTTTATTTCATTTGGTTTAGCATGCAGTTCCCCAGCTCATTAACCTAAAAATTAATTTGTTTGAGGTATTGGGCATGTCATTAATATACAATAAAAACAACAGTGGTCCTAGCGTGGAACCTTGAGGCACGCCACTTGTGATAGTTTTCAGGCTAGATTCAGTATTCAGGGGCACCCAACGACAAGTTTCGGTAGATATCTGTTCGGTGGAGGGTAATTCGCCTTGTGCTTTCGGCGTCGATGAAAGAGTGCACTCGGATTTTCGTAGCTAAAACGTGGCCTAGAAGATTCGCAATGGGGAAATCATAGCCCCTGAGGTTTTCGAAAAGGTCGTAATTGTTGTTTTTGGCAGTCAAAAACGTCAGCTAGCATTTTCGGAAAGAAAATAGTTCCCTAAAAAGTTCGTGGAAGTTTATTTCAGCTTGCATTTTCTCAAAGGAAGATTTTGTTCCCTAACATTTTCGGGCAAGTAAAATTTCAGCTAGGGAATCCGATGAACTTCTTCTAGCTTATGAAAACATCACTTTAAACAGACTTCAAACACCATAAGTTACTTAAAAATGCCTATCTACAACTTTTGGTTGATTTGGCTCGTTGGGTGTCCCTGAGTATTGCCCACTTTGACATATTGCTTACGATTAGTTATATAGCTTGAGAACCATGCATGGGAGAGTCCTCGGATCCCGTACTTATATAGTTTTCCTAATAGAATATTGTGGTTGCTGATTCTCCGTTGAACATTCGCTGATTATTGCGTGTCATCTCACGATCTCTTCGAAATTTAGTGTAGGCAATATTTGATTATAATACTTGCTAGGTTTGCTGTTTTACTTGACTAATATTGTTGTGTAGCCAAACGTGCCACTATGGTCAAATTCGATTGTTCTTGGATAATTGTTCATTAGCACTGCTAAAGATGGTACTTTTTTACCTGTGGATTGAAATAAAAAGAAAAACTCACAAAATTATTAGTGATGATTTTTTTTCTCACATTTCGTTAACAAATTTGCAAGTGAATTGGATGTTAGAGCCTGTTCCAGGCTCTCAGATAGCTGTGGCGAGAAAGAGGCGTTGTTTTGCTCCTTCCACTGGTAGCTTCTGTTTTTCGTCCCTCGTCCCAATTTGTTTCACCAGCCCCAACCATTCGAAGTGCCCCGATTAGGAATGGGTGTTTTCAACTAACTTTGTGCATTGTCGACCCCAGAGCTTTCCCCTTTTAGGACTGTCTGAAGCCTAGAGACATGGACGAAATGGAGGGACTCCGGTGATCGAGAAAATTGTAACTCGCGGTAAACTCACTGGCACTGATAACACGTAACCACGAGAGAACAGATAAAAGCCATAAACAATGCGATGAACCAAGCTGAAGTCCTAAATGAAAAGCTTGCAATAAGTGTAGGAGATCGATTGTCACAATTGGTTTTGGTTTCAATTCTGCAGCTGAGTGCCTGGTCGGAGAAAATTACACGGGGCCTTTGCCTTCACCATCTGTGGGAGAACCAAGGCACCCTTACATTTATCTCATACCACACTCACCGGCATTTTTCATCCCTATTCTAGACAAGACACCAAAAAGCACTATTCCGAGATTGCTATTTTCCAAGTATTATCCTGAAATAAATTCTTCTTATCAATTTTCATGATTGATTTGCTGGTTAAAAAAAAAAAGAAAAACCTACCCTAAACTTAAGTCCACTGATGCAATACAATCATGAATACAATACAAAATTAACTGCTTGAAATCCATGCTCTTTACAGTGTCGGCAGCAGGCAGAACCGGTACCTATCACCGGGAGGGAACATGTACGATGCGGGCATAATTGTTGATACTTTTAAAACCGATCAAGTTAAAATTAATTGCTGATATTGTATTTGTTTTACGGCATTTTGCATTTATGCCATGCGCCAGCTTCAGCTTGTGTTTCGGCATTTTCACCTCCCTTCCCCCCCCCCCCCCACCCCTCCGCTCCCACCAACTCAAGGCCCTCTTGCCCCCTCACCCCACTCTTCGTAGAATAAAAACTAAAACCTTCCGACTCTCATGAGAAGGCGTTTGTTAATGACTTGTTGCTTTGGAAACAAACTTCCGGTTTCCGTGGTAAGCTGATGTTCTCTGGAAGAATTCTGTACGCTGATTGGTGTATTCTGGAGGTGTGCGTGTTGACGTGTCACGAGCGCCCTCGGTTAAACTTTTGTGGCCAGCGATATCTACGCATTTTGATCGATAAAGATGGCGGCTGTGATCGAATCGAGAGACACTTTGTGTTTATTTGATGTGGATGGCACTGTTACTCCCGCCAGATTGGTGAGTTTAATATATTGCTTAACTTTTTTGCGAGCAAAATCCTTATTTGCTTATTTTTTCGTAAATTTGCTTTGTTGATTGCTTATGTGAAGGCATTACGCAATATAATTTGAAGCCTTGGCTCCTCAACCTTTTTCAGGTTGTCACCCCCGAAATGAAGGAATTTATGAAGAATCTTCGTAAAAAGGTTGCAGTTGCTTTAGTTGGTGGTTCCGATTTTCCAAAACTTGAAGAACAGATGGGAGGAGACAACGGTGAGAACTGAGGCCATTTAAGTACTTAATTCTTTATGTACATGTAGTCGCTTCAATAATGCTGGAAGCAACGGATGGAATAAACCTTAACGTAGATGACCCAAGAAACAGCGAAGAATGGAAGAAATAAACGTACGGTGAAACATCACATGACACATCGGTCAGTATTAGGTCCGTTCCGCCTCAGCCCCTTCTCACTTTGACTTGAAATTACACAAAGTAAAACTTATTTCAAACAGACGGATGTACAGTGTAGCTTGAAAAACTCGAAAAAATTCAGGGGAATCGGCGCCTTGAACCCAAAGCATTCGCTTCTTTATGATATCCAGATCTACTGTAGACCAACCAGGACTAGCTGCTGAAATTAATTTTCCAATTTTTTCCCCATATTTTATATGGAGCTAAAGTCACAATAACTGTCAGAACGCTAGCGATTTTTATATCAGCTCTTAACCAAAATACCTTTTGGAATAAGGCAGATTTTTCCCTGGAATAGAGTTATTACACCTTTCAGGAACCGGCCCCTCCCACCACTTAAACCCCAAAACACTGTCCCTTGCTAAACTAATGATGATGATGATACTTTATTTATGTGTCAGTTGAGAATCTAGCTTCTACAGTTGTAAGTGACAAGGAGCTAATTGGGGACTCAGTATATCCAGATGATACCTAGGATTCTCTATATGTGTATGTCACTCCCATAAGGGTGGGGAATATAAAATTGATTTGTAAACTTCAGCTACACCTGTAGCATCCTGGCCAATGGGATCCAATGTTAATCTGACACATCGCATTGTACTGTAACTTTTGAAACTGAGGTAGCCACATGATGCAATGTTAAGTGCAACATTTCATGCAATTTTACCAATGCTAGAACAGGTTTGAAAGAAATACAACTGGAAACTTATTTTGGGTGCCAAAGGTTATTCCGTTGATTAGTATAAGAGGCATTGTACTGGGCCTTTTTTGCTTCAAAAGTTAATACCCAGAAAATTGTTTTGGTTTTTTTTGGTTTTTGAAGCCACTCTCAAACAATTTTTTTTCTCTCTTTTTTTTTTTTTTTTTTTTACCAGTCACCAGTTTATATGATTATGTATTTCCTGAAAATGGTCTTGTAGCTTACAAGAATGGAGAACTGTTCCACCGGCAGGTAGGTTTGTTAAAGCTATAAACTGTACATCTAGGTGATGAAGGGCAGGAAGTTCAAGAAAATGCCTGTCTTCAACAAAGCAGTGAGAATACATGTACATGTAGCTCAGGAGAGAAGTCAATGGTCACAACTTGTCAGGTTATTACATTTTATGTACAGCTGTAGTTATGCCATGGCAACACAGAAGTGAGTGAGTGAGTGAGTGAGTGAGTGATTGACTGATGTGACACAACCCTTTCTTGACCACAAGATCCCATTTGACTCATCCACTTAAACCAGGAACACACACACAAAAATACATATTTACAGTTGTATATATATTGCTGAAACCAAGTTATTTACAATTGCACTCACTTGATATGTTTCAGTCAGACTTTATTATGCTGAATTTAGAATGTGGCATGTTGCTAAGAAAATTTGCATGACTTAATTTCATTAAAGCAGATGGTTTCTTTATGACTCTTGGCAAATTTGGTCACAAATAAGTCTACTCTAATGAAATTTGATGTGAGCTCAAATTGCTTACTGTAAAACAAACCAAACTCTTAACTGTAGACTTTCCACCAATAAGACATGAAAAACTAATCACCCAAAAATTGGAAATCACAAAACTCAATGTGCTCGACTCAGTATTGAGTGCACTCTACATGAAAAATGTATCATTCAGCATCTTTTATATTGTAGGTAATGTTTTTACTAGTGAATGTGTTGAACAGTCCTACACTAGATAACATTTTTGTGATTACTTTTTGTTTTCTTCATGTTAAGAGTATAAAGCAATTTCTGGGAGAGGAAAAGATCAAAACATTTGTCAACTTTTGCTTAACGTATATTGCTGGTTTGGACATTCCTGTAAAGAGGTAATTTAAATGTAGATCACAGCATTAAACAAACATGGTTTGAATTCGTGGGACAAGTTGCAGGGACCAAATTTTTGGTCCCTGCGACTAGATTTTCTAATTGATTGGGTAGTTCACACGAAGGGACTTGGTCCCCGGGACTAGTCGCGGGGACTAGTCGCAGGGACTAGTCCCTCCGTGTGTGCCGACCTTAATATTAATTTTTGCACGCATGTATCTTTTATCATTTCTGTTCATGAAGTGAATGTTTGGTCAATTAGATGCTGGGCTTAGAAGATGAATGAGGCAGAGTTATCACTGCAGTCATGAGTTTGACTTGTATAGTTTTGAATCACATTACAGTAGTTCTCCACAAACTGAAACAAGCTCAGTGGTGGAGTGTTCACTGGTTAATCTGGAAAGTCATGAGTTCAATCCCAATGTGGACTCAGAAATTAACCTTTTAAGACTAAGACATTAGTCTTAGTAGTAACAAAATTATTACTACTAAACTGAAATTAGTGTAGTAAATCACACAAGCTCAAGTACAATTTGTGATTAATAGGTACAAGTGATTTTGAAAGTTCTCAAAATTTTGGCAAGTGCAATTTGAGAACTTTCAAAATTGTGAGTATCTATTAATCAAAAATTGTACGAGAAGGTTGTACAATTTTTTATTTATAGTACATTCAACAAAATTTTCCGCTTATGATTGCGCTTACATGCTGTTGCTATGGAAATGTACTAGGACTCCCGCTGAGTACAATTTGGGATTAATTTTACTGCTCTCAACCAATCAAAATTGAGCAATTTTGTTGAGCGCACTATAAGTTATAAAACTACATGTACTATTTAACAAACAGATTCCATGTTGCCATGTGTCTGTCAGTAATAGATCACAGATGATGTCAAAATGTGGTAAAACAAAGAAATGGCATACGAGCTGCAGGCGAGTGTGTCACTGATGTTTTTACCACATTTTGACGTTTTCTGTGATCTATTACTGAACAGACGCACGGCAACATGGAATCTATTTGTTTTATATAATAAAGAAACAAAATACAAGGGAAAAACTTGTTTATTTTCACATTTCTGGAAAAATAGTTTTTAGTGATGATGTAATCTGTGCATCTGTCCTCTAATAGATCATAGCTAAGAACCAATCACAACACGCGAACTAGTCACCTTATTATATAAAATAAATTAATAATGGATTTAGCCCCGGCCTGTACTTTTTCTTTGCAGAACAATACAATTACCACAGTCTTGATTAATTATTTTGACTAAATTCACATGTAGATGTACAGGTAGTCCAGAAGATACGTGTATTTATTTATTTATTTATTTAGTGACTTCTATGTAGTGGAAAATAAAAGGCACTAAATGAGGGACTAACATACGGACTCGAAGTCCCAGCGAGGTCAGGTATTATTAATTACTATATTTTACAGAGGGACATTTGTTGAGTTTCGTAACGGAATGATAAATGTTTCACCGATTGGAAGAAACTGCTCACAAGAAGAAAGGATAGCATTCTTTGAATATGATAAAGTAAGTGACATATACAATACTTGCATGCTGCAATAGAAACCCTGCTTAGGACGGACCTTCACAGAGCCTTTCACATAATTTGTAAGCGTAGTACTTACTGTGCACCTTATAACAGGACGGAACCATTTTTAGTGTAGATCAAAGCATAAACAAGTCATGAAACATTGCCCTGCTGGGTTTAAAAAATAACATGTTTTGTCAGGGAATACTTGAAGTTTGACATCTCACTCCACACAATTTTGGCAAGAAACTGTTGTACATTTCTGACAACTATGTGTAGGAGTTTGAAGATTTTAGTGGGCTTGTTCTGTGACCAAGAGCTGAAGCATCTTGCATCGCTTCTTGTGTTATCAATACATGGTCACAGCTACAGCTGTGTACACTGTTCCTGTGCAGTGGATCCCTACTTTGGCAACCTATGGCCCAATACGCTGTAGTTAAGACCAGCACCTTAAGAAGCTTTTTAACTCCTTTTCTTTTTTATAGGTTCACAAAATTAGGGATACATTTGTGTCAGTTTTGAGAGAAAGGTTTGCTGATTATGGACTACAGCTTAGTATAGGAGGTCAGATTAGTTTTGATGTCTTCCCAAAAGGATGGGACAAGACATACTGCCTCAAACACGTGGAAAATGATGGTTACAAGACCATTCATTTCTTTGGTGATAAATGCTACCAGGTACTGTTTTCATGTTCAACTTTTTATCTGGGGACGATCCTTCCACTTTTGCGTGTTATACTGTCATTATTTTGTAACTGAATTTTAGTCCAAATGTGAACTGTTGGTACATGTAAATGATTTTTTCTATGTCAACAAAACTAGCCTAGTCATGTATGTTAAGTTCTCAGATGGTTGGGTTGTGTGAGCTAACACAACAAGAACAAGCGAAGAAAATCAACAGAGACCCTGATCACATCACTGCGGTGTATTTGAACCTCTGCAGCAGCGTAGGTCAAATAGATTGGTATGCTACTCCCCATCCCAAACCCAATGCATCATTGTATGCAGGGCATCCTACTCCCTTTCTTTCACCCACCTTATTCACCACTAAATCTTATTTGCGTATTCTCGTTGTTTTGGTTCAGTTGCCCAACTATCTGAGAACCGGAAACACTCACTGACTACAAAACCCGAACTTTAATTTTTCGTTCGTATGAATTCTGCAGTCTTCTAATTTCCTTTTTTCTTTCTGTTGTTTTGTCGTGATTGACGTATGTTCTGTCACACAATGCATAGAAATTGTAGTTGTATTTCCCCCTATTAAAAGTACATTTGGTATACAAAGCACAAGCAATTTTATGCTCTTTATCGTAGGGAGGAAATGATTATGAAATTTACATGGATGAGCGAACCATTGGACATAAAGTAACTTCACCAGAAGATACTATGAACCAGCTCAGGGAACTATTCTACACCGGCTAAAGTTCACGATTCTATGGCTTCTGTGTAATATTATTATTATTATTATTATTATTATTATTATTATTATTATTATTATTATTATTATTATTATTATTATTATTATATTCTAAGCAAATCTCTGAGTGTTAGTTTATATGTGGAAACTACAGGAAAATGTGCCATGTCGTTGTACATGCGAGAAACCCAAATTATTTTTAGCCAAGGTGATACAACTTTACACTACTGTATATATCAAACATACAGTTGTACATGTAAGTTAAAGTAAACGGTATATACATGCACGTATTGTATTCAGGACAAAAAATATAGTTATCGGAAATCAAGGGGGGGGGGGTTCGTTTCGATTTTGCGGGCGCTTAAAATTATCCCTGCCTATTCGAGGGTAAAATGGTTAATAAAAATTGAGAACTTACTTCACGGCCTGACACTTGTATTTGGTAATTTGGCGCCTCGTGAGCCTACCTTACCAAGCCACGCAGCACGTGGTCAATTATGTTGTTAAACACTCTGCTTTCTTTCCATGTTCTTATTAGCTCAGTAAGACCACACAGATTATTCACTATAGAACTAAATTGGACTTCATATCTGTAGACAGTTTAAAGTCCTTTTAAAGCGAAGTATTTGGAGACTGATCGGCATGGTACTGTGTTTCTGTTTGAATGCACTACTTCCGGAAAACCGACGTCCCTAATTGTTTGGAAAACGTTTTTAGTATGTGTTTAAATGATCTAGTTTAAAACTCACAGATTCGCAACAAACTTACCAGATTTTAACTCTCAAAGTAACAACCCAGATAAAGACAGTTTTGTTCAGTTTTATTGATACTTTTTGCCATCCAACATGTTGCACTTGCAGGTCACAATTACAACTAACTTTGGCTTACGGCCCCATATTGGCTTCAACTTTATTTGGCCCTGTTCATCAGTCCCCGCCCCAAGCCAGAATCGCTATATTTCCGCAAAACAACACAAATGACGAGTAACAAATCGTGGAATTGTGGAAAGAACACCCTATTGATAAAATTGAGTTTTTTTCCGACCGCCTTTATGAGGTATGGAAAAAAGTCGCGCGGTCGTACCACTGAGACGACACACCCTGCGCAAAACCATTTGAAATGAGGTTGGGCCGATATAGCTCACAGATTCTGCTGTCAAACTATCACAGGGTTCCGAATAATAATAATAATAATAATAATAATAATAATAATAATAATAATAATAATAATAATCGTGTACAATTATCGGCCATTCTTGGAACTGCTGACCTGTTGCGGAAAGTGTTGTGTCTCTAAGCTACGGGGAGTTGCTGAGACACAATCAACACTACCTAGTAAGAAAAATGGAGAGAATCGAATAATAATAAAAATATCTTTATCGAGGAGGTCGCCGTCACCCGCGGGTGGTTTTCACGTGAGTTCTGTCAAAGTAGCAAAAAGTAAAAAAGAATTAAAAACATTTAGTGGTAAAAACGTGATAACTACATTAAACGATGTAGCAGCGGCCTCCATCACTTTGGGAATTAGCAGGCCTAAGGGCCGCAACTTTACCCGAATTTTAAAAAATACGTGAGTCATTGAAGAAATAATATGGTAAACACAACTGCGGAATAAGCATGTTTAATTCTCTCCCATTCACTCTTTTGTTGAAGAGTAAAATACTACGCTGTTCCACATGCATGGCGCTTTAGGGAACACAGCTTCTCTTCCAATGATTTCTTGAGGTCTGTCAGTTTTTTCTTCATGAAGACAAAGTACATGCAGGGATTAGGGTTCGTTACCACTTATTTTGGACCGGACTGATACCTTCGGGAGCCGTTCCCCTTTGGGTGGGTTGTTACTTTAAGAAATCACAGTTAGGTCCAAAAATTAACGTACTTTCTGGGATCCGCTACTTTCGGGACCTTTTCGGATTATGGCGAACAACAAACTGGCTTTGAGATTGGGTCACAGATGATCTGGTGTACCTGTCGCTTGCTGTTAACCAATAACGTGCATATGCTCCTCAATGGACGCCCCTTGTTTTATGGCAAAAGGTGAAGGAATTGGTTTAGAAGATCATTTCAATTATTCTCATAACACGTCCGTTCAATCAAGTACTGATAATCCAAAGAGAAATTAGCTATAGATACTGATTATTGTTCAACCTCGTTTCCAGGGTCTTTCAACTCCCCACCCTTCTTGGGTGGGAAGATTGTTCGGGCTGGGAAGAGTGGGAGGGGGTGATTGAAACGCTCCTCTTCTCAACAGACATAAGGCTGCAGAGGGCAACAAATACTAAACAGGCCATCATTTTATTCTAGCGCATTTTCTTTATCAAAATTACAAATTTGCTATAAGAATTCTGTTAATTATTTCAGGCACAATTCGATTTCTTTTCGACAGTTTCATCTTTTTTCGATTTCGATGCGCATGACCTTTACATTTGTACAGGATCGCAAACGGTTGGAAAGATTAGGAAAGAGTCAAGAAATTTGGCACCAGGTCAGGAAAACTCCAAATTTTACCTCACAGTCAGTGAAAATCCAGCACACTTTAATTCCTTGCTGGTCACTAGGTTTGTGAACAAGGTTTTTCGTTGGCAGAGCGATGCTGTTCACATCGATTTGTCTTCGATGATTATTAGAAATTGCTTTGCAGTCCCTCAGAAGTCAGGGAATGTTCTTATCCTGATGACTGGCAACCCCGAATTTCTTGCGCTATCCACTCTTGACGCTCCAAGGAACTGCCATGCATTGTTGAAATTCTGTAGCCCGTGAGTAAGCTCTCTCGACCCAATCCTCTGTCGCGTTGGACCTCAGTGAGAGTGACGTCATTCCCAAGGTTGCCTGGGAACGAGGTTACAATTAACGAGTACTCGCAGGCTGAGTTTTTTCAATCCATTCCTTTGGCCCATGCATAACTTCCGTCTTCCCTGACTCGTCAGTGGTGACTTGGAAGATCGTCAGCTGGAAACAGCTTACTCTGAAGGCAATACAAAAACTAAAATTCACACAACCAAGATCAATCACGAATCAAGTAGAATGGCTTTTGTCTCCCAATAACAAGGTAGTTTGGCGCTTTTTGTTGCAATGCAAGAAAATCGGATCATAAGTCAAGGATACTGGAATCAAACAACAAAGTAAGAGGTCTCGAGTGGCCCTGGCTATGCTTTTCTTGCAGAGCTATTCAGCTAAAGTCAGAGCAAACAGAAGTATCTTGGTTTACGACACAACTTCCTTAAAAATCCGCGTTTTCTTGGAACATCCTGTAATGTGCAGAATGT
The DNA here is from genome assembly GCA_016490735.1 of Pachyseris speciosa. Lineage (NCBI taxonomy): Eukaryota > Metazoa > Cnidaria > Anthozoa > Scleractinia > Pachyseridae > Pachyseris > Pachyseris speciosa. The sequence continues at coordinate 2,229,528 of JAEMWC010000023.1, forward strand.
TTGTGCACTGACAATAGAAGACATCGTCCCAATCTCGTATCTAGAGTCTTCGTTCCCCTTGACCAGCGGTTGGGAAAGGAGCGACTCTAAAAAGTTCTTCCGCATACTTAGAATTCAGGGCAATGTTGTATTCCTGTTTTATTTCCGGTTGTTTGTATTGATTGAGAAAAAAAATCCAATCAAAATCCTGGACCTAACGTATCTTTGACAGTCGCTCGTTTCTTCAAGTGTGTGCAGTAAGGGACGAAGACTCGAGGCACGTGATTGGCACCGCCCTCAACTGAACGACAGCATAAGTGCAACTTAACCTTACTTCAGATAGTGCATGAACGGAAAAGACTGTCCGCTCAACATGTTATATCACTACAACGCATGAAGGCCGGGCAACGTACCAACGATAAGCTAGCAAACGTTCACAAAAAAAATAATACCCAAAGAAAAAGGAAACTTTCATAACAACAAATACCCAAAGAAGTTCTTTTCTTATTTCTAGCACCCCTCCGCTCCTCGCGCCAGGTTTCCGCTTATCGTGCGCTCTCTCGGCGACTGTACACAAAAGCACTTCTAGCTGTTGACAACATAAATTCCTCTTACTAACCGAGATCGAGGTTCGCACTGTAAGTTACGGACCGAGTTGGGGCCACAAATTAATGAGAAAAAACGAGTATCCGTAACTTACAGTACGGACCTAGAAAACGAGGTTAGTAAGATATTTGTTATATCTCTGAGGTTGATCCGGCGCGTAGGAAAGAAAACTAGTTGAAGTCAAGCGGGCCGTACTGTAGAATGCGGCCCTCAAAATTGACCAATCACAGGGCGCGTACTAAGTGATAGATATAATAAACATATAAAGAACAAATGAACAACAAATACCTCTTTCAGTTCAGGAAAAATCTCTCCCATTACGCAGTCAAGAAGGACGTAAGTTAACTGAAAAGATACCGAAAAACATCAGTTGCTGTAGACAATTGAAAAACGTCACAACCATATGCGGCCTATGAAATGTGCACCGCGAGTGGGTGGGTGAGTAGCACACCGACCTGTTTATTTAATCTGGGTTGCTGCAGAAGTTCAAATAGTGACGTGATTCCTGCTTTGTGTCTCTCTGTGCCCATCACTCGTACAGCTTTGTCAGGGAGGAACTCTAACATTTCTCTCAGTGTCTGCTCCCGTCTTTCAAGCTTTTCTGTGTCTGTTCTGCAAATAATAAAAAGGAAAATTGTCTTGAAGTCGAGGCGCCCGTCATTCTAAGCGCGCTTTCCATTCTGCAGACCTGGTTGGCCAAACAAATCATTTCGCTAATGTGGATGCACCAATCTGGAGTATTAGTGATTCCCTGGTTCTTCGAATTCCTTTCAAGGTGGTGGATTTAATTTCTGAAAGGTGGTCAAAATGGTTTCGTTGTTTTTAAACACCAACTCTTTGATGGATGATACTCCCACAATTTTTTATTTGTTTTCATGAACATGGTAGCAAAACATTTCCGAATTATTTCTCAACAATTTGCGATAATTTTTTTGACATATAAGGTTACCATAGCAAGAGTACAGCCTCTTAGAGGCACCCTAAATTTTGGCTTTATGTGCCTGTAACTCAAAAACGAGTCCGGTGACTCCCTATTTTATTATTGAATTGCAATCTGCATGTGAATATTCATCTTTCTGCAGAGTTTTTTAAAAAATATGTACATGGGGTTCAGAGCCACCTTAAGTTTTCGACGATTTAAAGTGGCTCTGAACCCCATGTACAGAATTTTTTAAAACTTTGCAAAAAAATGAATCTTCATGTGCTGGTTGCAATTCAATAATAAAAATCGGGGGTTACCGGACTCGTTTTTGAGTAACAGGCGTATAAAGCCAAAAGTTAGGGTGTTTCTAAGGGGCTATTCTGTTGCTATGGTAATCTTATATGTCAAAACATTGATCGCAAAGTGTTGAGAAATAATTGGGAAATGTTTTGATACCATGTTCAAGAAAGCAAACAAAAAATTATGGGAGTATCGATCCATCAAAGAGTTGGTGTTTAAAAATAACAAAACCATTTTCAGGAGGATGATTTTTGAGGAACCAGTACCAGTCATTCACTCCTTTTCACAAACTCATCAGCAGTATGGCTAGGTTGATAAGTGGAATAAGGACCTAAGATGCTAAAGGCGAAGAAAACTTCAGGATGAGTGCACATTTCCCGTCAAATAAAACCTTTACAAGAGTGTGCCTGCGGGCGCGACAGTGTTTTACACGAAAGTGAATCCTATTTCTTTACCTTGGAGGATCTTGATCGAAGAAAAGTGCATCTACGAAAAGAAACAGACATCCGTTACAGAAAACTTGGTGGTCTATCTCTACGGGGGAGGGATTTGCAGTTACGGGCCTACAGTAATTGGCGCACGCTGTTGTAGTGTCCCTGCCAGGTCTCTGGCGAAGCTAATAAAATAAAATAAAATAAAATAAAATGAAATGAAAAGCTGTCTTCCTTTGTTCTTGAATGGCCTACCTCTTAGAAGGTGAATAATCATAACAAGTCGATGTTCATTCGTTAGCAAATCCACTTTATGCGCTAAATATCTGAAACATGAAGAAGCCATGTGTCAAACTAATAATAAACGCTTCATAATCTTTCAATGTTTGTTTGTAAACAAAATCATCATCGTCATCACGATTATTCTGGCGTTGTCGAACAGAATAGAACCAGGTTCTTATTCTTTGCAACAACGTTTATCATGTCATTTTGTAACAATGAACGGTGCATCATTGGCTTCATAGACAAATCGGTAAAATTGAAAGCAAGGAAATATGGAAAGTTCTATACCTGTCGGCGAACACGTCCAAACTTTGTTGAAAAGCGACTTTTCCACACACTAGTAAGCTGTACAGTATGAAGGGGACCTTAAACAGACGATGAGCTGCAACGAAGCAAAAATTGATCTTATACCACTTATGCAGGTATTTTGAGACAATTAAAAGATGAATGTATTCCACAAAATCGAGTAACAGAGAAACGTACGAGAATGCGATCAAGTAAGACGAGGTAGCGACGGAACTATTCATATTCATTTTAAAGGGGCTATGTCACGAATTCTTAGCATTAATTTAACACTAGCCACATGAGATGTTTGTACAGATTGAAATCCAAAATAACGCTCTCGATGTGGTGAAAACTACTCAACAGGTGTAGTGAAACTATAAACAAGGACTCTTAGTCACGAATGGTCAGGATGGAAACGGATTACAACTTGTAAAACGCGGGCCACTGTCTTTCAAGTTTCAGCCACCGTGTCTGGTAAGAGCCATAAACCGATTATTCTTAGTTCTCCTTTCAAGAATTAACTTTGTCTTTTTTTCTTGGAGTTCTTAGACCAGTTTGTGTATAAAAATGTTTTTAGTCTTGATTCAACCCGAATTTTGGTCCAGAGACAGAAAGCCAGATACCTGTGACAAAGCCCCTTTTATTACACCCATTTTGAAATCACTGGTGATCCTTGCAATCTGATTGGCTCTCAACAGTGCAATTTATTCCCAAATTGCACCATTTTTTACTCTAAATCGCATCCTTTCTGTAACTCATCAAAATGAAAGTAAAATAATACTAACCTATCAAATTCCATGGATAAACAAATGAATATTGACAAAAAACGGTGTGATTTCAAAATGGGTGTAATAAAGTGGTAATTGAACTTCGTGTCATGCAATTTTGGTCTGAAATCATACTTGTGATTCCAAATCAAACTCGCGCTGCGCGCTCGTTCGATTTTGATATCACGCGTATGATTTCAGACCAAATTGCACTCCACTCAGTTCAATTACCATTATTAATCATGCTTGGGCAATGTATCTAAAAGTGGGATACAATACGCTAGTGAAGCAATAAGTGCTCACGATTGCTAATATCAAGGAACTGTCTTTTCATCATAATCCTCCAAAAGCCAAAGCGGACTGATAATTTTTGTGTAAATTCACGAGAAAACAGTAAAAACAGCATTTATGTTGCGGGCCAAAGCACTGAGCAGCTCTTTCAAAGGGGCACTGTCGCGTGATTTGGGTCTGACCCAAACATGTGGAACACTTAAAAAAAGTTCAAGTTTTCAAGTACTTAATACAATTGCACTTGCGTTGAAACTATTTGCGATTGTGTATGACCACGGATAACGAGGAGGAAATAGATTGCCACTTGAAAGAGTTAGGTTAAGTTTCGTCATTGTGTCCCAGGAAAAATCGCCATAAAATTATACTACTTCCTTTTCCGTCCAAGAAATAATTAGAAATCTAACTCTTCGTGCTTAGACGGACGGTCGCGTGGTAGAAAAAGTACTTCCTCATGATTTCAACAACTTATGCCAAGAATTTCAGTGGCAGTGCCCCTTTAAGGGGAGATGCTCTTATTGCTTTCAATATTATGTAAGAGAATACTGAGCTTTTAGAGCACTTTTCAATTGAGTGTCGTAAAACCAAAACCAAAGCAATTACTCTGACCAATCACAACAGAAGTAAGCAGTGTAATGAGCCAATCAGAATATGAAGCAATTACATGTAGCCGGCGAAAAGCGCTGGAAAATACGCGCGTGCAAGTCACAATTGGTTTTGGTTTTGCTTCTCATTGGTTAAGAAAGTGGCGCGTGTTTTCCTGGCCAATCACAGAGCGAAGCAATGCAAAACCAAAGCAAAACGTGAATTACTTTCGACACTCAATTGAAAACCGCTCTAGCATAAGATTAAACACAAAACTAGCAATACACCAACCAAGAAAGAGGATGTAGTCTGTCACACCACTCACTTCCAATAGAGGCTTTCCCGAAGCTAGGAAATAGACAATACGAAATCCACCGTAAATATCATTTTTCGCACACCAGGAAAGTGGGTTTAAAAATTAGTCGCTTTTGACGATAACTTAGCTTTCGTTAAAATCTAGAAAGTTGACAAGAAAATAGCTGACACGTCATGTTTACGCCGGAAAAATGCAACTTTATGAAGCAGCAAAATTAATATCGTCATAAATGTCCAAACTGCAACGCGAAAATTTCACGCTATCGACTGCTGTACAAAACGTCGATTGTACTAGAATATTAACTAACGGCACAGGAACTTTTCCCCCCTTCGGGGCGGGAGATTTCGCTTTTGTAACAGGGGAATTTGTTCTTTCCTGGACCTACCCGGTGAATATTGAAAGAACAGAACTCGAATTCGGAAGGGAAAAAACAGGCTCTTCATTTATGGAAGGAAAGAACACTATGCCATACCTTCCGCTTTTAAACGCGTGTTGGTCCTAAAAACAAATTCAAAAACCAATTCAGAATGCAAAACGTGAGAATGAAAGATTTGAAAAAATGAGTGAAACAAGAATTCTGTCAGTTTGTGTGAATACGCCGGTTTCTCTGTGATACCAGACCAAAACATTTTCCGGTTCGGTTTTTTAAAAGCAGGTCACATTTTGTAACTTGTCAACTACTCACGAGCTTTTTCTTCTTACGGGATAAAGTCCCTCCTAAGAAATAAAAGCAAAACAAAATGAAATAAAATATCATCTATAATTATTAATATTGGTACAGAAGCGTTTTACAACAATTTCTTTAGTTATACTAAATAGCGCGCAACACAGAGACTATCTACGGGGAAAGTATTACAGCACGACAAATCAGACAAAATGAAGGGGAATAAAGGAAAGTGGGAGAGAACAAAACTGACGGAAGACGCCGTACCTCATTTCGTTGTGATTGTTCTAAAAGGCCTCTGCGAAAGAAAGAAAAAATTAACCTCATTATTTAGAATATTTCTTGTGGCTAAAATATAATTTCTTAACCGAACCTTTGACTAAGGTTTTCTGCTTCATGAAAGTCACAGCAGCACGGCGTGTTCGCTCCTGACCGGAGTATTCGAGAGTCCACTGTCCACGCCATAGCGTCCGTGAGGATAATTACTTGCGTCCTTTGGTTGCAAGTATTCTCAGCTCAGCAAATGGTTTAAAAACTCCCGCGAAAAACCTTAATCAGTCAAAGCGACACAATTGTTAGTTTTGTCAGTCCGTCAGAAGCAAAACCTGCCATGGCTCGAGCCACGCACGTTTTCCCGCGCCTTGCAGTACAGCCACAGAAGGGCCATTATTTCTTTGACTTCAAAGACAACTGAGAAAACATCTTCCTTTTGGACATGACGTTCCCTTTTTCCAGTTGCATTTTGACGCACAAAAACCACTTACTTTGGCAGTGGTTTTCGTTTGGTTGGTTCTACTGTAGAAGACAAAAACGCCTGTAGAAAAGGATCAAGGTTCTGTCCTTTCTGGAAAGCAATAAAAAATGAAACATTTTCTGATTACAGTATTCAGAATTAACGGTACCAGAATATGGCATACATACAACAAGAAACATGCGAAGTTTATCACTAAGATTTTTATCAGGTTAATTTAAAACTTTATTTGGGGAGCAGGGTTGGCGTAGTGATGAGAGCGCTCACCTTCCACCAATGTGGCCTGCGTGGGTTCGATTCCCGGACTCAGTGCCATAAGTGGGTTGAGTTTGTTGTCGGTTCTCTACTCTGCTCCGAGAAGTTTTTCTCCGGGTACTCCGATTTTCCCCTCTCCACAAAAACCTACACTTCTAAATTCCAATTCGATCTGGAATGCTCGAGCGCTTATTACATGAGCCCCTGGCTCGGGAGATTGGGCAACCGCTCCTCACGTTATCGAGCTTAAATAATATTGATTTGATTTGATTTGATTCAGTGAGTCAGTTGTCAGTCTTGAGTACGTCCTGAAGTCACAAGAGGGCATCAGCCGAACGCTACCCTGGAATACAATCGAGTAGCTAATAATTCGTTTTAAACTAAGTGATGAAAGGCAGCTAATAAAAATCTTGACTTACCTCTTTCTTAAGGATCGTTGTCATGGACTTGATTTTTTTCCCTGTATGAAAGTGAAGAAAACACGCGGTTATCAATACTTCGCCCCCTCTTCCACCCACCATTTGTGAGTCATTCCACCCTCGACTAATTAGATTTATAAACGACTCGCACAGTTGGAAATGGTTATGGATACTTCGTCGCCGCGTCAACGTCGTCAACTAACCCTATAAAAATACGAAACTATTGAAATTTGTCGCCCATCAATAGAAAGTCATTCGTCACCCTTGAATCAGTGCTTAAAATTATAAGCGACCCTCGCTGATGGAAGCTGTGCCTGGAAGCTAATTGTGTGACATGTTAAGAGGGGCGGGGAGTGGGCAGACAAGAAATGCCACGAATAAATGCACGAAGCTGGTATACCTCGACATTGCTTTAATATGCTTATGAACACAAATTTAATATCTTACCAGCTTTGTCGCCCACTTTTTCAGGGCCAAACATGTTGCTGAATTCTTTGTTAGGTGAAAAAAAGTTGAAGAGCAGCGCGCTTCCTTTAAGCAGTGAGTTGGAACACAAATACTGGGAAAAGCAAACAAACAAAAAAGCATCTTAGTACGGCTGTGACCACGCGCAGAGTGCGAAACGTCAAATAGGGACTGCAAAACTTACCTGTAAATATTTCTCAAATTGTACTCGACAAGATTCAAAGTAGATGGACGTGCTTTTCTGTGTCACGTTTTTTGCCGAGTTCCGCTTGGGTGGAAGCAGTGAGTCATCGATCTCACCTGTGAGAGGAGATCCAAATGAATAGCTGTGGTTATTCTAGATCTCAAGCACAAGCATTCATTTCTTGCTATAGTATTGCAACGTTTAAAAACGAGGATAATATGCAGAGACGCGATAAAAGGGCAGTGACAGTCAAACATTTTCAGAAAGTTGACTTAGTACACTTTTCTCATGCGAGAATTGCTTCTAGATCAGTGATAGGATGAAAATGAATAATAATAATAATAATAATAATAATAATAATAATAATAATAATAATAATAAAAACACGAGAGAAAGAATCAGCCACAATAATACATAAGAGAAGAAACCTTGGACGCGACGCGTTTAAATTAACCCCCACCCCATTTCTATGGCTATAAATATTTTTAAAAACGCAGTCATTCCAAAGTTTGTGTTGTTTTATATGTTTTGAAGCAGAAAACGTTTTAAATTTTACCGGTTAAAGAGCTGTTTGCAATTAAGTGTCGGAAATAATTCTGACGGTTTTTCTTTAGTTTTTCATGACTTTGCTATATATCAACTAATAAGAAGCAAAACCCAAACCAATCGTGACGGCTTCCAAGCGCGTATTTTCCCGCGCTTGGCACCGTTTGCATGTAATGCCTCGAATTCTGATTGGTTCACTGCGTTGTTTGCCTCCACTTTGACTGGTCAGAACAATCGCTTTGAATTTGATGTTACGACACTCAATCCAAAGTCGCTTTCTAGTTACAACACAGAACATCCTACGCTGCTCACCGTGAAATTCTTTTAACTTGCTCTGAAGAACAAAGAATTCTTTGTACCTCCTGAAAAATAAAAGCGGAATAGTTTGTCGAAGATTTATAGAAAATCTACAAAGAAAAAAAAAATCTGCAATTTTTATTGAAAAATCATTGCATTTTTCTCTTCAATTTATAAACCACTTTCCGAAAGCGTAGTTAACTGAAGGCAACTTGAATTATACACATGCTTTTTTTCAAGTCCTGCAGGCCACGACAACCGAGTTCAAACTTCACTGACTCGTATTCTTGGAAAACTGACAATAAACGGGCAAATTTACACAACCAGTACCACAAGAAGTACGTGAATAAAGGTGAAGAGAATACGCATGCCAATCACAGGCCAAAAAAGGGCAAAAAAAGTAACCTCAATTAATTCATCGAAGAGGAACCTTACCGTGCAACATCCCATCGTGTAGCTGTGAGAAGAAAATAAAACAAAGAGACATTAACTACGCAGCTTCAGGATCGACATTCGTTTTAGCGAATGAAGGTAAATGTTCGTGCCATAGGTTTCTACTGAGTGGTAATTGCTATGAGAAACTAATTGAATTTTCAGTGTTCTTATATCCTGAGATTTTTGTATCCATTGTGCAAAACTGCTGCAGGACTGCGTTCCTTTTCTTATCGAGCCACTCAGATCTGGAATGATTTGTCGGAGAATCTGAGACAACATTTTAAGTTTTTAATCAATTTAAGCGTTAAAGTTATGAGCATCTTTAATAAGTGTAGAGATTCAATATTGTAACATGACTATTAGCATTCTTGTCTTCCTATTTGTATTTTCATCAGTTTCTAATTATGTAATAAAGTCTATTTTTCATCGTCATCATCCTCATCCTCATTAATTTTTTAAAAAGAACCTTTAAGAATTTTATGCTACCGCGACTGCAAGCAAAAGTTACTTCAAAAGGACATGTATGTACGTGCGCCTAGAATCGCGACAAAATATCAGCACTTATAGATTAGACATCATTAGCGTGATCAAGTGGCTCCGACTTGCAACATGAGAGACCTTGAATTCCTTTCTCTCTAATCACTAGCAGGGTAATTTTAACACAATTATCGCCATATTAGCATTCGGCCGGGTTAGCCTATTTGTTTATCAATACAAGTTAACGTTCAGTTTGTGATATTTCTTTCTGCAGTTAACAGTATCCCTAATTAGCACGGAAACGCCAAATACTGCGATACTGGTGACAAAGTGATACATTATATTAATTTTGATCTTTAATCTTTTGAATCACAGTTCGTAACCATACGTAAGTGATACAAATGAACTAATACTAACATATACAATCGAACAAAAATACAAAAATGGTTAACAGGACTGTAGTAGGGGGAAACCAAATTCCCATGCTAAGACATACCCTCCAAAAAAGAAAAAAATTAATTAATAAATGAACATATTTTAAAAGACTATATTGATGATGATAAGTATGTTTATTATGAGTGAGTTTTATTAGCAGAGTGGTTGCCGTGCAATTAAAATGTCTTGCAATTAAACGATTGCGGCACCGTTTCCCTCACTTCAGTCAGACTCCAAAGAAATTACAAAAAGAGGTGCTTTGCAAAGACAGTATAATCGCGATGAAACTATGTTACTTTCCCATCTACTGTGCCTGTATATCGCAGAATATGAGATGTTGTTATTAATATTGTTACTGTCGCATTTCATAGTGGCTACTCTTCGCCATAAAAACTATTCACAATAGCTTCTTTCAATTTTCGCTTTTTTTTTCAGTACCGCGTGACAAGAAAAAGTCCAATTCTATACAAAAAGGAAGCCGCTTTTTTCTGTCGTTGGCAAAGAACGCCGCATTTAGCGGCCGCGTCGGTGCTTTTACCCTGGCGCTTTCCAGAACTATATCCACACTTAATTTGTTATGCAGATTGACAAAACCAATCACTATATACAGATGCAAGATATGGACCCCCTTACAAAATACAACCGAACTGAGGTCGGCACAGCATTTATAAACTGCAAACACGCGAGGTAAGCAAACTGGGATATAACGGAGAAACGAAAATGATGGAGTACGAGGAAATACGCCATCGACTTGAACTCCTGAGCCAGCAGTTGGCTTTTATCGAGAGCAGTCTTGTGAAAAGGGAGTCGCGACTTGTTGAGTCAATAGAACGGACGCGATCAGTGCAGAGATCGGCCACCAGCTTGGAACGTAAGTTTGGAGAAATAGCACACGATTTAACACAAGCTGAACAGAGGGTCAAGGACACGTGTAAGAACTGAGAAGGACAGAAACGGATGAAGAGGTGTTTGAGGTATAGTATTCAACAGACAAATTTCACGCGCATGGAGAATCAGTAGAGAATTGACGTCCGCGGAGTGGAGTAAAAAACGGTAAACAAATTAACAAAGCGTGGAAAACGTTATTTCTCGTGAAAACAGAATACCACGAGGAAGAAGATATTTATCTCCAAGGTCAAGTAATACTTCTTTCAAGAACATTACAGGACAATGGTTTCAGAAGAGGCTCAGAAGAGACTCAGCTAGTCCGTAAAGAAACAGCATTGACGCCAAACTGTAAGGGACAACGGAAGATCTGCAAATCTAGACTGAAGAATGCAGGACTTAACTCTTGGTATTGTACGTCTCGACTTCTATTAAATAGGGAATTCCAATTCATAACACAACAATTCTATGATTTCAACAACTCCGAAAACTGATTACATGTACACAGCGCTAAAAGAGAACTGAAATAAGATACTCGTTTTCGGTTGTTGAGCTTCATATCTGCGGTCTGTATAAACGATCATAAAGCGAAACTAGTCAATTTTTAAAAGAATAACAAATACGCATTTTGACTCCATAATATTGTTGTTGTTGTCATACAATATTAGGGGACTTTAGATTTGAGTACGAGTACGAGATCGAGAATGAGTACGACTTTCAACTTTCAAACCCGTCGCCTCCAGAGATCCCTTACTCTGCCCTATTGCTTAATAACAGAAAAGGTGATTTTAGAAACAGGATTTATGTACGGAGAGATTATGTAAAGCGCGCGAACTAGATTTAAGAAGTCGTACTCGTCCTAAATCTCGTATTCGTTGTCAAATCTAAAGCTCCCTAGTTACTCACTCCATGAAGTGAGCATATGCTAGAAGACTAATCTGTGACCGACAGCTCTCTTGCTTCTAATAACTAGGTTTTTTTTGGCAACTCAGAAGTATTGTGATGCACAGCGATGTTGTAATAAATTAAACTTTTTTATAAATTTTCAGAGCCGTTGACTGACAAATTTTCTTGGATTGATTGAAAGATCTCGAAAGCCGCTTCAAGGAAGAACTAAACATCGTTCCACAACTTTCACCGTTTGCCCCGCCAGACATAAATCAACAGATACGTTCGTTCCGTCTCTTAGCTTTGTTTAAAAACTAGGCACTCTATTTGTTCAATTGCAAACAACACGATTCTTACCAAGGCTCGATTACCAGCCGCTGATTCGGAAAATCTGAATAAGCCCGCACTAACACCCTGAAAAGACTTCGGTTCGCGCCCATTCGTCCATCCCTTATCCCATAATTTCTCGCAAAATAACAACTCGAAAACAATGTGTCCGCTGTTCACTTATTTATTTAAAACTGGTATCTGATGCAAGGCTAAAATAGTTCAAAAATCGCGACCGTTCAGTTCTGAGTGGCATTCACTTCTGAAGTTTGAAAGTGCAATTATGGCCGGCACTTTTTTGTCGTATCTTACCTTCCATCACATCCTTTCTCTCCACTGATATTATAAAAATACATTTCTGCAAAAGAAGAAAAGCGAGTTGCCTTAGACTGACTGTACTAACCTGCGCACGCACAAGAGACACAGGGTCCCGCATTCAGTCGGGGATTTGAGCCATATTCAATAGTATATAACAGCTAGAAGTATTGCCACTCCCAACTAGAAAGGACGTTAACCTAGCACATAAGAACCAAGACTGAAGTGACTATGGTAGTACTGCTACTCTTCCCTGAGTAGCATACTACTCAAACACAGGACACCCAGCACGAAGTGACAGGAGTATCCATCACAGGATCCCCAGCATGAAGTGACCAGGAGTATCCATCACAGGATACTCAGCATGAGGTGACAAGCAGTATCACTACAAGTCACCACTTCTTGGATGGGATGTTGGTCTATCACAGGATACTATTCCTCCCTAAATAGGATGCTGATCACCAAGGGCTACCAGCGGTTTTTTGTCGCTCTCAACGATTTATTCACCCAAGCGAAGAGAGAGAACGTGGAGTGCTATTGCGTTGGGAATCAGCAAGGAGATAGCCTGGGACCAGACTCCACAGTGGTGCAACGAGCGAAAAGAAGGAAAGAGACGAAAGCCGAGCGGGAAACTGTGGTATGTCCCCCACTCGGCTCGCAATATTTTCCCCTCTTTCTTTCCCCAATGCGGAGCCTGGTCCCAGGCTAGCAAGGAGACAGAGGCGAGCGACTTTCAGTCCTGACCTCCAGCGAGATAACCATTACATCACCGCATCTCCAGAAAACCAACATCCAAGGGAATGCGAACTCACACAGTTGACTGTAGTCCGCTCAAAGATCACGGGTTACGTGAAATAGTATCGTCACCAGTGATGAGGAGCTCCAATGAAATGTAATCAACCTCGTTCCCATGGTCTCTCCACCCCAGGCGACGGGAAGAGAAGAGATATGAAACGTACATGTAATTTGAATATGGCCATCACAAAGAGCGAAGGAAGTTCTAACAGCACAAAACGAGTTGCTTTTGGAGTTGAGCACCGTGTTGGAAGAGCATGTTTGACCGTTTAGCTGCCTCTCTCAACTTTGTACTGAAATGGTTTTCCATGTCTGATCCAGATCAAACATGTTCATACAACATTTCTCGTTACGAGCCACTCCAACCAACAAAGCGTGTACAGCCGGTAAAAAGCAACGAAATGAACCACATAACGTCGAAATTTCAGTGATAATACGGCAAAAATCGTTCTGGTGTTGGTCAAACATTGCTTGTCTATTTAGCTACCCAACGTAGTTTTTAGCAGGGACGATGTTGGACGAAACTGAATGATTATTTAGCCAGAACTTTGGACGATACTGAACCTGTCTCGTTTCCATAATCACGTGAGGAATCGTGATCTTCCACATGCTAAGGTCACGTGACTCTTCCTCCTCCATTTCCTCTTCCTCTTCTTCGCTTTCAACATCGAAATCCTAGAATTGAATGACAACCGTAAGCTTGTAAAGGGGTTTTCTGTTATAAGATGTTAACTCACAAACGATTCAGTTATACACTTCATATTTACCGGCGGTGTGTCTGGAATATCAAACGGGTCTTCTTCGTACGGCGAGTCATCTGTTGTTGAAAAATAATTGGAAACTTGTTTACAAAATTGTCTAGGTATTAAGGTATTCATAGTAACGAGTGTAAAACGTGAATGATACAAAAGTGAAAGAGATTGGTGTGACAGTAGTTAGTTTTTCCGAAAGTTACGTTTTCACATTTGTTCACTAACTCGCTGCTTACCTTTATTTGGATTCATTACTTTATCTTTGATTTTTCCAGCCAACCTTGAAAACTCCGCTAGGGGATCGAACTTTTTCTTACAAACCCTACGACAAAATTAAAAACACCATAAAACTGGAAAACAGCAAAACAACACTTGCATGGACAAATGAAGTCAGCAATAACAAAAGTAAGGAAGATCGCTCCTTTTCAGCCACAAGCACCCCACACGGTCGGAACAAAAGACCTTTAGAGGGTCAGCATTCATCCAAGGATTTTCTCAGTTTTCCATAAAAAAATCGCTGGTAAAAACCAGAACAACTCTAAATGACGAGGAGCAGGGTTGGCGCAGTGGTGAGAGCACTCGCCTTCCACCAATGTGGCCCGGGTTCGATTCCCGGACACGACGTTATATTTGGGTTGAGTTTGTTGTTAGTTCTCTTCTCTGCTCCGAGAGGTTTTTCCCCGTGTACTCCGGGTTTCTCCTCTCCTTAAAAACCAACACTTCTAAATTCCAATACGATCCGGAATGCTCGAACGTTTAGTACAAGAGCCCCCGGCTCGGGAGATTGGGCAACCACTCCTCACGCTATCGCTTATTTGATATGATTTGATTTGACGTTACCTTGAAGCTGGTTTGTATAATGGCTTGGCAGGTAATCGACTTCCACACAACATTGTAAAATACTGCAAATGAGAGACAATTGCATTTAATTTAATAAATGAGACGTTTGTTATGTCTTGTTTTTGTTTTTCACTCTACATTGCTAACAAAAGCTTCCGATTGGGCAGTTTGGAAAAAGGGACGCGTAAAAAGAGAAAATGGTTTTCCGCATGCGTACCGCTGGCTCGCTTAAGTTTCACTGGCTCATCTGTAAACAGCTTTCAGGGAAAAGCTACGAATGGGTTTGATCGAGAGAAAATGAGGAAAATGCCGAAAATGAGGCTAAAAATTAAAAAAATTACTCCCGACACAAGCACGTAAGTCAGTCATGCAGAAGTCGTACTTACATCATCACTCTGATAAAACAGGGGAAGGAATGTTGTTTCAAGAAGATTGTACGCGTATTCGTAGGCCCTGCAAGATAGACAATGACGACGTGGTTAGATATTTCGCGAAAAAAAGTCTTTGTAGATGTCCATCTGAAATATTAATGCATACTTCCAAAAGACAAATTGTTGACATGTAAACTAGTGATTGTATTTCCTTTTTAATGAGAGTAGTTTTTAGTTTTGTCTAAATGAACTTGCCTCGACAGTAATGTTGCCATTTTCAATCTCTCCATTTGATCTACAGGAGTACTCATGCCTATAATTAACGAAAACTGTACATGAGAATGAATATAAAAAACAGAAAACCACAATATGCTTCTGTCTTTTCTGGCTTCTGAGGATAATTACATTGAATCGCCTTCCATAATTCAGAAACTTATATCTACATTTCCACAATGACGGTTAATTCTGCGGTTATTTTGGTGTGTTAAAGTTGCAATGATGGCGGTTACTTATTTATTTATTATTACTATTTTATTCCCTTTTTTTGCACTTACTCTGTAATGTTATCTCATGTATTCTACAAGCGAAGTATTTATACCTCTATTACTTTTCCACTTGTTATGTTAATACTTAAATGGCTATTTTTCAATTATTTTCTTCATACTTTGTACAAATTTGACAGGCTGTAATGTAATCTTATTCTCTCCTGTGGCTTCCCGCCTCGACTAGCCAATGCTATTTGCGGGAAGCGACCATTTTGTATTTTTCTTTTGTCAAATAGTTAATAAAGTTGAAGTTGAAGTTGGATATATTTGAACTTCGGATTAAAGAATGAATATGTGAATGATCATCGCAGTTATGAACACTACTTAAGCAGTAGCGAAAACATTCATTCGAAAAACTGTATGTTTAGCCACTGGTTATCAGTCATGATACTAGCACCCCAGAAAAAGTGGTCTTTAAGTAGTTTTCTGGTCGTTCTTGCGAAATAAATCCGGAAAATCTAGCTGCATTTTTTAGCTGTTTTTTTAATTGAGAGAACATTTATTCCACTCTCACCACCTAAGAGCCTCTCTGTTTTCTCTTAACCAAAGCGCGCTCGAGAAACAAGTACTAAATGTATGTGATGATGACTGTATGCGGTACTTTTACAGCAGTCACGTATATTTGACATCACAATTGAGTTTTTTCACAGAAACACTTAAGGGATATTCCGCAAGACTGAGCAGGATTATTGTTTTATTATTCAACAAATTGCTCACAAAGTAAATTTACCGAGTTTGTTACAGAAAAACTGGAAAAGCCGCCTCTCAGGATATCTGTTGAGCGCACACGATGAATATTGAGCACGCCATGACCATATTTGGACATTGTCACAATGTGTTGACTAAAAACGGCTGACATCCCATGAACTCTAAACCAATCAAATCACTGTAATGTTTTATCAACTGATCCAAGGTCTGAATTTAGCAATCAGACCCGGATGAATATCTTGTGTATCGAGCACTTACAAGTTCTGAGTCCGTCAACTACTTCTGCTTCAAAGTTTATTCTGTCAACTGCACCAGTGTCAAAATACGAGCGGAAGATTTCTCCAACCTGGAGTATGCAAAAATTAAAAAGAAAATTGCAGTTCAAAGTAAAATTGAGTCGAAGCAGTTTCTACCGTAGTTTTTTTCCGTTTGGACAGGACTGGAACGCAACACATAATACGGCCTTATATGTTGGGAGAACACTGTCAGTTACGGAGGGGTTTTCAATTGGACGTGGAACGTTACGCTTTGAGCGGACTGGTTAACCAAACTTCTGTCAATTTATAGCAAACAATGAGAACCAAAATGCGTGGTTTGCTTCCGTTAACATTGTCTAGGAATGTTGCTTTGGTTCAACGGTGCGTTGTAATACAGAAGCATTAATGGGTGGTTCCCGACAACGGAAAAAGAGGATGTTAGTAAGTGCTGTTGAAGTCTAAAAATAATTTGGGGGTAACAACGCATTTTTCAGAGAAAAGTAAACAACATGCAGTAATTCTAAAAAGGTTTTAACTGCCTAATAATGAACGCCTTTTTTTCTTCGATCGAAACTCACTTATCCCGGAAAAATGCGCAGCTACCACCAACTTTCCTACTGGATTTCACTAGTCCTTTCTAAGACCTGCTCCAGTTTTCCCGCATAGTTATAACTCGCGACACAAAATACCTTCATATTAGGAGGCACACTCCTTAACAAACCCTAGTTTTGTTCCAGATGTCCACAACGTGTTAGGCTCGATTACACCGTTCTTTCGGGAAATGAGCCCGCGTGAGCAGCGGAATTCGAGCCTAACAACATATGCGTAGTAACAGGAGGAGGAACCGTCCTAAATTGAAAATCGCTTTGTATCTTTTTCATTGGCTCTCGCTTAACAAGTTCACCTCACCTCGTTAACGAGGGATTCTTCTTCGTCCTTTGTCATTTCGGCGGCGAAAACTCGCTTGTTAAAGTCCTCTATTATGAAAATGAACAACAACAAAATCATTTCAGAGAAAAGCGCCAATCGAATACCATAAGAATGAAACCTCATGAAAGCAAATAATAAAGAAAAAAGCACAGTTGCTAGTAAATGTGTAACCACGCAATCTGATTGGCTAATTTGCCGTTGTCGATAAGAGTCTAGGCAACGCTGCTCGCTTAAACGCGCTCACGCTCTGAAATAAACATTATCTTTGACGATGATATTTTGGATTCGATTTGCTTTTATCCATTCGATTTGCTTTTATCCAAAATATCACCGTCAAAGATAATATCCACAACAACATTCGTCATCACAGTGGTTTGTTAATTGTATACGGTGTTCAAAAAAAAAAAACGCTTCCCACTTTTGCATAAATTTGCTGCTTTTGGCTTACCATAAGTTTTGTTCAACTAAATGTTTTTGATCTCGCAGAATTTTAAAAATGAGAGATTTGTTTTTCCTTAAAGTCAAATGCACTAGTGCGTCGCAATTGAAAAGGGACAATTTGACAAGCTATTAAGGTGTCGCTTATTTTTTGTTGCTCCTTAGTTGCGTGAATAGGGCTCAACTGGCGAATCACCTACCAACAGTGAGACAGAACTGCAGAATATTCAGCGCTCCTTCACTTTTCATAAACTGCATGAAGGGAAACAGCGCCGTTTGCGAGTGAAGAATTTCTGCTACAGACAAGTGTAAAGCCTACGAAACAGAAACAGATAATCACAAGTTGCAACACTTACGACTTCTTGGATACCCTGTGGCGCAGCGCTCTACCACCTGAGCTATCAACTGAAACCAACCGGGAGCTGTTGACTTTATCAGTTTGTATGGAAATCAGATGTTACATATTTGGACTGAATGTGAATGACGGCAGTCAATTGAAATTAATTTTTCATATGTATACAATCTCGCATTTTAACCCCTGATAGGATCACTACAATCTCACAAGAAAATCATTAATCCCTTAACTTGACAGCTCAGTTAATAGAGCACAACACCGGTATCGGACGTCTTGGCTTCGAATCAAATACAAGTATGGCTCTTTATTTTAAGCCTTTCTTTTCACATAAATAATTATTGCTGTCATGGTCTTCGATGAATTAAAACCTCTCATTCACAGATCAAATATGATACTCCGTATTTTCACTATCACTTAAAGACAATCTATTCTACGGTTTAGAGATAATACAGGCAGGTATTTTACTATTTGAACAGCATTTCTTTCTTAAACCACGTAGGGAAAAGGAAAATTCTGCGCAGAAAATGATTATTCATTACGCCATTTGAAACAAGAGAGAGAAATACAACAACAGTTCGGGTTAGAAAAAAAAATGTAAGAAAAGCACCATGTCTGCTCTAGTAACTACTCAACAGACGGTTAAAGCTGCAACAACTCACCGAGTTTATAAGTGGAGCCCTTGGTTTACTAAATTTTGCCAGTAAAGGAACTTTTGGACTTGGTGGCTCATCAGAGGCAACCATCTGAGAGGCAAGTTAACGAGAACCAACATCAAGCGAAGATTCTCTGTACCATTCTCCAGATGTTTCTTATGGTGCAATTAGGACGAATTTCTTCAAACATCGAGACTTTTTGTCTTACGACGTTATTTCATTTACAATTATGCCTTGCTTGTTCTACCAGCTAATGATATTTAAACGGAAGACTTGATGATTACCTTTTTAGGGATGAAAAAGTTTACAACATAAAGACCTGACAGTTTGATGGAAACAACAACCTAAACTGAACAAGAGGTCGATTATGGTATCGTTATGCGCTGGGCCTTTCTTTCTTTCTTTTTTTTTTTTGGGGGGGGGGGGGTGGAGCAGAGCGGGGGATGGGGGGTGCCGGGGCACAAATAAGCAAGGACTCAAGAATTGCAGGTTATTCCTGATCGATTTACAGTTGTTTTGTTCAATGGTCGTTTCGTTCCATGCAATAGTCAATTCGTTGCACAGAAATACTAAAAGTTTTACAAAGTTTCAAACTGATAACTCGAAATTTAAGAGTTCTGCTACAGAGGTCTACAGAGGTCTTAAAGAACGTAAATTATCGCATCCAGCCTAGCTTCGTAAGATTCTTTTATAGAAGTTTGATAGAAAGTTTTTTTTTTAAATCAGACGCATTGTTTGTGATCATCAAAGCTGCGTATGTGACAAAATTTAGACGATAAATTGCGCACGCGTGGCCGGGTCTTTAGTCCATCAAAGTGATCGCATACGAGCGTTCGCGAGGATTGGAGAGAGGGACATGTTTAAGACAAAATTAATTTCTTGATCTGCAGCCGCTACTCGGCTTGAGGTAAGCGTATACTCCGTTTTAACGCTGTCTGTTTGGAACGGAAAGACTTTTTAATGGAAAGAAAAAACTTGGAACGAAACGACCGGATACCCCCTGATCTAGTCTGTTGATAGCGATGGCCGAAGAAATCTGCCTGTTTTCTGGTCATTTTCGGAAATTTGGGTCAGGTACAGTGTACTTACCGGTTCTTTGTCCAAAAACAGAAGAAGGAGGCTGTTAACAAAATCCTTCAGGGGAAACAAAAAAAACCATATTAATAATATTAATATTGCAAAGTTAGCAAATAAAATGCCATTTAATCTTACACGTAATGTACCTGTATTAACAAAAGTATACATTTTCGACTTACGGGATCAGAGAGTTTGTCAGCTGCTGTCAAGAACACTGCACTGGCAAGCAATTCCCGTACTAAGGACAAAAGGCTCCTGAAATGTGTCAAGTTTCAGCTTACATTAGACTATAGCTACGTGTGGTATAAAATCACTTTTAACACTGTTCAAATGGAAACGTTGAGGGATGATATACAGGTGAGTAGGCTGCGAATTCAAAGGGATCCTATTTTTTATTTAATATATCAACACCAACAAAATACAAGGTGAGCTTTCGCGCGAAAACGTGATATCTTCGCACGTGAAAAGATGGCCATTGCTATGGCTACATAATAAATCACGCCTTTCGCAGCGAAAATGAAATGGTTTGGTATTTCGTTGATTGGTGTTTATACAATAATAAAAGAGCACATTACATGGCCGCTTGGAGATAAGAAATTTCTCTTCTCGTGCTTAAAAATATTTCACTTGTTCGCTGCGCTCACTCGTGAAATATCTTTCAACACTCGAAGAGAGATTTTGTATCTCCGCGCGGTCATGTAATATACTATATGTTTGAAATGCAAATTTGCCTAGAGCTACAATTCCTCGCACTCGCAAACTCCTAAAAAGCAGTCTTTTTTTAAAAAAAGAAAGACGATGATTAAAACTTTATTCTAGCCTGAAATAGATACAAACAATCTCTACCCTCTCTGAGGAAAAACAGTTAAAAAAAACCCTCTGAAGGCAATGTGGTATCCTCTTTTATTGTTTCTACTACGAGTAATAAAAGCAACTACTCGTAATTAATAACAATGTAGGTTGTCCGTTTCTCTCCTTGCAGTACAGTACGTTACTTAAAAAATTTAATGGTTCCAGAAAATATCCACACACCCCATGAAAGGCCACAAATGGGTTGAGTTTGAGGGGGGAGGGGTAAGGGGGTAAGGGGGTGTCTCATCAAAGTCTCCAACTTACCTACAATGTAAAGAATGAGGTGGTAACAGAAAAGGAATAATAGACTCTGATAGTTTTCTTAAATACTGAAGCTCCATTCCCCGACTCTGCAATGCGCAATGCATTTTGGGACCAAACTGCTCAAGAATGGCTGTCTGAGTACTGGTTGAGCGGGACAATCTTACTGTATAAGAAAAAGAAATAACAGAGCCAACATCAGACAGCCCTACTAACAACTTTAAGAAATTTATTAGCAACAATAAATAATTATTTAATAAAGACCTTTTTCTTTTGCAGTAAGGTATGTCTCTAAATGCTTCAAGCCCTCTCTTCCCAGAGTATCTGTCACTAAAGTTGGAATATCAATCTGAAAAGCAAGTAATCCATAGAATTTTCAGAAATCAGACGAGATAATTACTGTAATAGTATGCAGTAAGAGTTTACTATGGCCTACCTTTCGTATTCTTTTTAATAACACTGCTGCCATATATCTGAGGCTTGTTCTGATTTCATCAACACAAGTTTCACTACAGCTTAATTCTCTACAATGTGAAAGAAATCGATATAATATATTTTTGATGCTATCTAGGAAGGATCCATTTACAGAATGACAGGTACAAGCAGTGTACTCGATAAAAAGCTCTGTTCAGTGTGCTTGTTTGTGATTACACATTTTTCAAAAACCCAGATAAAACTATGTACATGTAGTTACACTAACCTGTACCAATTATAGATATAGTTTTGAAGAAGCAGGCCGAGAAACTGAAATTGCAAACACATTGGTTATTCAGTTATGAAATATTAATTTATTAATTTTAACACAATTTTAAAAGCAGCCTTGTTGCATACATGTACCACAACATGTTGCAGGATGGTTTGCTTTAAAGTCAAATCTACTCAACAAGGGAGCTAATCATAGACCCTACACAAAAATGGCTGCTATTTAAACATTCTTTTGTGTATAATTCAAATTGGCCCAACTATAGCCTCAACCTTGTCAAATAAACATTCAAAAGTTTAGAATACCTTATTTCAAACAAGGTTAGTTGGGCCAATTTGAATATACACAAAAGAATATTTAAACAGTGGCCATCTATAAACACCAAAGGGTGTTACAAAACAACTCAGTCCTTCTCACTGAGCTAATATTAACCTGTCCAAATCACTAAATACTGATGATGGAGCCTTTTAAAATTGAACTTTAATCTCCCTTATGTGATTTACTATTTATAATCAATCATAATTATTTTTAATTAATACCTCCTGTAATGCCACGTCTACTGATTCTGGAATTTGGACATCCTCCCATGGCTATAAAAGATTGCAATAAATTTTTATGTAGTCAACAAGTGAAGGGTTGAAAGTGAAACTATCGTATGTGACGGTCTGTGTAACATTACTTTACACCCGGTTTTTTTTTCGAAAACAAAGTGTGCAACAGCAAAAAACAAAATAATAATACAGGGCAATGTTCTTTGACAACAATGGAGTCCACATGTCAAAATTCAGCCAATTCTGAGCAAACTGAAATTTCGAGGCTAGATCGTCACATACGATAGTTTCGCTTTCAGCCCTTCAATTAGAGGTGAAAATCAAAGTCCAGTAGTCAAGTTATTCACTAAACATGACTGAACTACAATGGAGTCTGTGATCACAGAGCACCTTCTATTAAAACAGCTTCACTAAACAGTCAATTTTTTAACATGGGCTGCTCATGCATTGATTTTGCTGAATAATATTGTGATTTGCTTTAAAATGCTGAAAGAAGACTTTTCCTATGAATATCAGAAAAGGGACAAAAATAATGTAAAGTAAATAACTGGTATGCTTAACTTTTAGCTTAAGGCATAAACTGCCATACAGTGTAGAGATGATGATATCATTAGACCCAGTAGCATATTTTCAATTTTTAATTCCATCTTGAGCAACATAATTATTATGTTGCTCAAGATGGAATTAACCCTTTCACCACCAAGAGGCCTCCCTTTGACGAGTAAAATTGTGTGGTATTAGCCAGAGTATTAGCCAAAATCTATAAAGTCACTCTTACTGTAGAAGGGAAAGGGTTAAGGGAGATAGTTTTTAACCCTCTAACTCCTAAGGGGTCTCCCTTTGATGAGTTAAATCATCTGGTGTTAGCCAGAGTAAAAATTAATCGTCTGGTGTTAGCCAGAGTAAAATCTATAAAGTCACTCTTAGGAGGGAAGGGTTAAGAAAGATAGTTTTTTAACCCTTAAACTCCTAAGGGGTCTCCCTTTGATGACTAAAATCGTCTGGTGTTAGCCAGAGTAAAATCTAAAAAGTCCCCAGGCTTGGTGGTGAAAGGGTTAAAAAGACCTCTGTTCACCTACCTTTAGCTTTGCTCTTGAAATTTCTGGTCTGATCAACATGCAAAACAAAAACACAGGAAGTAAGTAGTAAGTAAGTCTCTTCCTTCTTCTTACCATAAAGGGTAACATATTTAACTTTATATAAAGAATCTATAACCTGCTTTATATTGTATCCTGCCTTGACTGTTGTCCAATTCCAAAACGTCTATGATGGATTTTTTAAATTCTGCACCAAGTGTCAATGAATATGTTGTTCCAGCAAATATTCATACTGTTCTTCCCCCTACAGAATGTCTCCTTGGATGGGACTCCTTTTCAGCTCATGGATGACATAGTCATGCCATGAGGTATAGGAGGCAGTCGATGTCACTCACTCACTCACTCAATTCTGATTAATTTATTCATTGAACTCGGATGAAACATTTCTTCTGTCCCTCCCCTGGTAAGTTTTGTATTTGTCCCCTGAGTCCTCTTTGCTCAAGGTTTGCTAGTTTCAGGGGTTAAGTAGAAATGCATAGAATCTTGCTCGACTGTTTATATATCATGAAGTGAATATGAATTAATGGTGTTGATCAGAGCATGTGAAGATTGAAAAGCAGATGATTTTTTGTCCTATCCTCTTGAACATACTTTTGTTGAGTTGGAAAGTGGAAAGCTAATATGATTATGTACACAAGCTGCGAAAACTGAAGATGGAAATTGACAAAATTTGCACGCTGATATCTTAAAAGCGATGATGAAATTGCTGTTCCTATCAGCTTCTCACCCGGAGGAAGAAGCAGGGAGGAATGAATGTCTTAATGATCAAAGCAAGTTATTTCGATATCACTAGCATTGAAGGGCACGGTTGGAGTTCAAGACAAGAGAACAGAAAGAAAACAACGCCAAAAGCATATGTTTATATGTGTATAACAAAACTAGGAATGCTAAAAAAAATAAATAAATAAATAAAATAAAAAATAAAAATAAAATTAGTACTGTGTGTTGTTGCATACAGGTTACAGTAAATGCAACATACATTCACACCGCAATCGCTACAGTGAATAAATATAAACAAAGTATAAACCAGCAGAGCGTTTCTACCAAAAAAGCCCGTATTTAGACATGCAACACATTTGTTTTGGGAGAAAAATATGATCAATTTTACTGCTTAAACTGAGACAGGTACGTATCGGATTCTTTAATCTAAGACAAGATCAGAAATTTTTGAAATGTCTGAAATATTTCAATGGTATGTGAATGAAATGGCTGCGGTATTCTGAAATCCAGCTGCCAAAACACCGATCTTGTTCAGAAAGTCTATATTCTTTGGCTTAAATAAACGATCAGTAATAAAAATTATTTTTGAAAGTAGTTCAATATTGTGGCAAAAAACAGTTACAATGCTGAAACATAGCTACAGATTTCCTTAGGTCATACGTTTTTTGGGGTGTCACACAACGCTCTCTTTGATGGGAGGTTTGCGTCGAGGGCGGGAATACATGTACATCCGTCACAATAATAAGTTTGATAGACTCTGGGAAAGAGGTTGCATTACTTGCCAAATGCAGGTAGCAATTAGTGTAGCAATTTTTAAAGATGCATCCATGAGCTAGCTCACAGGAGCCTTTGATTTATTATAGCCACACCCTACTGGAAATTCCAATTTGGTTCCCAACGTTAATACCCTTTGCTGCTGATTACGAGACTCCAACCCATCTCAAATTCTTTCTTACCTGTCCTTTTTTTTGTTTGATCAAAGAACTTGATGAATAATTAATTTGACAAAACAACAAAACCACTTAACATCAATATCTCACCTGTGACGCTGACATTTACTGTTTCCACAAATGGTACATGTCCCTAATGCAGCCTTCTTCTGCTGGTCAATTTCATCATAATCCTACACAGATACATAAACACACTATTGTATCAGCACTTGAAAACCTCCTTAATCAAACTCCCCACCCCAACCTCCTTCCCCCAAGGATGCAACAAAATTAATGTTTAAAACAAAAGGCTTTGTTTTAAGCACTACTAATACATTTGGGTTAAGTTGATATGATGCAGTTTTCAAAAACTGTTGTGTCATTTCAGAAAATATGCACACCTCCCATGGAAGGTCATTTGAAATTCTGAGGGGGAGGGGAGAGGAAATTTCTGTGTAGCCAAATAAATAATTAAATACGTAAGTTTCAAAAGCAAACGTTTTTACATCGGCTGAGTACAGGAACCTGGCTAAATTGCAATTCTGAAGGTGTGGGTTGGTTGCAAACCAAAGCATCCTTTCACAGAAGAGTTATGAATAATTATTTTTCTGAAACAAAATTTTTTGCATTATTTTAGCATTACCTTTTTTCGTGGGCCCCAGTGTAATAGCATAGAAGGCAATACTGGACTAATGCTAAAAAACAATAAAGAATAAGATCAAACAAAAACAAAAAAAGTTAAATTGACCTTTTTATCAGTGAATGTGCATGTAACACTGCAGTGATGAGTGACCATCCAAGCTAATTCATATTGACCATTTTCAACTCATTTTCAAATCAGGTCACCAGTATACAGTAACTTCCATGCATAAACTTTGTCCGCAGCAAGTTCAGCAGTACATTTTATCAAAAAATAAGGTAGCTGTCTTTGAATAGTGGCTAAAATCTCAATCAGTGATGCTACACAAATGGTAATTTGTCAATCTACACATAATCCTGACACTCCACTGGCAAATTAAAGGTATTGTTTGCATTACATGAAAGGATTTCATATTAATTTTCCTAGCTTTAAGATTTCCTGCTTGTTAAAAGAGTTATATGCATTCATACCTGAAAACAACAAATCCTGCTGCAACTCCAAAAGCAAGAACCCATATCCCTATGAGCAATGGAGGACAACTAGAATGGAAAGCAAAATAACCAAGGGACCTATCATGAGCAACATTTGCAAATTGGCCACTGGGTGGATACCTCATGGTGAAAGGGAGTGGGCTTAAAATTTGAGATGGAAGTTCCTCAATGAGTCAAAGAGTATGTTCAGATAATTACAATGTATTGTCTTGCAGGACTCTTATCTCATCTTGGGCTTTGAATAATTAATTTATAAGGCAAGTGTATTGTTACAATAATTTTATATGTATTAAGATCAACTGTAATCCAGTCTTATCTAATAGGGTGTAAATTTACTACTGTATAATTATTATTTGACAAGAGTTAAGTTAATAGGTATAACAAAGGGAAGTAAATGTATATCACAGATCTCCTCATTCCATTTTGATAATCCTCAAAAGTAGATATCATTTCCTTATAAACTGGCTTTAATCCCCTAAATAATGGCCGGGTAGTCAGAATGTTGTTAGTGTACCTTTGAAACAAGGCAAAGAGTTATAGCACAGGCAGACCACCCTATGAGTGTGTTGACATGTGAAAACTACGGAAATACAAAGAAATGCATGGCGGTTATGAATAAGACCCTGAATAATATAATTTGGAACGCATCTTGGTCTGGAAATCTCAATAAAGTGTCAAATCAAATGTTAATACACTGAGGAGTAGTGTTGAGGCATCTTCTCATCAATCAGGAACCGTTGTCAGTTAGGTGAGATTTTCAATAATGTGATGTTAATTCTAGTTTGAAGTGGAAGAGGTCAGAGCTTTTCAGCATTTACTTACTTGCCTTGGGGTTTTCTTCTGTCATATAAACCCAACGGATGAGAATGATTCACTAAAACAGCGTTTTAAACGGTCCGGGGAGGAAAAAAAAACACTACTCCTCAGTGTATTGACATTTGATTTCACTTTATTGAGATTTCCAGACCAAGATGCGTTCAAAATTATATTATTCAATGTTTTATTCATAACCGCCATACATTTCTTTGTATTTCCGTAGTTTTCAAATGTCAACACACTCATAGGGTGGTCTGCCTGTGGTTATAGTGTCAATGCCGCAGGAACTAAACATGCTAGACGATTCAGGATGTTATGCAGTCAGTGCACACCACACCGATAAAAGATATCGATCAAGAACTGTCAGAGGCAACTAATATTATTTTAACTTTGAAGGTTCTTATTTAAAAAACTTACATGGTACAACTACTGCTACAGTAAAATCAAACCATATCAGATGAAACTGGATCACTGAAAATCGAACACTTCTAAAACCTGAAACATCGGTCTTTAAAACAAATTGCGAAGGTCAAATAACCTCAAACTTACTTAAAATAACTTAAGCTCAAGCTTAACTTGTTTAACTTGGGCACATTTTTCAGCCAAAAGAGTGATTTACACGTGACAATCAATTTTAGCCATACCTGTAAAACTGAAAGGTAAAGATAAACACAAAAACTGCTCCTGAAGCAAGCACAGGGCGAATGCTGTCAAAATCGCTCTTCTCGAATCTGTTCATTTCTGAGGTGAAGAAATATCATGTTTGTTTGTTGTCAATTTCCGATTTCCTCAATTCAAGTCATGCCATGTAACGGAGCACGAAAAGTCCATTGTCCACTCACGGGACAATGCGTGATTCCTACATGTAGAAAAATACTTTGTTTCGTCCCAGTCTTTTGAGAGGAGGAAATAATCCAAGATGGCGGACGAACCTGAGGTAAGTTGGCTTTTGAAAATCGCGTGAATTCGGTGTAAGAAAGTAACACGGTAAGATTTCTCAAGATTCCATACATTGAGGATGTATACTTTTTCGTTAGAGGGCTTTAGGTCTTTCCAAGCTAAGTTAATGCATGAAGCCTCATGTAGAAACTATATTAATTTATTTATTTAAGTACTTTGGATTTTCTAATAAGCTTTATGTCAGGCTCATATGTAGCTTTTAAATGTACTCCCGTCGGACCTTTTTTAACATCCTGTATAGTGTCTTCACTTAAAGAATTAATAAATATGTATGTAAGTATATAGTGTTGTACAATAAATTATGCGTGGAACTGTGCAGAAATCTTTCCCAGAATTTCATCAACGCAAACTTAACTTGGTCTGCATTAGTCTTAGTCTTAGTGTAATAGGTGGTGGTGAACCAGGTAAAGCTATATGTAATACAGTAAATTTTACCATTTCACAAAATTTTCATATAACATTTGAAATAGACCATTTTGCAGTTCTTTGCTCAGTACCCTGGCCTTTGATTGAATGCAAGGCTAGGGGTGACCTTGTTTTGATACAAACCTACCTGCTTTTCTTATGGAAATTATGCTGATTAAATACTAATTAGCATAAGAAAAACATGATTTGCATAAGAAAAGTAGGTAGGTTTGTATCAAAACAAGGTCAACCCCAGCCTTGCTTTCACCAACAACTGTAAAATGGTCTATTGGTTCATTTCAGGGGTATGTTTTTAGCACCTCTTTGATAGTCCTACGATACCGCCTGAAAGTATAGCCCATTTTACAGTTGTGTGTTCAGTGACCTGGCCTTTGAGTGGAAGTGAGGCTGAAGGTGACCTTGTGTTGATACAAACCTCTCTATCATTCTCATGCAAATGTGGACTGGTTAGCATAAAAGAACAACACGATTTACATGAGAAAAGCAGTGATGTCTGTATCAAAGCAAGGCCACTGCCAGCCTCATTTCCATTTATAGGCCAGGTTACTGAGCATGCAATTGTAAAATGGACTTTTGACCCCTTTACCATGTCATCACCGCATGACCTCTCACGGCTTTCCCTCAGTTTTCCCTAGCCTCCTACGCAGACGTCTTTTGGCTCGTCACGCAATCTTTCCTCCCCAACAACGTCTGCTGAAACGAGCGGGATTTTACGTAGACCAATCAGTGCGCACTTCCCAATCCTGGAAGTGTACTTTGGACGTGAACATTTTCTTGCGCGTGAGATTTCAAAACAACAAGGCGGATATCATGATCAACGAGTATGATTGTTTGGCTTATGGCTCGATTGTTTCAACAAGTATGATTGTCGATCACAGAGAGGCTATGGCATATTTTGTGGATAAAAAGATGGATGTCTTCGTAAATTTACCGACCGCGTTTGGAAAATACTAATTTATCAGTCTTCAACGTGACACTCAACATTACGTGCCATATTTTACACAGTGGTTTTCATAGTCTGAGCAAGCGTTTGTTGACAGTTTCACTGGGATAGTGAATACATATTTTCACTTAACAACTTTCGTAAGGCTAATAATTTGTCCTCCATTTTGAGAGCAAGGCACTTTGAATCGGAGTAAATGTCGGAGTAAATGTCAAATAGGCACTGAAATAGGTAAAGGTACGATAAACAAACCTGCTTGGTCTGTTAGCGGCGGTGTTTGAGGACTGGATTTCCTCGGCGCTTGAAAAAATGATCCCAGATTGACTTCCGCAACCTTCCGATAATACAGAACTTTCGCCATTGTCTTCTTGCAAAGAAAAGAAAGTGGTAGCTGGGAAGGTGACAGATTTAGTGATGTTGCTTCGGGACGTTTGTTGAAGGTGCGATCAGCACGGTATAAACGTTAACATCCACCTCTGTTTTAGGAAAATCTCACCGTAATCGCGTCGTTCTTATTACAGCCTCCTTAAATTCCAACCTAATCTCCTCTTGAACTTCTTGCAGGTCTGCTTTAATTTTTTTGAAGCGAAGTAACCGCTTATAACATTGGGAACAGACGAACGCGTCGCTCAAGGAAAACACACTTTTAAAGATCGATTTCCAAGGCATTTCCGATCTGCCCGGTATGTCCACAGAACTCTTGCCGAACACTGGTATGCTTGCAGTCGGGATTATAATGGAACTATTGAGGAAAAATTATTTCCAATATAAGTTTTTTGGATAATAAAAGTTATGATTTGGAAAGGATTTCGGGGAGAAACAAATTGTCTCAAGGGGTCCCAAGGGAGCATTTTAAACACAGCTTTTGATTGACATCACACAAAAACCTAGATCCGATTGGCTCTCTAGTAATTTTCACGTGGACTCCGGCTGATCTTTGCTAACAATGGGAAAGGAATGTGCCGCTCGTTTCGGCAGACGTTGTTGGGGAGGAAAGATTGCATGACGAGCCAAAAGACGTCTGCGTAGGAGGCTAAGTTTTCCCAGGACAGACAGCTTTTTTACCAAAGGAATTTTTCGGTCAGGCTCCAAAGTTGCCGGGGGAAAGTTGTCTGGAGTAAAACCTAGGTAATGAAAATACGGCAGTGGAGTTTGAATAGGCTTTTATTTTCTTTGTGTTTTGGAAATGCCATATTCTAATGTTAAAATAGCACCGAAGAACATTAACTGGAACAAGTTTCATCTGTAAATCTTGAACTACCTTGAACAGGAAGGACAGTAGAAGAATAATTCTGTTGTTAAAATTTGACCACTGCGACCTCTCACACAAAAACACACACTAACAGATATCCATTCTCATGGCAAAATGCACAGCTAGTAAATGCAATGACAAACAAAGGAAAAAACAGATGAAGTTGAAAAGCTGTACAGTTGAAGAAAATAGTCCATTTTACAGTTGTGTGTTCAGTGACCTGGCCTTTGAATTAAAGTGAGACTGGAGGTGACCTTGTTTTGATACAAAACTCTCTGTCTTTCTCATGCAAATGTGGACAAGTCAGCATAAGAGCAATATGATTTACATGAGAAAAGCAGTGAGGTCTGTATCAAAACAAGTCACCTTCAGCCTTGTTTCCATTCATAGGCCAGGTCACTGAGCATGCAATTGTAAAATAGCCTATTCATCAACAGCTTAAGGTGAGAGGTTGAACTGCTCCAAAAAATTTGTGAACAGCTGTCGCTGAGAGTGAACGGTAGAAGGGCTGCTGAACATTTTTTGAACCGCTAGGTCCGAACAGCTGAGCAGCAAAACAGAAGCTATAAATGATGCTATAGGTTAACCAGTCGGGCTCAAGACGGTAGTGATACATAAAATATTAACAAACAGAAAATGACTGGAATTTCGAAGAAAAGAATTAAGCAATTGCATGCAAAAAGGTTTGCATTTTAAAATGGCTATGAATCACTTTATTAAAGGATGGTGAAACTACTCTCTATTTGTTTGGATAAGCTGTGAGCAGACACCAAATATTTGCATACCCCAATGAAACAAAGCATCCACTCATTTGCATACGGTAATGCAACGAGCATTTCGTCAGACAAAGTTTGTTTGAAAAATTTTATTTTGCTCAAAGAGGAGCAGCTCAAAATGACCACAAAGTAAATGAGCTAGAACATTCAAAGTCTTTTAACCTTGAAAATCATCACAGGTACATTTCACTGGATCAGAGATGATTATCATTCTTCTCTCCGTGTTACACTTGGTCGATCACCCCCCATTTGTTACCTTTGGATTTATCATTTGGATGCATCAAAACTTTCAAAAAGACCTGGTGTCAGCGAATGAAAGCAGAAACTTTTACACAAAAACAATGAAGAGACTATGGGCATATAAGGATTCCAATAGTGGCTCTCTGGATCTTTATCGCACAGCATCTCAATGATTACACTATTCTTATCATGATTAGATAAAACAATAAATTGCAGTTGCCTTTCACATCACTCCAATTGCTCACCTTTTGATACTCAAAAAAAGTGATGAACCTTATAGTGATCAAAAACGTTTTTCATATCATACAAATAAACTTTGAGTTTGAACGAATGAGAGTTTTTTTCCTAAACCAATTAGTTTAATTAACCCAAATTCCGGACGTGTTTGACTGGCAGAAAATATTTTTTGACTGTATAAAATTGTCAGCGTGTCAGTTTAAACAACAAGCGCTTCTTTTAGCATTGGATTGGACAGCTGTTAAGGTTTCTTTATTATATCTCACCAATCCCCTCTCCCTTTTTTCCCTCCCTCCCCTCCCCCCCCCCCCCCCTCCCCCTCCCCTTTGTACACCTTCCATGCAGGCTTACATGTATTTGAAAAGACTTCAATTTGACATTGTATAGTGGCTGGCTCAAAAATTACAAGTCCATACGCAAATCACACACAATGTCATTTTTTTTCTCCTTGAATTTTTGCACTTTAAGCACTTTTGAAGTCCTTCTGCTTTTTTAACAACTGCAATTTATCATTAATGTTCTTTCCTGTGGCATGCCTCATCTTTTCTCCCGCAGCAAATTTCCTGTGGCAAATTGTACCTCGGTTTTCCCGTGGGAACAATTTTTTTATACTGCAGTGGACTTACAGCCGCAACATGCGGCAAAGACGAGGTACTGTATTGCCTCATCCCAATGAGTTAACACTTTTGGGCAGTACTGTAGGTTACCCTTTTTTCACTTGCAAAATTATTTTGCTACACTGCAGTTTATTTCATTATTATAATGTTATAAATGGCATGCAGCTGTATACTGCAATAATTATTGTGAGTTCAAATTGCATGAAACACAGAAGGAGCTAAGACTGATTTGCCAGTCAAATTTACTTTAAGAACAAGCAATACGTTTTATCATGTTTGTGTGCTTCAGCAGCTAAACCGGTCACTGGATACTGGTACCTAGATCTACAAATATTGCTTCATTACTGACACTGAATAATGCTAATCATGGCTTTCTGTTCTGTAGACCTGCAGGAAGTCAAAGAAGCGAAAGTTACCAAATGAAGAGAATGATGATAAACCTGTTCCTGGTAAATGCTTCAGCAAATTCAATCGTACATTTAAACTTGGGTGACAATTTTTATTGTGCTCTATGAAATGAGTTAATTACATAGAAAAGGTAGAATATACACTAGACAGCAAATGCAAAGCTTATATAAGTTTTTTCAAAACCAGCCATTGGCCATTTGGCCTGAGGTTGCAGCTCCCACTAAGCATGATGCACCTTCTACTGTACGTGTACTTTCAAAAGTTGTGAAAACACTGTTAGAGGTACATGTACAAACTTCCTCAACTTCTAAGTTCTTTCTGTTCCACAGGACTGAGTTCATTAATCAAAATTTAATTACTCGAGCAAGGAATGCTGCCCGAGTCTGAAAATGAGTTCCGTTTTTCTTCGCCACTGTCATTGTCGCCGTTGTCGAGTTTCATCCACAAAGCTCACTTCCGGCGTTTCTACACAAGCGCTAACTTATAATGGTCATTTCGGAATAAGTAAACTATTTTTACCTACTTAGTTATGCTGAATGATCTTGGCCTAGCAGTCATCAACACCGCTTGTAAT
The DNA here is from genome assembly GCA_016490735.1 of Pachyseris speciosa. Taxonomy (NCBI): domain Eukaryota; kingdom Metazoa; phylum Cnidaria; class Anthozoa; order Scleractinia; family Pachyseridae; genus Pachyseris; species Pachyseris speciosa. The sequence continues at coordinate 2,262,846 of JAEMWC010000023.1, forward strand.
GCTGATGTTCTGGGTTTGACTCCTGCTAACAGCACCTTTTTTTTTGTTTTTGTTTTTTTTTCTTTATGCATTCCATTTTTTCATCTTCTTTATAAATATCTTTTCTTACAAGTGTTATAATTATTGTAAGTTATAAATGGTTGAGCTGTAAAGCAATTTACAAGGGCTATATGTTGATAGGGGTCTATGGATATAGGATATACTGCAAAGAAACAGACACAAACTGATGAATGATGCCTGTTGTCATGTATTGGAAAACGTCGATTCACCTTGCATCTTTGAAGTCTGAACAACTAATACGTTAAGAGAAGTGTCCTTACAAATGTTTGCAAGTTCAACAGCGAGAAGAAAGCTTTTAACATGACCGAACTTAAGTCCAGATGTTTTGAATAGACTGCCGTGTTTCCCCGTGGCTGCTCCATACTAAACTAATTTGAGCGGTTGTACATTTTGTTGAATAACTCAAGGACGGGACATCACACACCTCCGAGACTTTGACAGGTAGTTTATTTACTATTTTTCCACAATATCTCAATTTCTGGTCATTAGTTTTTGAATGATAAGCAATTTTAGTTTCACTTACGTGACGGCCCGGGAAACTGACCGCAGAAACCTTACTCTCTTTCTTATGTTTCAAATGACGTATTTGTAAACAGATTATTTTTCTCCACACATTTCACCGAGACTCCATTAACGTTTATGCGAAAAAAATCCTACATCATTTGATAAGCGTTTCCTTTCTCAAACACTTAGCAGAAATATTCATCAAAGCGAAAACAAGTGTGCTTAGTTTTTTGCAATAAATACACTATTTTTCAGCTCATTAGCTATGCTGAACCTCAAATGGTCTGGAGGTCATTGATACTGCCTTTGATGAAAATAACCCGGGTTTGACTTCTTTTAGTGGCACCTATCGTGGGTTTTTTTCTTTCTTTTCTTTTTTTTTCTGTCTCTCTTTTTCTTCTTCTTTTATAAATATTTTTTTACAGGTGTTATTATTATTGTTCTCAATGGTTGAGCTGTAAAGCAATTTTGTAATTTTAAAAGGTTATATGTTGATCTGATAGGGGTCTAGGGATATACACTGCAAAGAAATAGACTCTAACACAAGCTAAGTGCAATGCATCCAATGTAAGAAAGAGAGACTTCTCTCTATTCTTTTGTTTAGTTCTAAATTAGGGATACAATACTGTTTTTTGCAAGCCTGAGTTTAGGCTGATTGTAGCCTCTTGTTTTATCTGTAACTGAGAACTTGTAACTTGAGTGAAAAACAGTAGAAAGGCTATCTACAGTACAGTGCATTTAATGTACACCTGTAGACTTAAATCAGAGGAAAATTGCCAGAAAGGATTTAGGTTAGACCAGAAACTTGAACGTTTAAAAACCTACATGATGGGATATACACTGCAAAGAAATAGACTCTAACACAAGCTAAGTGCAATGCATCCAATGTAAGAAAGAGAGACTTCTCTCTATTCTTTTGTTTAGTTCTAAATTAGGGATACAATACTGTTTTTTGCAAGCCTGAGTTTAGGCTGATTGTAGCCTCTTGTTTTATCTGTAACTGAGAACTTGTAACTTGAGTGAAAAACAGTAGAAAGGCTATCTACAGTACAGTGCATTTAATGTACACCTGTAGACTTAAATCAGAGGAAAATTGCCAGAAAGGATTTAGGTTAGACCAGAAACTTGAACGTTTAAAAACCTACATGAAGCAACTAATTCTAACCAGCTAGGAAGTATTAAAGTTGTAAGACTAAATTCAATACCATCATTCATTTATTTTTCTTGCAACAGAATGGAAAACAAAACCCAATGGAAAGAAAAAAAAGGAAAAGGACAAGAAGGTGACACTGACAGACAAATAATAAATAGCTTATGATAAAGTGACATTTTCATAAAGGTTATGCGGTAAAACAAATAGAAGTGATTGTGTGGCCAATGTATTAGTGGTGATGTCTTCAGAGTCGACTGATCCTTATGGAATATTTTTTTTTTGCAGCCAAGGGTCATCCCTCACAGACAGCATCTGTTCCAATCTGGAGAGGCACATTATAACCTTTCTCCACTAAAGATCTCAAACATTCAAGACCTTATTTTATTTGCAGCTCTACAGCAAAAGGAAGCTAGCCTGCCAAATCCCAAGTGGTGCCACATCAACAAAGTTAGCCATATCCAGAGGGTTGTAATGGTTGTTGTTAGTGGTGTAGGAGCTGTTGAGTATGCAAAAAATCAAGACTGCTTTTCTCAATGCAATGACCTCTTTGAGCATGTGAGTTAACATTTAAAATGCTATGAATGGGTATTAATAATCACTTCCTTCTTTTCAAAGTATTTCCTCTAAAAAGGTGTTATACTTAAAAAATTTCAGGACATCTGCCCCTTCTCTCTCTAGTTTAATTGCCTTAAGAAGTGTTCAGACAGTGTCTGTAAAAGGGCACTGTCACATAATCTGGGTAAACTTAACCCTTAGATGTATCAACTTTAACCTTTTTAACCTTTGATTTTCTCATGCGACCATGCGACCACTTACTTCACCACGTGTTAGAAACATCGATGAGAGATAAGTAGGAGCGGAGCCAGTCATACATTTAAAAACAAGCATGGCGTCATGGAGATATAGCTGAGATTTAACAGGTAGCCAGTGAAGTTCTTTCAAGAGCGGAGTAACATGGTCAAATTTTCGGGAACCACAGATAATCCGGGCTGCAAAGTTTTAAGCTTGAGGAGGTTGGTGTCCGCTGCATTGGATCAGACGGAGGAACAATAAAACAACTTACTAAACACAAACTTAAGGTGTTAATTATTGTGATTAAGGTCGATCTGTCAAACACATGTTTAACACGATTAATTTGAGCTAAACTTGAAAAGACTTCTACAAGCACTATGGGATGTAGAAAGCGAAAAAAACTTCTCGATAATAACAATTCTGCAATACTGTCTATCACCTATCACTTCCACTCACCACTGGACGTGCCATGTTGGATGCTTCAATTTCCCATATAAGGAGCATATTTTGTTCGGTTAGTCCAATCAGCAATCAAAGTTTGATTCCAATATTTCCAAAATTATTGCATTATTCGAAATGACTAACAGGTTCAATGTTCAAATAATCAACTCATTAATGTAATCTTGGGGGGAATGCTTGACCTGACTTAACTGTAATATTCACAATTTCAACAAACTTTTAACAATAATTGCTGTGACAGTGGCCTTAAATATTAATATATTTGTTATGGAACTAGTAGAGGCTAGTAGGGAGAATTTTTGTGAACATCAACTGAAGGCATTCCATCTATGATGATAATTTAAGTAATAGATGAAATATGAGTGGGAGATCTTCAGGGCGTTTTAATAACAATGGCAAGCCAAAGACAAGCCATTGTAAATGTCATAAAGATCGGACACGAATATTTTAATGTCTAGATTTCACCATGCCAGAAAGCTGAGCTACTGGGTTATTTATTCTTACCAGCATCATATTTTCCAAACCATTTTCCACCTAAACAGGACAAGTGTTGACTGTAAAGAGCTTTAGTTGACATTCAGTGTAGCATGGCCATGTAGCTGCATCAAGCCACATGAAGCGCACAAAAAATTAAACCTAATTTTGGTTTAGGTATCCTGATTACAATAAGTTAACCTGGCTTGAGCCTGCAATCCAATTGAAAAACAGTATCTGGGCAGCAGTCAACTGAAAAAATCACTGACCTCGATGAGCTCTAGTAAACTTGAACCCACGATGTGGTCATGTGATACTGGTCAATGGATACCTTGTTTTGACTGGTGTCAATTGACCATAACATGAATGTCCAATCATTGATATCAAAGATGTATGCTGTAGACTACAGTGTAACTAAAAGGCTGCATGTCTTGGTCAACCTATTAGCTGAAGTATGGCTGCCATGTTGGGCAACTTTGTTGCTGTGCGTATGCACCCACAAGCAATACCGCTAGCCATGATTACCATGTGAAAGGCAATTCATGGGTTTCATAAGCATGAGCAGCTCCACTATCATGCTTGTGAAATGAAAGAATTCTTATGTTTGAGTAAACAATTATGAGAAGTTAGGACGTTGAGACGCCATGTTTTCTGTTCTTTTCTCTTTCTTAATTTCTAACAACTACCCGTAATGTTTCAGTGGTGCTTGGCAAGCACAGCTAGTCAAATAAAAATGACTCAACAATCGAAAAACTAATTTTCAATCCCTTTTTTGTTTGTAATATGACAAAATAAATGAAACCATTTTTTAATCATTTTCCTTGCAGTGCATTGAAACCAAAGCGTCAGGGCCAGATATGTGTGTAAAGCTGCCTCATGAAAGTTTATTATCTGTTGACATTCCTAAGAAAGAATTAAAGCGGAGACAGAAAGAGCAAGTGTGTAATGGTAACAGTAATGTTTTGGCTGCGTCAAAATGTGTTCTTATTCTTTTAACTTGTTGGAATGTGGTTGCTGACATTTTTGGATCCACCAATAACATAACTATATTGCTTTTCTTTTTTCTTTCTCTTTTTTTAAGGCAATATCCCATTCAATAGAGAGGATTACATTCTGACCATCGATGAAATGCGGCAGAATGATTATCACTTGCCTTCAGATTGTGATGCCAGTAAATCAGAGGGTAATGATTGTGAAACACATAATGATAATCTGGTCCACAGGCCATATCTTATCTGGATCAGTGTTTTGCCTTAGGAAATCCTTCAATATCAAGGACCACAACTACCTTTTATGAGCCCGCGAGAATGGGCACCCCCAACAAACCCATGTTTTCACTGAAACCGCTGATCACTAAATCTGGTCTACGCCATTCTTATCTAAGGTCTTCCTTTGCCTCAAGCATCCATCTCCAAGCAACACTAGACCTGGTGAAAAATTTTGAATTGAAAATGAATTGTATTTGACGTGAAGTAGAATTAAGACATATTGGAAGGCCTTTCTCCTGGCCTCGTAGTTTGAAAGAGTAACATGCATCGTCCACAATGGTGGTACAATGTTTTCCTTGGGAAGGGCATGTACAGTACCGCTCAAAAGTAAGTTAGCAGTCGCGTCGCGCGAGAGTCACTAAAGCGGAAATTTTTGGCATAAATTTCGGATAGCCTGCATTGCAGGGGTATTTTGTGAGGCGAGCGCATGATTTCGTTCGTGTTATTTCAAGTGAGCCGCCGTCTTTGATTTGATAAACTGAGAAATATTGGGGAGAGTACAAATTAAGGATTATGGGGGTGGGTATTAGGGTGAAAACAGTGTGGTGGGGGTGGGGGAGGGGTGCGATTCGCGTAGCGCGCGACGCGATTCGCGTCGCGCGCGAGGGTGGTAACTTACTTTTGAGCGGTACTGTATAGTGTCAAGGACATTCAGCTTTGTACAACATTTGCCACAGGCTGCGTCCAGGGTTGCAAATTCATCTTTTGGCTTGTTTTGGAGCATGCATCTGCTCCTTGCGTTGTTCGTAGTTATTCATGACTTTTTAAAAAGGTCACCGAATGAGTTAATCTTTTATTAAAAGTGTCTTAATATAAAGGCTAAGTGTAAACGCGCTTTCTTAGGGGAGAAAGCATTGTTAAATTTTTCTTTGTCGTGTAGCGTTTTGCCAACCCAACATAGCCACTAAACAGGTGTCGATAATGCCATGGTCTAAATTCGTGTAAGAAAAACCTGGAAGCCACAGGCTATGAAATTTATACCCAGAAAAAAAGCAAATTTTAATTTTTTGAAGAACATTAATTTTTACATAATATAAACTTATCGAGAGAAACTACCGGTAAATTAAATATACGTTCCTATGTTCCTGTTTTTAGGTTTTCTTTCCACCAAAACGCATGAAGGATCAAGAAACTCGACAGAGTCTCCCATGTATGCTATCGACTGTGAGATGGTATGTTATATATCCTATCAGAATCAACTTACCGCACACCGGCGCTGGGCTATTTATTTTTTCTTGTTAGTGTCGAGTATGTTTAGTCTAAGCTTAATGGAACTTTCAGAACCCACACATTCGTGTGTCATGACAGGCAAAAATACAGTAAAGTCGAACGTACAGTGTTCAATCTTCTTCTTTTTTTTTTGAGAGGGGGGGGGGAGCGTTCATGTAAGTATTAATAACATGTAATTTTGAGCAATCGCGAAGTCAACTCTACTGAGCATTTTTTCGTGATCCATCACCCTCTCCACTCAAAGCTTATGAGTTTTGTCCTACTCCCTGGTCTTTGGTTCCGCATTCTTTTAGAGTGCTTTTTGCCTAAAACGAAGCAGGTTTGATCAAAACCTGAAGAAACTTGAAACTTATCTGGCGAAAACGAAGCAGCTTCTAATTAAAACTGAAGAGACGTAGCACGCGTGGACAATACACAGTTCAATGATACAATTTAATAAACACGAAATAAACACGTATATTTTATTTTGTAGTGTAAGACAACAGAGGGATTGGAGCTCACAAGAATATCAGTGGTTGATGAATCGCTTGCTGTCATGTATGACACACTTGTTAAACCCTCGAACCCAATAATAGACTACAAAACAGAGTAAGTAAAACAAGTGTCCAGAGTACTATAAAGTTCTGGGAGTGGTGACCATTGTTTTTAGCACATTTTCAACGTTCTCATTACCATTTAGTTTCCACTATTGTCAAGGTTTGGATCTTTCATCTATTCCTCTTGAACTATTAACACAAGACGCCATTCGGATAGTCAAGGCTCACCTGAGAGCGTTTATCAAAACTCCGGAGAACTTTTCTGCCCAATTAACTATTTCACTTGCACAGAGTTCATTATAAAAGGCATTCGATTTTGAAAAAATATGAAGGGGGGAAAGTTGAGAACATTACAAGTTTAATAAATACATTGGGCTACTTTGCTCGAGAACCTATACCGCCACTCGATGGAAAACGGATTCAGTGAAAAATACTTTCCGGGACCGAAACCTCTTAGTAGAAAACGTTGAGAAATGGGCCCATATTGTTCAGTACCTTTTGCGAGGTAGTAAACCATTTTACGTTGTACTAAACAAAGTTTTAGGAAATACTCGGTGAATCGGTTTTCCGGGCGTCAAGCATTTCGAGCGGTTTTCAATTGAATGTCGTAAAACCAAAACCAAAACAATTACTCTGACCAATCACAACAGAAGTAAGCAGTGCATTGAGCCAATCAGAA